>JARHVA010000372.1:3105000-3520000 GCA_037957365.1 Torreya grandis | reverse complement strand
ACCATACCTAGAATAATAATAATAACTCGATTATTAGTTCTTTTATAAATATTATGTATAATTTTTATACAACTATTTATATGATTGAAAATCTTACTTACAAACCATTTTTCTTCTTTTCTTTCATAATCAAGAACCCTCTCTACACATTGTATGTCATTCTACACAATTAAGTAGATCTTCATAATTGCACTCCATATCCACCAGCGTAAATTATTGATGTATAATAATTTATTAGTTACACCAAAAAATATAGATATTGCATAAAACATAGATTATCTGATGATTGATAACATCCCTATATGTTTCATTGGTGTGGATCTTCTCAATAATTCAAAGCATGAGAAATAGAATGGAAGTAATTCTCAATAGTTTTTCATTCAAAACCATTTTTTCAATCAAGGTTATCCATATTTAGTGCTCCATTTAACCATATGAATCCATGCACATATGTTGAACCTCTATGTTGCCATTGATATCTAGACCAATAATCTTTTATTTTTGTTCCTTTTTACAATATCTCCTTATAAAAAATTGAATGTCGCAAGTACATATAGTGTGCCACTATATGAGCATAATCAATAATATTCTATCTTCACCAATTTTGGGCTTCTCAAAGATCTCTTAGTGGATATCCTAGCATCAACACATGTAGACCAGGCCAATACATGTCAATTGCACTTAATGTGAAGAAAATGGTAGGTGATCCAATTTGATGCAACATGTCCATTAATTTACCATGACAATTTGTCTAATATGACATTGTACTTCTCAATAAGGTTCCAAATTACATCAAATGATTTGCTAGAGGGGAGTGAGGGACATAATCCATATGCTCACATAACTCGATGTTGAAAACTGATGGTGACCTTTCTCTTGTCGATGTCTATGCATACAAGGCCTTTAGAGGTTCAAGAAACATTTATTCCAATATAGTTGTCTTAACAAATATAGCACATGCTTGGTGAAGCAATATTATCTAAGCCATGTTGAAAAATATTTTGAAATGTTTTCAAATCTCTCCCAACCATTCCATTGGGATCACTTAGATTTTGCTCTCTTTCATTTTCTGCATTTTATATTTTTCTTCTTTTTTTAGGTTGTAAAGTTGACTCTTCTTCTAAGTCATTATTTTCCATTTTCCTTTTGTAGGTTGAGATGTTTGCGATTTTATATCATTATTTTATTCAATGTTTACAACATTGACATCCATTGCAACTTGAAATACATTATCTGTTATTTGGAGCACACAATCTATTGATATCAAATTTGGCTCTTCAGAATTGTTGATAACATTATGAATTGATCATTGGTAGTGGATTTATAATGCTTCATGATGAAGTTCTTGTTTATGTTGTCTTTTTGCTTCAGTTAATTGATCTGAACTCATTTGTCTTTATAATCTTCTTCTTAATACATATTGTTCATCTTGAGATGTTTGTGCTTGAATGTCTTTCATCTTATCTACGTGTTGCCTTTTTTATGAATCTAGTTGTTCAATTGTCAATTCCGCCCTGCATTCTTGAAATCTTTATTTATTGTTATCTTTTTAAAATTTTCTTTGTTCTTCTTTTTGCGCATCCATCATTTGTTGTTGTATTTGTCTACGATATTGTCTTTGATGTGCATTGTCCAAGATTACAATAAGTCCCCAATAGAATATGTTGTTCCATTAAGATAGATTTTGTTAGGGCGTAGTCCTTTAAGGGTTTTTTTTTACAACTATAACTATATGGCCGAAATAAATATATATGGGAGGGACGAGGGAGCCCTGTTATGGTCATGTGTGTGTGTGTGTGTGTGTGTGTGTGTGTGTGTGTGTATTTAAATATTTTTTAGTATTCATTTTAGAATTATTATTTATTTATTTTTGTCTATTTTATGAGATATAATATTATTTTTCATATTAAAAATATTTTTTCATATAATAAATTAAAAATTTAATGTTGAAAATATTGTATTAAAACTAAAAGAACATCCCTAATTATCATTGTTACACCCATGGAAGATGTGTCTCGACTGTGATGTAGGGGTAGCGATAGAGCGATGTGAGGTGTTCTAGATGGTGAAGTAAAGGCACATGCAAAAGAATGCAGTGAATGCATGAATGAAAATATGAACTTTACCAAGAAGGACAAATACTGGATTTGGCTGGGAATGATGGGTGTGTGCACTCTTAGAAGAATAAACTCTGCAACAATTTGGTTGACAAGGAATGGCATCTTTGCCAATGTAAATTGCTCTTCTGTTAAATTTTATATCTAATTGCTTTTAGAAGAATAAACTCTGCATCAATTTGGTTGTGGCTGCATGAATTTGTTATCACTATTTCGTATTCTAAACTATATTATAAGCACCCATTTAAATATATAACCATTGTTTATAATTTTGTATTTCTTATTTTTAATTCTCTCTTTATATATATATATATATAAAATTTATTTAGATTTTTAAATATTGTGTTGGTTTTATGTTTGTTTATTTTATAATAATAGTTTTTTAAAAGATGTCAACATTTTTACTTACACGGCTATAACATCAGGGTCTCTCCTTCCCCCCTCTCCTATTTTAAAACGTCTCTTGACATAAAAATAACAAAGCAATAGTTTGATATAATAAATATAACTTAAACACCATAAAATAAATCAATCAAAGTGATTTGTTTATAAATCTTGATTTAATAAATTCAAATCAACTCAATCAAATCCACTAATGGTTTTTTTATGTGTTCTTTAAAGTGATGCATATTTATGTACGGTCTCACATGGTTTAGCTAGGTAAATAAGTGTGTGAATATTTTTAAAGCAAAATGCAGTGTGCCATCAAATTTCCAACTTGAATTCAATAGAAAGAAAAGGAAATCTTTTTTCTTACAATCAAAGTATATTTTTCACCTATATCATTTATGAATAACATGTTTCTTGAATGAAAGAACGAAGTCTTGAGTACGCATAAGTAAATCATAATTCAAAATCATTTTTTTTTTTTTTGAAATTTTCAACAAATTAAGGTTAATTGCACAATAAAAGTGTATGTAACACGAATATTAAAAAATAGGGGTTTTATTGGTGATTTAAATTTGGTAATCCCTAAAACTCCAAGCACTAGTCATTCCTATCCCAATATGAATAATTTACATCCAAGTGGAACTAGATATAAAAAATATGAGAGAAAGAAATAATCTCAGTGTAGTTGTTTAACCCTATTGAGAAATAAGTATTAAAGGAAAAATTAGCCTAATCAACTAAGGAGAAAGCTACTCTTTCAAGCAGGGCAATTAAATAATTTAGATTTAAATATATTTTGATATAATGTTTAATTATGTAAATTAGATAAATATATAAATTACAATGTCAAATAGTAATTTGTATGATTATACACAAATAAGAGATAATACTTAGCTTATTTACTAATGTGTAGGTAGATATGAAAAGTATAGGTTTAGAAATAGTCAAGATGATGCTCAGTTATGATTCATCAAATTCTAAAAATTAGCTCTGTCACTATGGACATGACCATATAAATAGAGATACTAATGTCAATGCTTCTTTCTATACTGAAGTACATGTTGTTTTATGGAAATTACACCTCCACATGTTAGAATTTTTTTTCACCATGCATATTGTCCATTTGGATCATGCACACAACTTCGGGATGTCATTGTTTGATCAAAACCCTTGGTCATCTAATTAGAGCATGTCACCTTGTAAAATGGGGGTTAGTGGGCTCAAGTGAAGTCAAGCTGACTTAAAAGACCCATTTATCATTGAGTACTACTTACATAACCATATAATCCGAAGAGGACCTCAGACCAATGTAGTTCCCGACCTTATATGAGATTGTGTGTGAATAATGGTGTAATATGTTATATGCAAGTGCATGTAGTGATATATCTTGAAATTTGATTTTAATTCTTTAAAATTGTAAAAATATTGATCCTATGACTAATTTAGAAATAGATAAAAATAGGGTAATAGAACTCAATTGTGCAAATGATTTAGTGAGCTTGATATATGTTTACTTGGAAAATTAATAGATATTTAATGAATGAGATTTATTTTGTATTTATATCAAACTTTTTAAAAATAATCTCACAGATGGTTAATTAAAAAAATAGGCTGACCCGTGCATATCTAAATATTTGTAAATTTGAGTGTTTGTAGGGTAAAAACACTAACATTATATCCAGGACACTAGTGTTGATGCTAGTGTCATGGTTTGAATGGTAGTATCCTAGAGAACAAAGAAATGTTGAAGCTATGTAATTGACAATAAAAGGTATATATCAGTTTTCAAGCATATTATGGACCACAGGTGATCTAGGTAATCATAATATCAGGGTTAGACCATAAGATGATTATTTAGGCATAGTGAGATGGATACAACAAGCTTTTTGACAGTGAAAAAGTCAAGAACTGAAGGCTAGAGCCTCAAGTGATAGTTTTCAAGTGTGTAGGACTATTTTATCATATAAAATCTAGATTTAACATCTAAAGTAGCAATATCCAATCAAACATAATAATAATTATATATAAGGATAATTATTTTTTGTAATTATGAAACAAAATTGGAATGAAATTTTATACAAAATTGTTAGGTTGTGGAGCTAAAGCTTCACTGATGCAGACATGGAGGAGGTTGCAGGAGAGTTGCAGAAGTGTCACAGAGACTGGCGTTTGGTCTGGCCAACCGACGTCGGCAGTATTGGAAAGGAAGCAACCGACGTCGGTCATGGATTGGCCGGCGTCGGCGACCCCCAGGTGGACAGGGACCGACGTCGGTCGCCTGTGTGGTTCGACTGCGAGCTAATTACGGGCAGTTAGCTAACGAACCAAGTGTTTGCATGAAGAGAGCTATTTTAGACTGAGAGCTGCGGATCTAATTATTGTAATTAGATGTCTAATCATTGTTTGGATGAGATCTATATAATAGACTCGTGGTTGTATTGGAAAAGTGGTTCTAGTTTGAGTTGAGCAAAGTTTGCTCCTTCTGTGTGTGAAGTGAGTAAGGGTGCTCCTCCTAGTTCCCTATCAGTGCCAAGCTTGGTACTGGTTGGAGAATCATAAGGACTTGGTGAGGTAAGGACAAGGGTTCTTCAGGGTGTAGAGTGATCTACATGGTAAGTAAGATCGTTGATCTGTAGGTGTATGTGTGTGCAAGGTCAAGGTTCACAGGTGAGCAGAACCGTGTTTGACTTGCAGGTGTGCAGGATCATATAGAAAGCAACACAACAGGGAGCAGTATCAGGCAGGATCTACTTGGAGTACAGGTGTGTACTCAGATAGAGCAAAGAGGAAGGCAAGGGAGTTCCTTCCATAAGTATGGTCTGTTGAAGTGCAGGTTATTGCAGGTTCATGGGAGATCTACTTGAAGTACCTTGAGTACTTGTGGAGTACGTGGAGTACTTGTGGAGTGCGTGGAGCACTTGTGGTGTGCGTGGAGCACAGGAGGTGAACACCAACTCTGTATTTTGAGTTGGGTGTTGGGACCTGAGAGGGAGAGCTTTGGGGAGAAGATTTACTGTTCACTTGAGGTGTGGGAAACCTCTGTAAGGTGGTGGAGAAGAAGTGGCATCTTCTTTATTGTATTCTTTTCTGTATAAAGTGTTAATACAATTTGTGTATTGTCTCTCATATCTTGTGTTATTCTGAATTCTAGTTACTTGGTGAATCTGGTTAATTTCCGCATATTAAGTTGCTTGGTTTGGTAATCAAATTGTGTGCTTTCGGTTTATTTCCCAACACGTGGTATCAGAGCCAGGTTGTTGGCTCATAGCTTGATACCACCAACACGTGGTATCAGAGCTAAGGTTGCAGGAAGCAGGTTTTGTGTTTGGTTACAGGGCACTCTCAGGGGTTTCTGATTGAGTGGGAGTAGAGCAATGGCAGATGAAAGTAAGCTAAGAATGGAGGAGTTGAAAAGCACAGATGGTCACTCACGGTCCTATGGAAAGAAAGAGCAGGGAAAAGATTATTGTTGGTTGGTAGCAGATCAGCGTGAAGAAACTGAAGAAGCAGATGTAGCAGGTGTTGTTGCATAGGATGCTCTGGGAGGTTTCTTGGATAAAGTTGAATCTTGGATAAAAGATTCGGTTGCCTCTTTCCATGCAGCCCTAGGTAGAGGAGCTGGTGAGCCTTGCCAAAGAATTGGCAAAGGAGAAGTGAAGCTGAAATTGCAGGCGGCCAACACACAGGTGTTGATGAAGGTCATGCAGGTCCCAGGTTTGGAGATATGGCTAATTTCTTCAGAAAGATTGGGTGATGAGAGATGCACAAGAACTCTCACAGTGGATGCACTTGAATTAGCTGGTGGTAAGAAAATAGGTACCCTTTATCTACTTGTTTATATTATTGATTCTTCTTTTGTTGCAGAGACGTGGCTTCGTAGGCTTGGTCACATGAGCAGGAAGGAGATGCATGTTCTTAAGCGGAAGACAGATATATTTGACAGGCTTAAGAACTGGAAAGCCTTGGTGTTTATGGAGGAGATGGCAGACAGAACCCAGTGGATGGTGCTGGATACTTCTAAGCAGGGCAGTTTGGACATGGGTTTTGATTCAAAGAAGCTCGTGGGTAAAAAGTCATCACTCACAGGCAAACAAAGGTACCGATGTCGGTCAGGAGGAACCAGCGTCAAACAGATAGGTGCCGATGTCGGTCATGTGCAGACCGAAGCCGGCGATGTCGGGCAGGGTAAGACTGACGTCGGTCAGGGGACCGACGTCGGCAGTAGGTAAGACCGATGTCGGTCAGAAGGACCGATGTAGGTAGCAGGGACACCAGCGCTGGCAGGTTGGTAGTCAGGGACAGACGCATGGGAACTGACGTCGGTCGGATGTAGACTGTGGGGTGATCGAGGTCGGTCACTGTAACAGATTTTGGGTGGACAGCACGTTGTCAAGGAGTCTCAAACACCCATACGGAGGACTGAAGACGTAAGTAGGCCCTCAAATTCGTTGTTCCTCTTCTTTATACATGTTACTGATTGTAGAGCAGGAAGGATCCAGGAAACAGGTGTAAGCTTGGCATGGATGAGGATGTGATTCCTTGGAGGAGAACCAAACAGGTGTTTTTGGTAGGGTTGCCAGCAGGTATAAAAGCACAGAGATGAATGGATACCTTAGTTGAAGAATAGAGAGAACGGATACGTGAGACGGAAGACCAGGTATATGGTCTTGTGGAGCTGCAGGACAGTGGTACAGGTTTTGACAGGTGGAGGACGAAGCATGGCTTCAGTCAATGTCAGGGTAACTACTGTGGTTTGTCTTACCAGGTGGATGATGAGTCATGACATCATTCTGTTTTTGTATGTGGATAGTATGCTAGCTAGCAGGGGTGTACATACAGGGTTTTGCTGAGCTAAGGGTAAGATTAGTTCAGTGGCATGTCAGGGGGAGTTTGGAGCAGCGGAATTCTTTGACATGGGAGACATGGAGATCACTGGTTGATTTTGTCTCGAGTGGGAGCTGATGTGAATCAGGTGTTGGCGAGGTTCAGGATGCAAAGCTGGAGCACACTAAGGGCTGGACAGGTACAGTGTCCGAAATCACATGAGGTTTGGTATAGACCTGAGTATTCCCATGCAGTGGGAGCTGTCAGAGAGTTAGGAGCCAATTCGAGGAAGTGGATTCTCAGGGACTTGAGAGGGACCAGAAGCAGGTATACATGCAGAGTCAGGACTTCACTACATGGATTTGTAGGTTTGGATGTGGAAGGTACTCGGATGACAGGAGGTACATCACAGTGTGTGTGGTGGGTTGTCTTCAGGATTGATCTTGAAGAGGGATACAAACCAGGAAATAGATTAGATGGAGTACAGGGACATGTACAGTGCAGCTGTTTATCTCCAAGTGGGAGATTGTTAGGTTGTGGAGCTAAAAGCTTCACTGATGCAGACATGGAGGAGGTTGCAGGAGAGTTGCAGAAGTGTCACAGAGACTAGCGTTTGGTCTGGCCAACCGACATCGGCAGTATTGGACAGGAAGCAACCGACATCGGTCATGGATCGGCCGGCGTCGGCGACCCCCAGGCAGACAGGGACCGACGTCGGTCGCCTGTGTGGTTCGACTGTGAGCTAATTACGAGCAGTTAGCTAACGAACCAAGTGTTTTCATGAAGAGAGCTATTTTTAGACTGAGAGCTGCGGATCTAATTATTGTAATTAGATGTCTAATCATTATTTGGATGAGATCTATATAATAGACTCATGGTTGTATTGGAAAAGTGGTTCTAGTTTGAGTTGAGCAAAGTTTGCTCCTTCTGTGTGTGAAGTGAGTAAGGGTGCTCCTCCTAGTTCCCTATCAGTGCCAAGCTTGGTACTGGTTGGAGAATCATAAGGACTTGGTGAGGCAAGGACAAGGGTTCTTCAGGGTGTAGAGTGATCTACATGGTAAGTAAGATCATTGATCTGCAGGTGTATGTGTGTGCAAGGTCAAGGTTCACAGGTGAGCAGAACCGTGTTTGATTTGCAGGTGTGCAGGATCATATAGACAGCAACACAACAGGGAGCAGTATCAGGCAGGATCTACTTGGAGTACAGGTGTGTACTCAGATAGAGCAAAGAGGAAGGCAAGGGAGTTCCTTCCATAAGTATGGTCTGTTGAAGTGCAGGTTACTGCAGGTTCATGGGAGATCTACTTGAAGTACCTTGAGTACTTGTGGAGTATGTGGAGTACTTGTGGAGTGCGTGGAGCACTTGTGGTGTGCGTGGAGCACAGGAGGTGAACACCAACTCTGTATTTTGAGTTGGGTGTTGGGACCTGAGAGGGAGAGCTTTGGGGAGAAGATTTACTGTTCACTTGAGGTGTGGGAAACCTCTGTAAGGTGGTGGAGAAGAAGTGGCATCTTCTTTATTGTATTCTTTTCTGTATAAAGTGTTAATACAATTTGTGTATTGTCTCTCATATCTTGTGTTATTCTGAATTCTAGTTACTTGGTGAATCTGGTTAATTTCCGCATATTAAGTCGCTTGGTTTGGTAATCAAATTGTGTGCTTCCGGTTTATTTCCCAACAAAAATAATTTTTAATTAGGCAAATAATAGTATTCAAAATAATATTAGTGTATCAAGATCCTATCAAACATAAGTATCTCAAAGTATAAATATTGATACGGGTAATATTTAATTTGTCCATTAATAATGTCATGATTGTATTTTATACAAAATATAATTTATTTGGTAAGTAATAGTATTCAAAAGAACATCATTGAAACAAACTCTAGTCAAGCAAGTAATAGTATTCAAAATGATATTAGTGTATACAAATCTAATTAAACATAATAATAAGTATCTCTACACATAAATATTGAATTAGAGGAGTAATATTGAATGTATCCACTAGTAATGTCATGATTGTATGTATTTAGATTGAAAATTGATACTAATATGAATGAAAATATTTAGTTGTTAATTATCTAGAACTATCAGTCAAAATTCTAGGCCTAACAATGTAGATGAATTATCTAGTTGCTGATTACATTCAGACCACTAACAATTCATAATCATCTACATTTTTATTTAATATTTACATCAACAAAGTATTTAAACCAATTGTTTCACTACATTTTGAGCTTATTTTACATTCAAAGAGAGAGAAACAGAAAAGAGAGAGAGTTAGGGAGAAGTGACTAAAACCCAGATAAGTGTGCACAATTCTAGACTTTGTAGATTCCCCTCTTTGGCTATGGAGGAAGACACCTGTAGATAAGAAAACACTACACAAAATAGTTATTATTGGAGATATGTGTGAACTACCAAGATACGTGCTTATTTTGGGAAGCATGAAACTTCCTTGGGATGACAGTCCAATATTTTAAAATGAAGTTTGAAATAAATGCAAGTAAAAAGAGAGAAAGAGAGATTTATGTTTACCATGCTATAGGTTTGAGTGTAGCAGAAGATAATACAATGCAGACTAATAAGTTAGGTCTATATTTTGGGAAGGTTGTTAGGTGGTTTTGAGGTTGTTGGTTTAGAAACACAATAAGTGATGTTGGTTAAAGGATTGATGTTAGTTGGGGTTGCTGATGTCGGTTAGGGTAGTAGTATTAGAATTAGTTAGAAAATGATTTTTTGGGAGGGAAAATGGGAGTATGGTCAGGTTGTGAGGTTGGGAAGACTTGTAAGGGGGTGGGTAAGACTTAGGTGAGTCTAGATAGAGGATTGGTATGCTGAGGCAAAGAGAAATGGGTGGAGAGTTTTACAACTCCTCCATAGAAAGAGTCAGGTTTCGTGAAACAATAAATAGTATAATGTAAAGTAATTATAAAATTACTATTTAAAAGCTTATAAAACATTGAGATATACTTACCTGATGAAATGGGTGAACTATGACTATCAGATAGATGACTCTGATGAGGATTAACCGATGGGTGAATAGATAAGACAAGAATGTGCTGCTGGTCCTCAAGAGTTCAAGCTCTATGCAGTGTATCAGTTCCTAATCTTGATCAATTTGTACAGAGTAATAATAATCCTAGATGTCAAGAGTGATGTAGGATGCTTCAATTGCCAAAAGCTTGTGCGTGAATCATTGATTTTCTGACCCAAATACCAACTTGGAATTTTACTTAAGTAATCGGTATTAGTGATCATGTCGATGTCAGCCAAGGGTTGACTGACGTCGATGGCCTGAGAATAGGTAAAAGGGCTATTTTTAGCCCATTTTTTGTTCCATCTCTTGCCAAATGTGGTGTCCATTAGAAAATGGTAAAAAATTTGAGGTTATGAAGAATGTAGTTAATTAGGAATTTATGTTAGGGGTGAGAACAAGTCATAGGCAGTTAGGATTAGCAGACTAAGTCTCAAGGTGACTCAGAGGGTAAGATTTGGTCTTAGGATGAGGTGGCCAAGTGAGGTGGCATAAGTGGGTTTTAATTAACTTAATTAAATATTTGAAGGTGAAAACATGAGTTAAGAAGGTTAATTATTGAAAAGGGATCAAGGGGGGGTTAGACACAGGGATTCATGCAAGTGTGTGACGTAATTATGGTGTCTACACCAATATAAATAGATAGTTGTCAATCAAATGTTTTGAATTAGGTGAATAATATTAAAATTATCCTCTATCATTGTCATTATTGTTTAAATTTACATTAAAAATTCAAACCAATATGAATGTAAATATATAATTGTCAATTAACCACTCCACTATCAATACCCTAATCATTTGTATTTGGATTAAATATTCAAACCAAGTATTCAATATTCAAACACATAAAAATGTAAATATCTAACTATTAATTAACATTCTAGGAAAATAAATTAAAGTAGTTTCCTATTTTTTTAGAATTTTTATTTATGTATCATGTCATAAACCTTAATCAATGTTTGTAAGAGCATGATCATCTACAAATAGACTATGATGTTTTAGAAATTTTCTTCCATACTCTTCATTCTCAATTAAGGCTAGTTGTGTAAACAATGTTATCATAAGCCATTTTTACTTTTTGGATTCTTGACCTAGAGATACCTTTGTGGATATGATAAAATTTCCTTTAGCAGCACATATTTTTTATAGGATCAACTACAATAATTTTGACAACATTATAAGGAAATTGACCATTCCTCCAAATTTTATTCAAATTATTAACACAAGATTTTTTATCACAATGTTTAACACCCCCCAAAAATAGATGACTCTCCTCCACTTTAACTTATTTTAGTAGTTTCGCTACAATTTTTCTACGTTGATATCTATATTAGATGAAGACCAAAATGCAAATTGAAATTATGTAGAAATGGTGGTTAAAAAAATTATCACCATCCTCTTGGTTGAATGTAATCATTGTTTATTTGGAATGCTTATTTATTTTTTAAAACAAATTTATATATTAATAATCCATTTAAATCGAGAACATGTGTTTTTAGGATGCATTATAAATAATAATAATATTGAGATTCAGATGACCATACCTTTATATTTGAATGTAATAGTGAATTAAAAATAATTGAAAAAAGTAATTAAACAAGTTTATATTTAAGCCTTTGATTAATTACATTTAAATATATTGACAACAATAGGTATAAAATTCTAACAAACTATATGATAAAGAATTCTAAATAACTACATTAAGAAATCTAGTTTTGTGAAGGATATAAGTTATTTTCCTCTCTTGATCAATCACTACAAGCGATGATGGGGTGCTCAAATGGACTCTATCCACCTCAAAATTAAAAGTAATAAAACTCCATTACTCTATGAAGCATTGACGATGAAAAATATTATTGAAATATTCTAATGTTTCTAATATTCAATATGTACATCATTTATATCAGATACAACAAAAATAGTAAGCAAATCAAGTGTTAAGGTAAGAGGCTTGTTATCAATATTTATTCCTCTTGATTTTAGTTGAAGCTTTCTAGATCCCAAGTTTAGTCTCAATCTTGGTTAAAATTGTGAGGCCAGATTTTCATATCCTCACTTGTAGGCTTAAGGAGTGGATAAATTCCAGGCATATCTATATTAGGGTCAGATGGTGGATTAGGGTCTATAATACACATTATGATCTATGCAAATCCATGATTATCCAATGAACTCAAATAACCAAATTTTAGAAATCAAATGGCATTCCATCTTCTTACTATCTTTGGAGACATGAAGATAGCTTTACTGATCATGAAAATTAAGTCTTCTCCATATTCACTCTTCTATGAAGCCACTTTCCTCCCATATATAAAAACCTCAACAGATGACCTTTTGGTCCTATTCAATTTGATTTTCTCAATCCCCCGGACACTATCCTTCCTTTCCATATTCTTGCCAAAATTATACAACTAAAAGATTTCATTATTATTATAGACTGAATAATAATGTTGCTTTCTAATTGACATTTTGATAATATTGTGACTTTTTAATCCATCTCAACTTGAATTTATAAGAAATAAACTCCTTACAATGCTACCATTGAAATCACTTTTGGTTTTAGGTGTTCAATTAAGTCTTCTCTTCCTTTTCAAACAACATAGCTTAAGTATCTCTTAAAATTAATTGTTAAGAATGGTAAAAACATTATATGAAGCTAAGATTTGAAGAGTTCACAACAATAAAATCACAAGTATAGCTACAAAAAAATATAATGCAATATAAAGAAAATCAAATGATTATTCAAAATATGAGATAATGAGATACAAGTACAAAGGTAAGAACTTTCTTATATAGGCAAGGCAAAATACTAATCTAGCTAATATAACCAATGTGAGATAAATCAAAACCCACTAAAAGATGAAATAGCTAGACAAGACACCAAAAAAAACATGAGAAATATACATGGAATACATACTCTAACACCCCCCCCCCTCAAATGAAGCTAGGGGCTAAATAAATCCAAAAAAGAAATAGTGGCATATCCACATAATTTTTGACAACTAGGCCTGATAAGGTACTCGTGTACAATATATATCCATGAAATGAAGATGGAATATGTCCTCATGAACACCCCCCAAGTAAAAATTTAAAAATCCTAAGTATGACACATAACTCAGGGAAATGAGGTGATGCAAAAGGCTTCATGAAGATGTTTTCAACCTACTACTGATTCATAATGTACTCCAAGATAAGAATGCCATCCTGAATGTGATGATGAATGAAGTGCATATGTACCTCAATGTGCTTGGTCCATTGATGCTCAACTGGGTTATGAGATATATGGATTGCACTCTAGTTGTTACACCAAATTACATGGGTGTATCCTGCATGAAGCCAAACTCTATCAATAACTAATGAATTGAAAGAACTTACTAATTCACTGTAACTATTGCCCTGTACTTATCCTCTATAGATGATAGTGTAATAGCCTATTTATTTTTTCACAACCAAGTAATAGGTGAATAACCAAGATAAAATATATATCTAGAAGTGGAATGCCTATCATCAAGATAACCTACCCAATTTGAATCACTGTATCCAATAAATTGAGTAGAAACCCTGGTGTAATGTAATCTAAAATGATAGTGCCTCATAGATATCTCAAAATCCTCTTGGTATCCTACCAGTGAATATTATGAGGGGCATGTATAAAACCAGATACAAGCCCAAATATAAATGAAATATTGGGGCGAATATGGATCAAATATGTAAGACTCCCTACCATCTACATATACAATATAGGATCACAAAGTGGAGTAGTATTAGAGGTAGTGAGAATCACTCCAGACTCAAAATAGAGTAAGACTTTGCTTATAATCAGCCATGCCAAAATGCAAAAGAAGATCGAGGGTGTACTTTTTAACTCAAATAAATCCATGTATCTGACTACGAAATCTATAAACCAAGGAATAAGTGTAAAAGACAAAGATCTGCCATGTCAAACTATGTTGAAAGTGCCTAATGAATAGTATAAATCTAAGATGAGGAGCTGCTTGTGAGAAGAAAATCATCAACATACAAGAATATAATAACAATGTCCTCCCCAATATGTTGAATATATATTATGGGATTAGAGTGGTAGTGAACAAATCTAGTAAAGAGAAGAAAGGAATCTATCTTGTCATACCAAGACTAAGGGGCTTATTTAAGACCATAAAGAGACATCCTAAGTCAATAAACAAGAGAAGAATCATGAACAAACCCAGCACTTTACTCCATATATATATATATATATATATATATATATATCTCCTCATGTAAGTATCCATGTAAGAAATCACTCTTAACATCTACTTGATATACTGGTCATCCTTGTGATGTAAAAAGAGAAAGCATAAGGTGAATAGAATCCATCTTAGCAATAGGTACAAAAGTATCAGAATAGTCAATACCTTTAACTTGAAAGAATCCTTTTGCAATAAGATGTGCCTTATTATTTTCAATGGACCAATCAACTATATACTTGGTATGGTAAATCCATTTGCACTTGACCAAATTTTTTCCCTTAGGAAGAGTAACTAAATCCCAAGTGTGATTTTTAATCAATGAAGAATATTCATCTATCATCACATCATCCCACTCATGTATCCCATGAGTCTATGAAAAAGACTATGGACCCCTAGAAAATGCCTGACACAAAAGTCCAGTACCCATAGAATTTGGATGATGATGCCAAGAAGGTGGAAGATCCTATGTGAAAGGTGTTGCCTCATCAACTATAGTATGAGCCCACCTAGGCATAGTGGCAAAATTAGTGTGAACAAATTCCTCATCCTCTATGACCTCCTCAAGAATCTCATAAATTGGCTCCTCAAAGAAGGAATACTTGAGAAGAGGTGAATCATGGAAAGAAGAAGAAAAAAGGCATGGAAGAAGATGAAGAGTCACGAGATATGAAACACTCATCAAACTGTACATGTGTTGAAAATGAACATCATAAGTTTTAGGGTATAAAATATGATTAGCTCTCATGTCTTCACAATACCCTACAAAGACCAAAGGTTTACTCTTCCTTTCCAATGTTTTCCTTTCCTTATTTGGTACAAATGCCCAAGCAAGGCTCCAAAAGAATTGAAAAAATAAGACATCAGGATTGGATCTAGACTAAGCCTCCTCCAGAGTCATATGCTCAAGTAATTGATGTGGTGTGTGGTTCTAAATTTAGTTCACATAATTAACTACCTCTACCCAATAGATAGGAGGTAAATCCCATGAATGCATCATATAGTTAGCCATCTCCTCTAGAGTTTGGTTCTTTCTCTTTGCTAAGCCATTCTATTTTGTAGTATGTGCAACAAAATGCTAGTGAACAATACCATGGTTTGCTAAAAAATTAGTTAACTCTGAACTAAAATACTCCCCCTAATTATCTATACAAAGCTTATTGATGCAACTTGATGACTATTTCTCAACCAAATCCTTAAAGACTTTGAGTTAAATAAAGACATCACTCTTGTACTTGAGGAAATAAACCCAAGTATACCTTGATAAATTATCAATGAGGGTAAGTTCATATTTATCTCCTTTTTAAGAAGTAGGTAAATACTATCAAATCACTATGCATAAGCTCAAGTGGTGAAGAAGCTCTTGTAGACATGCCCTTACGAAATGGATCCTAGTGTTGTTTTCCTAAAGCATAACTAGGATAGACTCCATGAAGATATGAAAATGTAGGAAGACCCTCTACCATACTATGAGTGCTCAACTCCTTCAAATATCTATAGTTCAGGTGTCCAAATCTCTCATGCCAAAGCTGACTCTTAACATTGGCATGAGAAATGAAACATGTCCCTTAAGGAAGAGTATCATCAAAACCCTCAAAATAGTAAAGTCAAGAACTATGATCGACAACACCTTGTGCAATTAGTGTATGTGGCTCTAATAAAGCTTGAACTTTAGTACCTTATGGTGTAAAATTCATTCTCGTACTGTAATTAAAATGACAAATTTGATACACTAAAAGTATATTGGTGGTGATGTCTGGAAAATATAATGCATCATTGATGCATCTACCATCTAGTTGTATGTCACCCTTCCCCTTAACATAAATGAAGGAAGAATCACCAACCTCAATGTTGAAAGTGGAACTTAGACCAAGAGATACAAATAACACTTTGGAAGAAGTTATATGGTGTGAAGCACCTGAATCTAGAACCCAACAAACTGAAATAGGTAATTGTGATCTCCCAATAATATTAAGTGCTCTCTCATGCTCATGATATAGTGGAGTGGAGATAGAGATATTGTGTTTCCTAATGACATCCTCTAAGCTTTTCATTCTCTTGAAACACCTAGACTTTTCAGGGCCAGTCCCCCACAATATGAGTAAGATAGGTTAGATTTATTCTTGGATTTTGAAGATGGTTTGGGTTTAAATGTAGAAGTGTTGATGGGCTTAGGTGCATTTTGTGGTGGAGGAGTGTTTTTATTTTTACCCTTAGATTTTACCTTAGACTTAGGATGTGAGGCCACTAATGATTTTTTAGAGGTGGAAGATTCAAGGTGAGACAATTTGGATTCCTCCCTAGTGAGTCTCTCATAAAACAACTCTAAATCTAGCATTTTGAATGTGGTACTTAATGCATCCATACTGGATTAAAAGATAGATGTAAAGATTTAGAATGGGTTACTCAACTTAGACAATATTAAGTATACATACTCTTCATCCTTTTTATCTCGATCACTCCCATTCAACTAAGTCAACAAATGCTTAAATTTAGTGAGGTAGTCTATAATAGAAGCAAATTTATTTAGATTAAGTGAAGTAAGATCCACTTCAAGCTGCATCACTCTCAAGTGGTTTACCTTCCCAAACAACCCTTTTAACTTAGTCCACATTTTAAATGGAGAATCACACCCATTAAAATGAAATAAGAGACTATCACTCACATAACTCCCAATCAATCCCATACATTCTTCAAACTTACATTCATGCTGAAAATTTTCAAATTCCCATGTGAACTGTGGTTCTGTTTCGTTCAATAGGGACCATAATCCTTTGTGCTTAATGATTATATATATTCTAGGTCTCCATGTGTGTCAATTTTATATATTCTAAGGCTCACAATGATTAATGATAGATGTATATTCCATGCCAACTAATCACCAAGTGTAGTAGAAAGAATGCAAAGGGTGCACAAAAATCAGCATCAAGACAAACCCCTAAAAGATTGTATTATAGGACCCCTCTATAATTTGTCACTCTATAAAATAGTGATTTTTTACATTTTAATGACACGAATAGATAGAGAATTAAAAAATATGCACTTTTGAAAAAAAATATATCTCAAATCTAAGTTATAGTTCAAAAGTTATAAGCATTTTGATTTCCAATAAAAATGGGTCAAAATAATTTAAAAACACTAAAATCTAGAATTAGTGACCAAAATGAAAAAGAAGATAGGCATGTAATCACTCATTGGAACTAGAATTTTTCCATAGACTTAGAAAATCCAATGGAAGTGAAAAATAACCTTTCTAGTGACCTCAGTGTGCATGTAATAAATTTCATCTTTGTTTTTAAAGAAAAATTCAGCTTATAACAAAAAATAATGAAAGTAAAACTATGTTAAGATGAGAAAAGAGTGGTTTATCCAAGAATGTAGTCCAAAAAACAAGCACCTAACTCCTCCACTCAGACAAATAGAGTGCAAAAAGATAACATGCCAAAGCTCCAACACTCCACAAATATCTTTCAATGCCTCATAACTTTGCAAGTCCCTGGCAGACTAAGAAATAACTTCAATACAATAGCAGATAAATAAAGCAATAGTACATAGACCTATAAAATGAAAATAGAAGAATGCAATCCCTTCACTTGTCTAACTTTTTTCTATGTTCCTCTGATGTTTTCCAACTTCCCACACACCACTAAATGCTAATCCTCTCCAAGTAGCTTTTATAAATACAAAGTACCACCACAAAAAAGGAATGTAGGTCTTCTTTCATCCAAAATAGCTCTTCCAATAGAAAAACATGTTTTTATCTCCTCAAAGGGCTAACGTTGAGTGCTACACAAACTTCCCTCATACCATATTCTAATCTCCTCTGCCATGTAGATCACCTATCATTCCAATATGCCAGTCAAAGAAGAATGCATATCTTGGACATTTATGGTGTCATACAACTAGTAGAGATTGGTTTGGATTTGAAAATAGACTTGAAATGTAGAGCCAAGGTGTAAGACTATACTGAATATAAATTCCAATCAAACCCACCTCCTACACCTTCTCCTCAAAAGCAAACAAAATTAGATCTTCTCTCCTCAAACCCCTCACTCCAACATAAATTTTAATGCTTTTCACAGAATATAAAAACTTTCTTCAGAAACTTCAATGAAAGTGCAAGATAAAGAAAGGACTGAAAGAGAAATAAATTTTTGAGGATATATGGCAAAAGAAGTAGCAACTTTGGCAAGGGAAGTAGAAGTGAGATTTTTTGAAATTTTGTAATCTATTTTATGATTACAACTCTCAAGGCTCTGGTACCATGTTGGGAATGGTAAAAAAATTCCATGAAGCCAAGATCTAAAGAGTTCACAATAAGAACATCATAAATATAGTTGAAAATAAATGAAATGTGAAATAGAGCAAATCAAATGATTATTTAGAATATGAGATCTTGAGATGCTAGTACAAAGATAAGCATTTGCTTATACAACCAAGATGAAATACTAATCTAGCTAATCTAACTAATGTGGGATAAATAAAAACCCACTACAAGATGATATAGCTGGATAAGACACTAACAAACATGAGAAATACACATGAAATACATACTCTAATAGTAATAAGTACAAACAATTATGTTTCACCTACTTATTTCATCTACACCAAGCATCTTATTTCATCATCTATTTTGGTGAATATGCACATTATTTTAAAACTTCTAAACTATCTACATCCTTTATTTCTTATTTTGTTGAGTTTGTTGAGGATATATTCTCACTTTAAATATTCATTACAAAGCTAAATGTAACTCTCCTTCAAATACTCAATTTATCCAAAATGAAGAGTTCTTCAGAAAAGCACACCACCCAAAAATATCTTACATGAAAAAGATAAAACTACACGAAAGGGGAAAACTTCCTACTATTATTGCAATTATTTAAAATAGACATGCACCAAATAAAAATATGAAAACAATAATAAAGAAAACAAGCTAATTTTTTTATGCGCAAGGGGAAACATGATCTTGACAAGGGTTCACAAACCAAGAACTGGTTCAAAAAAATATGAACCTTTTCTTAACTACTTGGGAAAAACTATAGAAGTAAAGGAAACCAAAGCCCTAGAGAACCTTAAAAAGTTGATTTTTGGCTTGGGAAAAAAATTGTAGGCTATAGAGAGGTAAAACATAAAGGATTCAAGATGCTTATCTTCTTATTTTAATATTTTGGGGAAATACATAGAGTAGTTGGGAAACACAAGCTCATACATTAGAAATAAATTTTTACTCTACTTATAATCAAGGCCTTGATCTAAATTCACTGCAAGAGGGGAATGTTTTTGGAATATGATTCTCTTAAAATTATATGATGGAGGATATGCATTTATCTTTATGTGATGTACTAATAACTTCCTTCTCTTAAATTTGACCAATCTGTTGCCATTCCTATAGTGTGTACATTTCTTCTTGCATCCTATTTTTTTCATAAGAGGATTCCCTTAGAGGTTGGAATAAAATAATGAGAATGGCACATATACTCTCATGGATTCATCACCAAAGAGACCTGGTTCAAATACATGCAAAGGAAGAGGAAAATATTTCCCTTTACAAATAAAATATTCCTTGCATGTTTCAAGTAATTGATTTGGAATAAAGACTGCATGATGCTAAAAATATTTTGGAAATATTTACTGTTGAGTGGTTTTCAACTCTTCTTCAAAATTTTCTATTTTATTGCGCTCTACCACACCTATTTATTCTTTTTTTTAGTGTGAAGCTTACCATTCTCATGGTTAATGGCATGTTTCTTGGGAGGAAGTTTATTTTGGATTCTCACTATACCCTTCAATGATTTATTTTTATTGATTTGGGTTGTTCAGACATTCTTTAGAGTAACATGAGAAGGAAATTACTTATTTTATTATTATAGTGTCCTTCCTTTTGATAGACACCAAATAATCACACTCTCATCATCACAAATATACACCCCTTTCTCTTGAGTTTGATTAAATTCATGAAAGGTTTGTCAAAAACATGATACATTAGTAAATTCAGTAGGTTTGGTATCCATCTTGTTATCATATTCCCACTCTTAAATGAGTAATTTATGATGACTAAGTTCATGCTCCTTGAAAGAAAAAAATTTCATATAATTCAAGAGAGGAATTTCTTCTTGTTTATCTCTATACTCTTCAGCTAGCCTAGGATACATTTGTAGAATCTAGAAATTAGCTTCAAATTAGTCCTATAGTTTAAATTAGATTCAAATTAGTCCTATAGTTTTCTTTACAGTGTGTTAAATTGAGTGTTCCTCGTGTACATATTATTCACCTTGATTTGTTATTAATTATTATATTTTGGTGTGTTCCTCATCAAGATCCAAAGTAGAGTTTTATATTTTTTGGGAGCGGGCACTAGGTAAGTGGTGTTAAATATTTTAAGATCATCCTCAAAATGTTTTATAACATGTTGTGTTTTAGGTAAAGAGAAACACATTGTAAAATAATCAAGTTTGTTATATACCTCATAGGAGATGATATTGTAATATTATTTAAATGCAACAATTGAATAAGTGAGGCATGTCATTGGATTTTATGATTGGGTGTAACACTGATCATTTTTTGTAGGGAATTGAAAAAGTGTTATTCTCTTATTCATAGATACAAATATATGATTCATCATTTATTTCTTCATAATGTAAATGATATAATTCAACAAATTTTCCATCATGCAGTTTAATCAATGGTTCCTCAAATAAATTTTATTTCATTAAAGAATGTAAAATTGAATCAATCAAGAGATGTTGATAGTATTTATTATTCTTCTCTTTTTGAAAACTACTGTGCATGATTTATAATTTTCTCCCAATTTATCTTCATGAAGGATATGAATTTTTCATGATGAATTTTTATTTTTTCATGATAGGCCCCATTTTTAATTCAACATTTTCAGTGTTTGCGAGAGATTTTACATCATGTCTCTTTAAATTCCCAGACACGATCATATCATATTCAACTCTTGTAGCCTCTTAAATAATCATGCATATTTCATATTCTGTCATGTCAAGCCATTTTTTCCAAGCCTTATCAATTAATTATAAACACCCACATCAAATTTCCACCCAACTATGAATTTTAAAGGTTCACACAAAACCCATTTCAATAGTTCTCTAGGAAAGAACACAACTAGCCAAACATTTTTTGGGAACAAGAGATCCTCATGGAGATTAGGAAGACACTATATTTTATTCTAACCTATTTTTATTTGATAATTAATATGTTATTTAATAGGTGTAAAACTTGAGAGAAAATTAGAATGCTAAATATACATAATTATTAAAAAAAATCATATTTGTAATTTTGTTAAATATGGAAATATGTTATTTTTAGGAAACACTACGAAGAAATTTACTTAGCTAAGATATAATTCCTAGTTGAAATTTTTGGATATATGAAAGTGGAAATCATAAAAAAAAACTAGACTATGACTACTCAAAATTAGGAATAGAATCCAAAGATATTTTTGGACAGGTCCACATTCCTTGGGTAACATCACAAGCCAGTCATACTTGTTGACTATGGACTTATTTGAGTAAAATGTGACTCATGTTTGATACTAAAAGACATAGAAAGGTAGAACTATGACAATGTAGGACTAGGAATATAATCTAAATATATTCTTAGACATGATCACACTCCTTGGGAAACAACATAGACCAATGACATTCATTGACTATGAACTTTATGAAATTAATCGTAATGAAACTATGACTATTATAAATTATGTACCTTTATCTATTGAGTAGGATAAGATATTATGATTATGATAATTTTTCAAGGATATTATTTTTATCATATTATATTCCTTGGAAATTCTAGAGGTCCTTTTGAGGGTTAAAACTTATAAAAAGAGATAGGGTATGTAATGGGATGAGCTAACCTCAATCACCCCTTGATGATTGAACAATTCCTATGTATCTAGATACTCTGAATAAGGAATTGAGCCACATGTAGTTATCCCACCTAGAAAGATTATTTAATTGTGTTCTTTGTTAATTGTTTTAAGCTTGATAATGGTAATTAATCAAAAAATAAGATTCTAGAGACATTGTATACGTATTAAAAAATTATTGATGATGGTTTTCACAGATGAACATGAAATGTCGATACATTTTACTCCTTATGTAATACCTCTAAAATCTTATTTTTATAAAAATATGGATTTGATACCTGATAATGATAGTTCTTAACTTTTCAAAGTTTTAGACTTGGCTTATGGATACTCTTTGTGAATAATATTTATTTTGAGAATAATATGGTAAGTCTTCTCAATGTTAAATAGTGTTTAAATTCTCAATAAATAATGTCGAACTAGGAATAATGAATGACATTTGTTTTTTAGTTATAAATAAACCTTTTGATAATTTTATTTAGCTAACATTATGAAACATGCAGGAAGACCCAGATAGATATTTTAAGAAATTAAACTAGTTGTTTAATTAGTGCAAGATGTGGTTGCTCTAGGTAGACAAGTCTATTATGGTAGACTTGTTTTCCTAGAGAAGACTTATCCCATAGAATTAGGAACAACTATTCTAAGTTGGAGGCATTCTGAAAGTGATGTAATAGGGGTTGAAGCATTATATTAAAAATTCATGTATAATAGTGATGGAAAACAAAGGGTCAAGCCCACATATAGATAAATGTCTTATAAGAATTTAAAATAAGAGTTATGTATTTGGAGGCAAGTCAAATAGTTTAGGATATGTCAATAAATATCATTGTTAAGTACTTGTGACCAAATTTAGGTATATACATTTCCCCCCTTTATTTTAGTAACAAAATTGCTAGAGTAAAGGAGACATAATTAAACCTGAGTGTGTAAAACACATCTTATCTTTAATAAGATACTCCAATTTTGTAGAGTACTTAATTTTGGAAAACCCTGTATCAATACATGAAGTAATCATGTTCATATTTGAAAATTTGAAACTTTTAATTTTAAAAATTGAAAGGGGAGAGAGAAAGGAGTACACATGTATGGAGATGAAACCACATTATTCTATAATCTATAAATAATGTTGATGCATTGGAGACATGTGCACTTTTAGAGATGGTTAATTATGTTTAATCTATTAAAAATTTAGAGTGATGAAATCCAAATTTAAAATAACTAATCAAGCCTCTGAATTGAAAAGATGCATATTCCAACTCTCATAAATAGGGAAAATTACCTAGTTAACTAATCCAAAACAAGGTAGTTTATGAAAGGGTTATGATTAACCTACAAATATATTTTCTAATTAGAATTAAAATCAAATAAAAACAATAAAATAAATCCTATGATACTTATTTTATATAAGTAATGACCTATAGATTCCTCTGATATAACAGAGGTAACCTACAACACAAATTTCAAGAAAAAAGGGTTTCAAATCCTAAGCCTGTGACACAAGGATGTAGCTCTCACTAGACCTATATGAAATTAAATGGATTATAAGAAATGTAATTATGAAATTAAAGTAATTTAAGTAAATAAAACTAAACTAATGGGAAGTTTTCATGGTCAACCAAATGGGATTCTAGGAAATCTAAAGTGAAATATGGAAAGTATAAGTAATCTTATAGACACACTAGCTTATTTGGTATACAGAGAACATAGAAAAGGTCACACACACATAAGTTCACTAATAAACAAGAAAAATATATATACTAAGTAAATAAAATAAAGAGTATAGGGTTATAAATACTTACCTTGGAGTGGACCCGTTGAGCATCAATCTCCCCCTTGGCTCAAGAGGAGCTTTGCAAGAGATGTTATGGGTTGAAGGCTTAGAATGGAAGGATGAAGACCTTAGATATACTAATATGGGAATCCCAATGACTTCTCCTATTTATATTCAAATACTACCACAAGCCAAGCTTCTTCAAGATATGGTTCTAGACCACAAATAGTTACAAATATGACTTAAGGTAGAAGTCTGAGTGAAAGCAAAGCAAATAATGATAGAGGAGATTTCCATCCCATGATTCCGATCAATTATTTGTAATATTATAATTAATTATATACTATTTTGAATACAGGTATGACATTATTTTGCCAATAATGTCACACCTCCACCCATAACATTTATAATTAATTTTGAAAAATTGATATCAATCTATACATTTTAATATATTTATTAGTAAATAATGACTATATTTTAATATATATTTTATTAATATATTTTAAATTATATATTATTTAATTTGATAATAATCCATACCAACCTTATTTTTAATGGATATTATTATCCATAATAATCATAATCTTTATTTAGTTACACATGCCTCTTATTTTAAACAACATATTAATCCTTATTAAAATGGATCTTATGTGGGCACATGGCGTAGATATTTTATGCATTATACATGGTTAACGGATAGCATTGACATGGTGTTTGAAGTCCCACTTTATCTTAGCACCAATATGGAAATGTGTTGGATGAATGTGTTGGACTCCAGCTACATGCATGCATTCTCGATGTCAAAACTATAGTATGGGCATATGGCATTGGATAGCATGTATTATATATTAGAGTTTTAATAAATCCAATTCATCTATTTTAAATACCTAATGATTATAAATTACATGATAACATTGAATCTGATGCTAACTTAGTATCATTAATGCAGCCATTGACATGCATATCATTGTGGTGAGAAATTAAATGAATGCATTTTATGTGTTAGCATGAAAGAGGCAAGACATTGGAATAAGGTGTTGAACAATAGTAATTAAGCCAATTAACTTGGGTACAAACCTTCCAATTGGAAATATACAATACAGTTAAGTAGTGTTGGCATAATTATTGGTATTATGGCTTAGTAATATACAATGCATGTATTTTAGATAAAAACATATTGACATCAAAGGCTTTGTATTTGGAAAAGCTTATTCAATGGATTTATATTTAATAATGGTGTGGATCAGCTTTGGTGCTAATCCAATGACATTATCCATGTTGAACTCCATGCATAGACTACCAATGATGTTGAAATCCATTTTTGGGATTTGGTTTTGTTAACCAATAGTTGCCAGATAAAACCAAATATAGGTAGTAGAAACCCAACATGTTATTTAAATAATAAAAATCCAAATTCAAGGAAATTATTAGTTCCCTTCCAGGGAAATTTGTTAATGCCCAGCCAACACCAAGTAGAATTAAGAAATATTTATTTGCATTTGGTTTTATAGGGGTAGTAAGAGGATTTGGTAGAGAAGCAGTGGATTTACATAGAGAAAAATTTACAAACATAGATATCTATTTACAGAGGTAACAAGAACCTCTGGTAATTTTAAATAGGTTTATTTTATGGTGCACAAATAGATATCTAGTACAAAAGTTTTTATTGTACTCAGAGAGATTTTTAATTATTCTCGAAGAGTTTTTTAAATATATTAAAATGATCATAGAGGGACCTAGGGATGTAGCCATTTGGTAAACGTCACAAACAATTCTTATGTGTCATTTTTTAATTTCCTTTTTGTGATCAGAAATCCTTTCAATTTGCTTTATTAAATTATAGAATTTTTATAAATTAATTTTTTGGATTTATTTGAAGGGAAATTGGAAATTAAATATTCATTTTTTATTTTGATCCAAGCATACTATAAAAGTTTTTATTACTTGGATTTTTGGATCAAATAAAGTGTATATGATTTTTTGAGTGAAATATCACCCCTATATGTATTGATCAAATACCCAAAACCAAATCTAAACTCTAATATGATGATATAGACCAAGTTGATATAGCTGAAATAGGTTGACTAACATAAAATGATATCAAACTAACTGATATAATACAAATGTTAGCAAAAAAATCATTAGAATTGCATCAAGTTGGATGATATAGTACATGAAGGAAAAGGCACTAAATAGAAGGCATCAGTCTATCCAATATTGTAGAACATAATATAAATTGACACAAATGAATAAGGATGAAATGGAAGAGGTAAATAACAAGATATTCTAAATAAGTTAGACTAATAGTATGAATAATTTAATCATGATATAGTAGTAATATGTCTCACAAAGCACCATGAGCATACCCATCCCTTTCTTAGTGCATTATTTAAGGTTTTTATAAAGGTTGATTGATAATTTTTTAGTAATTGATAAAGTGAAAATATTATGTGCATACATATTCCTCACCCAAAGCTCATCACTTGTCACAATAGTGTAACATGGGATGGTGCTTTGTGAAAGAACATAGCAAAAGAAAATGTAATTGAAATGAAATGTTGAAATAACTAAAAGTAAATGAAAATACATACCTTGAGTTACCTTGTTGATTGTAGAAAAGGATACACATGTTGTAAGTGATGCAAGGCACCCAATGTGCAAAATGAGAGGTGGGCATGAATAATAAGATTAAATTCTAGATTTTTGTAAAAATATTATATTATCACATAAACATTCTATATCTTGGTATGATTATAATCCTCCTTTTAGTTCATGAAAAGGACATATAGAAACAAAGATATGGTAAAAATATGAAGTCTCATTGTAAATAATTGAAGGCTCTAAAATTTACTATAAATAGGTGAAAATGTATTCATTTGTGCATTTTCTATTTTTGGAAAGCTAAAGTTCTGACTATGTAAAATTAACATAATGGAAAGCTAAAGAGACTATGGATCATGGATGAAAAGGCAAACATAATGGTGGACATATCATAATTGTGACTAGAATTATATAGTTCTATATTCATAAATTATTTGTTTTGTCATTTTTGGATAAAATGAACTAGATAAGGAAATAAAGGTGCTAGGATAAATCCTTATAATGACAATTTCCCCCAAAAATACAAAGATAAATCTAAAAATAGGATATGAAAAGGTTAGTTAATAAAAAGTTGAAAAATAAGGCCAAGGGCATTTATTAAGGCTGAGGAAGAAATTGTCATGTTGGCTAAACTATATTGGCCAAACCAATGCAGTTTGAAAGATGGGTGAAATTTTACTGGATGATGCCATAAAAGTTGGCTAATGTAGTTGAGTGAGGTTATAGTTGATGTTGTATGGCATGGCCAATGCAGTAGAATCAAAATAGGTTAATATTATAGTAGATGATTGATATAGTAGACAAATTATGGCCAATATCATATAGTATGGCTAATGCAGTAGGGAGATAATCATGGCCGATGCAGTCTGATGCATGAAAAGTGCAATAGAAAAAGGGATAAAAATGTAATTTTTGGTTTTATAATAATTTCATTCCAATTTTATTATATTTTTTAATAAAAATATAAATGTGCTTTATTGTTTGACATTTTACAAGGATAACATAGATTATGGAGGTTCTTAGATGTGATGTGGCTATTAGATCTACTAGAGATATTGATAACAATTTGTAGGGTTCATCTCACCACACTTAACTTTGGTGGGATCATGAGATGTGTTGAGTGAATCTAAGTGTAGAGCTAATTACCATGTTTCTTAGGTGATGGGATAAACTCACTGACAAGTTTAGATAGGTGTTGGATTGGGACACTGTAGAGGTGGAAATCACCTTAGGGGATATCCATGTGATTATAGGGCTACCAATTATGGGTACACTAGTCATGTATAATACTTGAAACATAGTAGATAAGAGATAAGCACTAGCCTAGTGGGCTACTAGATTAGAAAAATATAACATGCATGTGCTTGTTGTATAACTCTTTGAGGTGTACACTTTTTAAGTTATGAACATTTATAAGGCCTTGATCAGACTTATGATAACACGTGTGTTTTTTTATAAGTATTATGTGGCCTTTTATTATAAATTATGTATATGTCTATTGATGCTAGAGAAACACAAACTATATGATTTGGGATCAATCATCTAGGTGCAACTGGTGCATGATTTCTATGAAATCATGAGCAAGGACCAATATACCATGGGAAAAAATAGACAATTATAAAGTTGGATTTATGAGAGGTTAGCTATGTATAGACCTGTGAGACTAACTCATGCTATATGTGATTCCCTCCCATGAGTGAGGAGGTGGGATCATGACCATAATGTTTGAGTGATCCTAAAAAAAGATAGGTTTAGAGACCACCCAATAGGATCAAATTATATTAATGCCCTACAAAGGTATTGTGGATGTTTACCATCATGTTAAACTATAGTATAGGCATAGGGATAGAGGTGTATCACATGGAACTACACCTGGTGGGTGGAGCCACATCTATGTGATCACATATTAAGATAGTTTACACTTACACACTTGTTAGCTCCTTTGGTGGTGCTAGCATTATGGGCCCCTATATTAGGGAGCTATGAGGCATAAGAAGGAGAAGATTTTTTAATGTAGTATGCATTTTGAGGCCTCACTAAGCCATAGTTGTAAGATAGTAATAGATATGATAATGGATAGCACATGTGGAGGGAGGAAGAGGTGGAAAGCCAGTTGTTTCAACTTAATGACAATAGGAGATATGCAAGTATCTCAAGTGAATATCTAGACCATAAATTGGCAAACATGTAGTTCATCTCAATCGGCTATAGTGGTCCAATAGAGGAGATACATGGGATTCTTGCTATCACATGGGTACAATAGCATTCATTTTTATAATTGATTGGAGAAATGGTAATTTTGTTGGTAGGTAACTATTTTTTTGATATGTATTGAGGGAAAGGGACCTCATCCATTAATAGAAAGATATAAAAAGCAGAAATCATGTGGTTTTCTAGCTTGTGATAGAACTAACACTAGGAATAAGCAATGCTCGAGTGGCCATAAGATTGGTGTAAAACCAAGACACTAAACCACACCAAGATGCAATGTTACCATAATGATAATATTAAATTATGAAACACATATTACATGCAACCTCAATGTTGTAATGTTTATCCTATGTTTTACTTGTGTGTATTACTCATAAAATAGCCTTGCATATATAGGTGATTACAACCAAGATGCAAAGCATCCTAAGCAATGTGGGATAAAACCACAAGTACAATATTAAGAAATAGTGGCACATGAGTCATCAAACACTCATGTGTGCACACACTAACCACTAGTGGTTAAATTTAACCTAAGTTAACATAAAAAAATTGTAAATAAACACTTACACTAACATCCCCCCCTTAAGTGCAACTTAGGGAGTAGTGAAAAACAAAAGTGTGTAAGACTACTCAAAAGATAGATCCCAAAAACTATGCCATGTTGGGTACCTATGTACAATGTCAAGAGAATCAAGTGAAGAATCTAAGTGTCTTGATGGATGCCAATCCATCTTGATAGAATACATGGATGCTAATCACTATAACCACCAAGTAAAATAGGAACTGGTGCTAAATACAAGGATCAACTAGAAGCAACACTAATCTCTAAAAGACTGGGTAAAAGAAGAAACTCAAGGAAGTATTGCCAAACATCCCCCCTCAATATTGAATATAGTAATGATGATAGCAACTGATGACTATCAAAGTGATGATGAATGAGTGAAAATCACAACATTGCATGGTAGTTTGATCCACACTCAGATGAAGCTATGCAGGATGGATGTGAACACTAGGTGAAAATACTCATAATATCTACATGAGTCGTCTGAATCTACTACTCGATTAATACCTAAACTACTATGGTAATTTTGGAACCATGAAAATGGCTACCCATGGGTAATTTTGAATCTTAACAGATGTTGGGGATACCAAATATCACTTGCAACATGGAGATAGTCATACTAACAAGACTGGTGTTGAAAATATAAAAGAGTACACCAAAGAAGTCCAAAAAATAATGAGACATATTAAAATCCTCATATGGGTCCTATTAAATAAAGTCCTTGATAAGAGACCCATGTACAATATAGGAATCCAAACTCATTATGGTTTTAAAAACATGAAGGCACACATGCACACAAAAGGTGCTTATTTGTAGAAAGAAATAGAATATCTCCTAGAAAATGCAAGGAGGCACAAAGGAAGGGGCCTCAAATGTCTCAATGGCATGGGCATAGGTGGAAGTTTAAACTAACCCATATCGATGCATGAAGGAAAATAAACTCACAAACCAAAAAAGGTCAAGCACAAATGGCCCAAAATCCATTACTTGAACACACATTCAAAAATACAGTAGGAATCTTGTCACATAATAGCCATGTGAAAAGAAATAAAAAGTATTTTTCCTCAATAGGGTCCTAGTAACAGGACATTTTAGGTATTTTTAGCTACCTAGATATCACCCAATAGAGGTCATATTTGTTCAATTCTGACCCATACCTGGACTAACATTAAAATGGTCTAAGGTTGTGGGTTGCCTATAACTAGACCAGACCTCTAGGATTTTCTATGAGGCTAATGCCTCAAATTTTATAATTTGGACCTTTATTTTTGAAACCTAAAATTGGTTGGGGTGAAGAGAGTTAAGAGATTGCATAAAATGAAAACTATTTTAACATGTGGTGATGCACTAAGAATTTATCAAACCCACTCATAATCTTGGACTCTTTAACACTAAATAATTATGAAAGAAGATAATAAAATGCTTACTATGCTTCTATGAAATAGTATTTCTTATAGAGGTTTGTTTGATACACTCAAAATATGGAGCAATGAAAATAAGGTCTGGTTAAAGACACTTAAGTTTAGTTGTCCACTATATCTTTGAGAGATAAATGCTAAGACACACTATACAACCTAAAAAAAAGAGTTTGTATCAACTAGGTTCAGTTTGGACATACAAAAGGAAGATAACATTAATAGTTGCATATTAAAAAAACACTAAACACTAAGTACATATTAACAAATGACTACAAAATACTCTATTCACTACTCCAAAAGGTTTAGAATATAATTCAAGCATATTTTAATCATACCAGCCTAAGGGATCCAAAATAATAGCTTAAAGGCTATAATTATAGTAGAAAGGAAGCAAGAGAAAGGGAATTTCGACACTTAAATGTGGATCAAACAAATTCAAATCCATTTGAAAAGTTGTTAACACTACCTCCATGAATCAAGCTCAATCACATCCTTCCTGATTAATCCAGGTCACTCTAGTCCATTATATTATTACAATATGTTCTTCGTGATGCTTCATAACAACTATAAATTAGTGAGATCAAGTTTCTTTCATTTTGTCCTGGTGTAAAATTGCTCAACGACTATTTTATTGATGTGTGCTTGAGTGGGAAAAAAGGTCATTTTTATGTAGTTGACTTGTGTGATGACCATTGAAGTCTATGTGTCTTACTCCATATGTTCTAGTAGCACTATCCAATCCTAAAGTATCCACTCTTAGCTAAATCTAAAATAGGCTTGAGCTCAGCTCCATCATGCTTTCTTGCCTTAGTTAAAAATTGACTCTTCAACCTTTGCCTAAGTCACTTGGGCTCTCTTTTGTTTTGATTGGTCATCAAAAATTGACTTGGATCCTTTATTCACACTATTGGATCTACCTATGCATGGATGCCCTTGATCCATTGATATTTTACTAATCGAATTCACTTATGTCACTTGTCATGCACCCATTCACCCTTAATGTTCACTGACCTTTTTGATTTGGCTTGCTATATTAAATTTACTAGGTTCAAATGAATGTGAGCCCTCAGATCTACCTTTTAATTATGAACCTTATCCCTAGTTATGCCATGTGTCAAATGCACATTAATCCTCAATATCCTCTTTAAATTCTGTCAACTTACTCACTTACACCACATGTCATCTCTCAAGCTATCTAACTATATGACTCATTTTTCACCATTGGATTGAGATGCATGATTGAGTGAGGAACATTGATCTTGCTAGGACCCATTTTTTAAAATCCAACAACTACTTCATGATCTTAAAATTGATGATCTATGGGACATCATTTGATGTTTATGTGATCATTGTTGACAATTGTGTGATCATCAAATTTAAGCTCAAAAGGATTGTCTTATTCTATCTTTAAATTTGGCATTCATGTGACCATCATTCATCATTTCGTAGAACATGATTGATGGTTTGTGGACTGTCAAATTTAAACATAGGTATATTTTCACTCAAAATTTAACTTGACATTCACATGAACATCTTATGTTTTTTTAATAAATTTGGAAGCTTATATCTTGAAGTGCAAGAAAAATGGATGTCCCAAATTTGTAGAATATTCTCATGAAGCCAAAAGGAGTAAACTCATTTGATGCGATGGTCCCAGAAGGTTTCAAAATAAAGATATTCAAAGTTCAAGATGGCTATTCCATAACTACTTTTGCATGATTCTATGGTGATATTTTGGCCATTAAACTTGTAGAATTCATCCTTTGATCATTATTTCAAGGTGTTGATGAAATATTTAGATTTGTGCAGCTAGGTCTATGCTTTTGAATGCTTAGGCACCATGAAAATCTACTTTGATCTTCCTCTTTGCAAAAGCTTCATATGTGGCCCAATATGTCCAACATCTTTGGTGACTCATAGGGATTGCATGCCTGCCTATGTAAAATAACCCATACTATGTGCCATGTGTAGACCATTGGGTATGGAGTCTCTACTAGGGTCCAACATGTTGACCTAGATCAAACACTGGCTACTAATCTTGATCTAACCTATTTTGAAACAAAAACAATGACCAAAAAGAACATAAGAATAGAGTGCCCAAGGAACTTATTAAAAAGGAAACTAACCTAAAATAGGGACAACAAAAAAATGTGTTAAAATAGCACTTAAAGGAATTTGAACAAAACTATCATAAAATGTACATGTAACCTAATTACCCATGACAAATCATGATCCACTTGGATCAAAATGGAAATTCAAAGACACCCAATCTAAGAGATGGTATAAGTTGTAGAGCATGATGTTTACTAAATAAGACCTTTAATGAGGCATTCTTCTTACTTTCCCACTTTATCATCTTTTAGGGTGAGTCATCAACAACAAGCTAATCACCAATAAATACAAATTGGTCTTATTCTTTAGGATCCTTCTCATACTGCTTATCAGCTACAATCCCTGCAAGTGACACCTTATCCAAGCATTATCCCTAAGGTCTTTTGGTACCTTGAGTGACCTTATTCTCCTCATCATTAGCTACAAACTCATCAAATTCTTCATGGAAGATTTCCACCTACTGTTGCCAATATTTTGAGAGTGGTTCAAGATTAGGCTGAGGTATTGAATCATCTCTAAGAATAACAACCTTCACCTTGGTTTCAAGAGATTCCCCTCGTATTGCAACCTTTTGAGGAATGACTTGAAACTACTCTCCTTAATCTTTAATCATACATTCTATCTCATGCACAACTATAGAAGAATATTTAATATGTTGTTCTTTATTCAAAATGGCTGAGTTGATCTTTTGTTCACCAAGAGGAGTCCCTATGGTGATTTCTTCCTCATAGTCACTCATGATGTCTTCTTGATCTACCATAATTTGAGACTTTTCCTCTTCACTTGCTTCCCTTAAGATAGGTTCATTTTCAAAAAAGGGTGAGGTAGAAGGTTGATGGATAGGCTCATGGGTTTGAGGAGAAGGATGAAATGTGATGGGTTTGGGAATGGAGGGAACCTTCTTGTAACTTGAAATCTCTTTCTCATCTTCATGAACCTCATTCATCTCAACCACAACTTCTTCATTCACCTCATAAAGGAGAGGTTATTTCTTTAAGAGTGGCATGGTTGACCCTTAGAAATATTCAAGGAGATGAGATAGATCCAATGGTTAGGCCATAAATACCAGATTTTGCTCTTGAGAATGATCAACCTAAACAATCATCACCTTTTCTCTCTGTTGCACTATTTCTTGAATTCCTTTCCATAAAGGAAATAATTTGGGCCTTTGAGGAAGGAGAGGTGAAACCTGAACCTCTGGTATTGAATGTATTGTAGCTTGAGGCATGATTGGGGAAGTTTCTTGCTAAGATAGACTTGAAACTCATGGATATTTATATGGGGTAGCAAGAGGTATTGACATTTGGGACTGAGATTGCTTAGCTAATATCTCTTGTTTTTAGGCTAACATCTCTTCAGCAATCATTTGCTTTATCCTCTTCATTTATCCTAGCTCATCATGAAAATTTAGAGAGTTTTGGAAGGGTGGTCAGTCTTGAAATGAGTAAGGATCATATAGATCAAGATGAAAAGCATATGGGTCATGGCTATAGGACTGGTATGGGATTCCATACTATTTATAATCCTTTGTATATCCTTCATATGGTTGACATGGGTTGTGAAGATGAGGAGGTTGTCATGGAGGTGGATGATCTTAGTAGTATTGAGGATGTGGATTATATGGTGTGTAAGGATCAGTGTATGGGTTGTGAGGTTCATACTGGAGCTATGGATAAGGATAAGAATGACCATAATCCACTTTATAGGCTACCATAGCCTATCAGAAGATACATGAAAATAACTAAATTCATGTCCCATTAGACATGCCAAAATTTTTATCACTCTAGGTTGCACCTTAGCTAAAAGGAGTGTTCAAGTCTTGCTTCCAAACCTGGCCTAAAATGGGAAGGGTCTAAGGTTTTGGATTGCCTATATCTAAATTAGACCTCTAGGATTTTTAAAAAGGATAGATCCTTTGATGCATCATTTTGGACCTTTGCTTTTAAAACCTAAAATTGTTTGGGGTGAAAAGGGAGAAAGAGTTTCATAAATTAAAACCTATTCTAAATTGTGGTGATGCACCATGAATATTTTCCATCCACTCATACTTAAACCTCTAAAACACTAGTGATATAAAAATAAATAATGGAATCTATGACTCCAAATGCCTGTCATGCATCAACATTTCATGAAGAGGTTCATCAAGTGAGAAAAACCTAATGGAGATGACGGAGAGGCCTAGTTCAAGACACTAATCTAGTTAACATGTCCAATGTTGGCTTCAGTCAAATGACATCAAACACTAAACATAACTTGCATAAATAGATAATCTACTAGCTAGGTGAGATTATGACTTGGTAAGGAAGAAGGCTCTACCACTTATACAAATCAAACTAACATGAACACACTAGGATAATATCATGGAATCTGAAAAAAAATCATCTTATTTATCTCAAGAGGTTATAAGATCCCTCTTTTAGGCATGACTAGTATCTACCAAAATTGAGCCTTGTAACCTCTTGAGATAAATAAGATGACTATTTTTAGATTCCAAGATATTATCCTAGTGTGTTCATGTCAGTTTGATTTGTATAAGTGGTATAGCCTTCTCCCTTACCATGTCCTGATCTCACCTAGCTAGTAGATTATGTGGTTATGTAGGTTATGTTTAGTGTTTGATGTCCTTTGACTAAAGCCAATAATGGACATGTTGACTATATTAGTTCCTTTAAATATGCCTCTCCATCATCTCGCTTAGGTTTCACTCACTTGGTGAACCTCTTCATGAAATTTTGATGCATGATAGGCATTTGGAGTCATAGAGCCTATTATTTGTTTCTATCTCACTAGTGTTTTAGAGGCTCAAGTATGAGTGGATGAACAATCTTCATGGTGCATCACCACAAGTTAGAATAGGTTTTACTTTATGCAACTCCTCCCTTTTCACCCCAATTAGTTTTAGGTTTGAGAAGTAAGGGCCCAACATGATGCATCAGAAGAGCTAGCCTCATTAAAAATCTTAGAGGTCTAGTCTAGATATAGGCAACCCATAGCCTTAGACCATTCCCATGTTAGTCCAAGTTTGGAAGCAAGACTTGAACACTCTACCTTTTAGCTAGGGTGAAAATTGGAGTGCTAACATATAACCTTTACAAGATGAGGAAGTACAATTCATTTTTGAAACTAAAGGATAAGGAGAGATAAAAATGCATAAATTTTATTATGAGGGGCATGACCACTAGACATGTCAAACCCACTCTCGGATATTTAAACATAATATCTGAAATATGTGTGAATGTCCCCAAGACAAATGAAGAGCTCAACCACTAAAATTTGAAAATAAAGTGTGATAAATCACACACACACATGAAGGTAGACAAAGCTAAATGCCCCCCATGGCACTTTATAAATCAGTGCAAGTACAAAAACATTTGAACAACCCACCTAATATGAATTACATTTTTCAAAATCTAAAAACTACAATCTGATACTAAATTAGAATAAATATATTTTTTTAGCTATGAATATCATAGGAAAACATGCACTTTCAAAAAAGACAACATGTGAATCAGAGTTACCAATCAAAAGTTATGGCATCTTAAAGGTAAAAAATACATGATTTGGTCAGCTAAACTAGCAAGAAACTAAAAATTATAGAAATATGGGTGATCAAAATGTAAAAATAGCTTTAACATTGCATATATATTGAAAAAATAGCCAAGTTAAAATAAAAATCACCTTCTTAGGTTTCACGGATCAAATATTATGAGCCTCAGAAGAAAAGATCTCCAAAGATGGCTCATAGTGGTGAAGGATAAGCCTTTAGGAGCTAAAAATGCCCAAAAGGTAGTCATATGGAATGAAAAGAGGTTGAAAATGCTTTTTAAGACCAAAACAATACTGAGATTTGACCTCATGAGCTATAGGTCATTAGTGCTTTAATCTAAGTGCTCTAACCATAAGTGCAAGCCTGAAGCTTATTAAAACAAGTGAACAAACTAATATTTATTATCTAAAAATGTGTTGATATAAAGGCTAACCTAAGTGGTGGCCTTACTAGTGGCATGATGGTGGTTATGATACTATAAGTGGCATATCTATGTGGTTTTCTACCCAAAAAAATTGACCCTACACCAAATGAAGACTTCCAAATTGCTCTCTACCTTCAAACTTTCGCCACGGGTGCCTTGGTGATCCATTTTCAAAAAATAAATACTTTTCAAAAATATATCGATGAGAAGAATCCATTTATATAAAATTTGATCCATGATTATCCAAAAAAATAAAAATAAACTAACATTTTCTCTATTATTCCTTGCTTATCCTGCACAATAGAAAGTTAAAAAATCATAGGAAATCACCAAAAGGTCCAAAAATTCTATATTTTAATTCATATTTTTTTAGTAGAATTCAAAAAAATTACAATATCTATTCCATAAATTTTATATTTTTCTATAAACTTAAAAAACCAAAAAATGACCCTAAAAAATGCTTAAGAATGGCAGGATTAGGTCACACACAGCTCTGATACCATGATATAACTACCACTAGGACTAATCAATTCCAAAGTGGCCATAAGGTTGGTGTAAAACTGAGACACTAACCCACACCAAGATGCAATGACACCATAATGATAATATTACATTATGAAACACATATTACATTCATCCTCAATGTTGTAATGTTTCTCCTTTATGTTACTTGTGTGTATTGCTCATAGAAGAGCCTTGCATATATAGGTGATTACAACCAAGATGTAAATAATCCTAAGTAATTTGGGATAAAACCATAATTAGAATAGTAAGGAATAGTGGTACATGAGTCATCAAACACTCATGTGTGCACACACTAACCACTAATAGTTAAAGATAACCTAAGTTAACATAACAAAAGTGTAAATAAACATTTACACTAATAACTTGATACAAAAAAACCAACCAAGAGAAAATCCCATAGGGAGGGAAACTAGGACATATAGGGATAAACCTCAAGAACACAGAGAGTAAAAATTGACAAAAAGAGTAACCAAAAAAGAAAGTGAGAGACTACAAACTAGGGAGAAAGATAACTTAGACAAGTAAGCATACAAGATGGACCCAAATAGCCTCCTCCCTGCTAAGATTAATAGGTGTGAACATTATACCTAGGCTAATTGCATCCACCATAGACTTTAGGCACCCATGCATGAGTCAAGAAATTGAAACCATAGAACCCTTTAATCTACCATTACTAGAAAACCCAACCACTACCTCCTCCATAGCTTTCACCATACCTCCACAGGAGTAGAAGTCCACCAAGAGATGCATTGCTAAAACCAAGAGATCATAATTATATCATTCAATATACCAATCCAAATAGGGTAAAGGATCTATCCATGTGTTCATAGAGAAATTTGGGGGATGACATTTAGAGGATCATCCACCAATGTCTTCAAAGTTTCATGCATTTTCACATAACAACATTCCAACTCATTAAACAAAGATAGGGGAACCAGAACCAAACATTAAAATCCAAAAAAGGGTAAGACTAGACTAGTAACCACTACACAACCAAACCACCTTAGAGCTCTTTCTAAACTAGAGTCTCCACCATAGACTTTACCACCTCAATATTTCTAACTACATATAATAAATTACTTGAAAATATGGATGCCACATCTGCATTTATCTTATTATTCTAGACATTATGCATATATTCATCTCTAATTATGGCCTTGAGGCTCCAAGACCTCCACATTTGGTAGCCAAAAAAATAGCCTTAGATGATGAATAAAAACACTATCATAGAAGGCCATCTTTATTTTCTCTATGTGGAGGGAGATAATGGGCTCAATGATATCTATGTTACTAGTTGTAGAATTTATCTCCATTTTTATATCACACAAAATGTAGGAGGGAGAGAATAATCAAATGCCACATATTTTCCTAGTTAAAAAACCTAGAGTAAATGTGTCAACCATCTCGTCACATTGCCAATCACCAAAATGAATGAAAGTTCATACATGAGAATGATCCAAGTAATTTACATGAAATTTCCTAAGTGTGGTGCAATGATGAGGGGTAGTGAGATTTTAATTCTTAATTTTTTTATTTTTTTATTTTTTAAGTAAAAAATATTAAGCAAGTCTAAAACTAGGTCATTTTCCATATTCATTATCCATTACCATTATTCTAATTGGTCAATTCCCCAATTGGAAAGAATTTTTTATTATGTATTAGCCTCCCTAAAGTAATTATAAATGGACCATGACACCATTTCATCTAATATTATCCAAGCTACATCAAAGATATTATTCAAACATCATGCCTTGGCTTAGAAGTTTTGAATAACATCCATAATGATTTTGGAGTCAAATTCAATTCACTAGATTCTCAATGACACATCATCAATCTAATATAATTCCACTAGATGCTCAATGATATATTCATTCCATCTTGAATACTATCTAACAAGGCATGGATACGAATTTAGTGTAGTCCCTGATACTACATTTAACACCTAAAGCTCCTAGATTCCTGCATGTTGCACCATTGAAGTTCAATTTGAATAAACCTATAGGAGAAGGGATCTAGGAAGCTTTGAGATGAGGCTAAGACTTAGTTATTATTAATATTAACCCATTACTAGGGGGTGTAGGTAATTGTTTTTAATATTATGCTATAACTTTCATTTTCTAGAGGTAGATATATACATGTTATGTATTAGTGATATATAGGATACAAATTATGGATATACATGTGAGATCTACTTTTATTTTGTTTTTCATTTTGTATATGTGAAAAAAAAGGAGGAGACACAATGTAGGACTGTCATAAAGGCTACCCACCATGATGTTTTGGATCCCTTCTTCCTCAAAATAACACCAATGAGATTTTGGGTCTCATATCACCTATAATTGAAGCATACACTAGATGGTTTAGACTTGTAAGAGAGGATACTAGGGAGATATGGAGATGAGATCATGTTTTTTCTTAGGGGGTGATACCAACAGGGGTTAGAGAAGGAGAGGTGGAAACATGGTGAGGGCTAGCCACATATAGAGTTACACACATTGCTACAACTAGATAAGTATCAAGGCTACATGCATAGGTCGATTACCTACATGGATTGTTCAAGGGCCTAAAATAATGGATGTAGACTCTACAATGGATTATATGTGGGGTATAATTTGAACATTCATGGTGAACATGGCATTTCCCCTTCCTAATGGGCTACACTAGAGCCCTAGAGCCAATATTGTATAAGTTTGAAGTTATTTTGATGTACTTTATAAAGTATTGATATGTATTTGTAAAAAACCAAGCCTTTATATATACATGGATATATTTTTTACTCATGGTTGTTAACTACATGGATTATGTTATAATTTATTTTCATTTTAGCACATATTACTATTTAATATCATATTATGGGAAGATGTTATAAATGCATGATGTATGTTTTATTCTTTTCTAGAAAATGTGAGCAAATACATGGTAAAAAGGAATAAAACTAAATGAAATAAAATGGCATATTAAGTAAGTATATAGAAAATAAACAAAAAAAATATGTGAAAAATGAATGTAAAACACACCACAATAAATGAGATATGTAAAACAATGTAAGTAAATGAAATCTAATGAAGATATGTAATATTTAAATAATGTAATCTCATGTAAGATAAAAATGTCAAATCAAACATGAATAAAATAAAAATGAAATGTAATTCAAAATGTAAAATAAGCGTGTCGAGTCATACATAAATAAAAACATGTAAGTATGCAAAATGTCCTATGTAAGATAAGTAAAGTCCATAAAAATAAAATAAGAACATGATGGATAAAATGAAAAACAAAAGATATAAGGAATGACAACTCAAACTTAGCACTTGCTCTTAAATGTGATGTATGAAAACACAACAACCTAATGCCATGACAAAGATGACAATGAGATGGTGTGGAAATAAAATGATGATGGGTGTTTATGAGGAAGCAGTGGTTTGATACCCTAGGTGTTACAATGCAACTCACAAACTAAAATCCAAGTGGTATAAGTAGAATAATAATGTGATATATATATATATATATATATATATATATATATATATATATATATATATATATGATTAGATAAAATCAATACTTATCAAGGGGATATCAAATAAAAATATGATGTAAATTAGGAATACAAGGCACCATATATGTGATGTTGAAAATCTTTGAGGGAATGAGATATTCTAGACAAGTGGCCAAGGCCAAGAACTATCGACATCAAGGATCTAGGACACTCTAAAATAAAGCTTGGGATGTTAAGTAAAGTACATAAATCATCCCAAGAAGGATATATTCATTAAAGTAAAATGGTCCCACCTTCCCAAAACATGTACACCACTCCTTAGGACCCCTTATAGAGTCATTGCCTTACTAGAAAGATTGGGCACTTGTGTGAGAAGAAAAATGGCATGAAAATTTAGGAAGATATTATAATATAAAACCTCATACCCTAGTATATTGTCCTAACACACTTAAATGTACCTCATCTCTATCATGAGGCCAACTATGGAGTTTGATATTTGACTAAGATAGGAGATGTACAAAACAAAGATAATTTATTTTGGTGTGATATGAATTTTTTGATATAGTTTACATTTTGATCTTATTTTTCTTTTAATTCTTTTAGTTTTTATATTCCTAATATATATGTATTCAAAAAACTAAATATAAATCTTAAAATTGTCTACTTGAGAGGAAAACATGAATACCATGGTGTTTGGAAGACTCTTATACTTACCCAACATGTAAGTGTGCAACCTTGAAACTGGCCTATGTGTGCCTCAAGTGAAAGGAAATAAGGGGAAATGAGGATTTCGAAAGATATGTCCATGTAATAAAAATGATACAATGAAGAATGTGCTTATAGCTAATCACAAGGAGGGTAAAAAATGATTCAAGAGGGATGGTGCTATGATATGATAGTCATGTCACTAGGGATGCCCTACTACACACAATGGACTTAGCCCAAGCACTTGTGAAAGTAGTATTTGATGATATTTTATGATTATGTAGTACCTAAGTCTTGTACATCCTAACTACCGACGCCAATTTCTTAGAAAACTCATGACCATAGCTATTCCTCTTAGTTATACACATGCATTACTTTCACAAGCCTTACATTTAATCTATCTTGTTATCTTTGGCTTATCTCTTAGTCTGACTAACCTTATATTGATGACACAAACATCCCATCTTTCCTATAATTATTACAATGTATTTATCTTAAACATCTACAAGTTATGAGTCTATGCATGCTCTCCTTCTCCATAGACACTAACATCCAGGTTAGATAATAGCATCGATGTTATTATTTTGGTCTGATGTAAGTGTCTAGTGACCTAAAAGTCATCTAATTTGAAAATGAAACATATTAAAATGGTCAACTTGGTATTAATATAATATCAACCCTCATTCATTCCTCACCTAAAAAATACCAAAAGAACACTAAAAAAGAACTTAATTTACCAAAAACATTCATATTATACCTATTATAATATCAATCAAAGGAACAACCTAGCTACGTGTCTGAATTACTAAAGGACTAGTCATAAGGTCATATTTTCCAAGTTCCAATCTAGGTCATTATTTTACTTACTTTACACATTGCATGATTCATACAAAACCCAACATGTAGGGGAGAACTACATTAATATAAGGCCCTATTATATAGTATTGGACATGTAGGCAATGTCTTTTGATAGTGGTGTCAGTTTGGGTTAGCTCGATACCATGTTCCAACTATCCCATTTTTCCTAAGGTCATATTGAAGATGCAAAGCTAGGGTTTTCCCATTTCACTAGGAGTGATAGTCCATGACCTAGATTTGAATGAACCAAATCAAAGGTGAAGCAAAACCCAAAAGCATATAGGTGATCTCATACTATTTGAACACATATTCCACACATGATACTATCATCAAAATTAGACACTAGCATCAATACAATTATCCTAGGCTAATGCAAGTGTCTAGAGATCCAAAGGCACCAAATCCAAAATCTAAAAACTATTCTAGAACTATCTTCCTACCTACTTCTTGATTGTACCAGATCCAAAAATGTATTAAAATTATAAACAACTAAGTATTTTATTTTATGTCACTTTTATATCTATCATATCTATACTTTCCATGACTTTCCATTAATAGCCTATCTCAGCTTTATAAATTCAACATATGGTATATATAGTTTTAGCACATTAATTAGCCTATTGTAGATCTAATATCAACCCTTATGCCCTATCATTTATATATCCTTAACACTAACCACTACATAAGATCCATATCCAAATTAGGGCAATACATTTGGTAAATCCTATCTTTGAACATCATTATTGTATAAGACTTCTCTTGTGAATGATTATCTACTGCCTTGTCCTAATACTTGTGTTATTTTTCTTTTTTATCATGGATGACATTGATTACTTTGATGAATATGAATATGAAACCATTCAACAATCTCTCTAATCAGGGATCAAAATCCATTACTCTTGTATTCTTCCAAGTGCTAAGTAAAATAATAGTAAAGCCTTGAATGGTGGTAACTAGTATCCCTCATATCAGGTCCATGCTCCCATCCTTTCAAGACATGATGTGATCCATCCCAAAGAGGATCCAAAGTGTATGCCCTTACCTTCTATAATAAAATTTATCCCCCCATAGAGATAAGGTACTTTAATTTAATCACAAAAATTTTGATAACTACATAAGGAAATCATGGAGGATTTGAAAGTCATTAGTAAAGGGGATGTTCCTTCAATTTCATTGATTAAAAATCCTCATATTATAACATTTCAAAACAATATTCCCCTTATTAAGGGTGATAGTCTTTCTTATCCTTCATTTGATTTTGAAATTTTTTTAAAGGTTAACCAAGAAATTTTGGCATCTTTACCAAGTCATATTAAGCCATCAATAAAAAAGAAACATTATGCATCTATAGAGAAAAATAATATTAATATTACAAATAAGAGACATGTACTAATGTTAAACAAGTTGTCTCAACAAAATGAGATTCCTACCTCACCAAAAGAGGTGCCTTCACCAATTCTTCCTCAAGCTCCACTTGCAATATATTTATAGAAGGTGCATCAGTCAAGTTTTAAATCCATTCCAAGCTCTTCAAATAATACAAGGGTACCAAAATTTAAAGATCAATTACCATTATCAAAGTATCTAAAATTCAAGGATTAAGAACTTAAATTATTTTATATGAGGATGATTATAATAATATGCCTAGATTCAAAAGAGGTGGTAGTTTAGAACCAATGATAACACCTATATCAAACACCACCATCCCCATGGATTATCTTATATCTATCACTATCGCTATTCAAGACCTTCAAAATCAGGTTTATATAGTTCAAATGTAAGTGGCTTTCCATAATTCAAATGCACATGTTACCACACTTAATAATCATACTTTTACACTATGTATACTTAAATATACTTATCCACATATTTTTGAATTACCACATTTACCTATGTTTGGGAAACATAAGGATCTACTTGAGCACATGTTAAATTATGTTCATTCTCTTGATCAATGGGTAGTGTTATTAGTCTGGATTACATCCTTGAGTTAGGGAGTTTCAATCCTACCTCATCCAACTGATACAATGGAATCACCTCTAGGTGTGGGTAGCCTAATGAGTGAGGTAAGTCTCTAAATTTGGGGCTAGCTCCCTTGATGCATCATCTAAGCTCAAAATACTAAGACTACTTATTTTTTCATGGAAATTGGATAGAAAGGACTTGAAAATAAAATCTAATCTATAGGAGGTGATGCACCAACATGATAGGTCTCCTCTACTTTATCCTTCAACAACACTTATGGATAAAACAAGGACTAATTACTAACACACTCTCTCCAAAATGACTCTTACACATAAATACTTCACATGGAGGCCATGTTAAACTCATATAACCTAAGGGTGGTGAATGAGAGCCCCGATAGAAGACACTACCAATAAGTTTCCACTACAAGCATATGTCTGAGCTTTTTCATACACTATGTGACCTGCATAAGACCAATTGACTAGTATCTGGGTGAGAGACAAGGACTTGAAAATGGAGAAAGAATTAAACCACTAACATAAAATATAAAAGCATAGAACACACTATATACCAATATGTAGAAGGCTGAATCAATCCTTAGATTAGCTCAAATGCTACAAAATACAAATGGGCAACTTTTCTTCATACCTGATAGAGGGATGTTTACAATGGCTTTATAAGCCTAATTTATAGAACATGATAGGGAGAGAGGGAGAATATGGCATAAATATGGAGTGAATATTCTATAATAACCATCATTCATCTAAAAATAGTTACAAACATGAATGATAATAAAGAAATAGTCCCATAATTCTCCCCATGCCTTGATTTGGTGACATAGTGGCCTTCAATGAGCCTTTTGGGTATAGAAGTATGGTGGATGATCTATTTTAGTCTTGATTTGACCTCATCAAGGCATGAACATGATAATTTTTTTTCAAACATCTCCTTCTTATCAATTACAATGGCAGAATTGTGGTCTAATTAACCTCCATGAAGCATTAAAAAGCCTACTTCTCTTGTTTGCATGTTGAATTGGTCTAAAACTACATCATCTTCCATAATAATCATGAAATATGAATGACTACCCTAGAATATCATTTAAAATAACATTTATTTTCCTCCATTCAACCTCTTAGTAGACTTATATGCCAAAAGACATCCTCTTTAGATAGACAAATAGGCCTATTAGGCAACTAGGCCTAATCACTTGGTACCAATCACTTAGATGGATATGAAACTTGCATATAACCCTAAAAATAGGTTTACAAGAATTTTTTAGGAACAAGTAGCATCTTATGTAATGATTACATCTTTAAGGCAGTGTATTCCTGTCATTCTTGCTCATCCAAGTGACTAGGTCATCTCTCTACTAGCACCCCTAAACTGCCTTTCTAGTCTAAGCCTGAAAACCCACTTCTAAGGGAATTGAGTGTAGTTTATGGCCTTAGAGGGTAGAATACATATTACATCACCTTCATTAGTGATTTTCAAGTGTTCACCTATTTTTGTACCTAGAATTTACCATGAAATCCTATAAAAATAGGGTATTTGATGCATCCATACAAACTAGTGGCATGAACAGAACCTTCTCAAAGTGTACAATAGTATTAAATTACTTTCAAGACCAATTTAATTCATTTGGATGCATTTCTCTCAAGTTCTTCTCCATCAAGTTCCTAACAGGGTTTAGTAAGGGTTTTAGGTGCCTTCATCTCTTAAGGATTGTTCATAGAGAACATATCCTCTACCTCATTCCTAATACCATAAGGTGGTAGTGGGGGGACCTCTCCATCATCCTTAAACACCTTTTAGTCCCATGAAAAACCTCATTCAAGTACCAAGCAAAAAACTATGCTCTCTCAAGCTCTTTTACAATGTAAATAATGCTTTTGAGATGGTAGGCTCTTAGCTATAGTTCATACTTGATAAGGATCCAATCCAAAAACTAATGGTATAAATTTGGAATGTAAGGACCCTTTCACCATATATTAAATCTACTAGACCCTATGCATAAGGTCAAGGTATTAATGAGTAAGAGGAAATTGGTCTTGAAATGCAATCCTACACATAAAGATCTCAAGGAGTTCTTACCAACCAAAATGACCAATTTTTTTCCTTTTTGTCCACTTTTGGATGCCTGTTATGGTCTATACTAACATTTCTCAACTCCTAATTCCCCCATTTCTTCATTCCACCCTCAACAAAACACTTATCTTCCATTATCACTCTTCTCACTTGATTGTGATGATCTTATGAGGCCATAATGTATCATATAATTGTTCAATATAACTTTCCTAATTAAATAAACCCCTTTTTCTCTTCAACACAAGCAAGCCTTTTGTAATTGACTAGGCATATTTGAAGGTGCCAATTAATTGTGTATGCAAGGTCCAAATGAGTCCTATTTAGGTCACTCATTTTGATCCTATTTTGAGTTTTTTATGACCTCAATTTACGCCTTGAATGTGTATGTTCATATAACAATTAATCCCACTATATCCACTTTTCCCCCTTTTCTCAAGTTTGCAGACCACTTAAGTTATATAAACCAATCTATAGGTAGTCACTTTTAGGACTTGATTGTGTATGGAGTTTAGAGTTTCTATACAACACTCTTAGAATTCAAGGATATTTATTATAGTATGGAGATTTTGGTATTATTTTTCCTCCAATGACTATTTGTACCATGTCTATCCACCTAAACTCCAACTTGACTATACACATTACATTCTTATCCCATTGTTCTCAGTAAGCCTATATGTGTTTATTTATAGCCCATATTTCTTTTTCAAATTTTCTTAATAATCCATTATCAAGTAGGGATTTAGAGGTTATATTATACTCAAGGATTAATTTAAACACTTTGGTCATGCATTAAATACCACACCTTTTACCATACTTCATCAAGTTTAGGATTCTTAAGGGTTGGCCATAAATCAAGACTTCCACTGTACATAGGCATAGTACTCCACATGTCTAATTTTTTGGCTTGGGAACAATATGGATGAAGTAATTGATCCTTTAGAGTATCCCATACCTCATTTATGTCTTATTGGCCTTACTTGTGTGAAAGTGTTTCATACTTTACAGGGAAGACTCCCAAGACTTGTGACTCTTAACATACACACACCATTCCTATCATGATCATACCTGTACCATGGTCATATGCACTAGTTTTGATTTTGGTAAAGTCTCTTATCTATATAAAAAAGTATTTCAATCCTTTATCTTCCTTCATAGTGTTTCAAAACATGTTCAATAGGAAGATAATGAACCCGTAGGTGGTGATAGGTGCCTGGAAGGTACTTGTCTTGTTAGCAATGATTCATAGAGAATGAGGGATTTTTCAAAAAAAAATACTATTAACTTAGAGGGGAAAATGAGCACCTTCAACTCCCATAAACATGTATCTTATGGTTATTCCTTATTTATGAATGATCATCCACAAATATAACTTCTCAAATCTTCCAAGAAATTGATAGAGGATTTGTCTAGGTTTTAACCCTTTTAAGCACTATATATCCATTATAAACCTAAAACTAACCATGATAGGATTTAGGGAATTTGTATGAGTGATGCAAGATCATTTATGACCACCTTACACATGTTCCTTACATTTCTTCCTTGGATTTCTCTACACATAGTTTAGTTTTCATGAAAAAGTTGCCTTCTACTACAAAGTTATCATGTCAAACCTTTAAACCAAAGGATGATGGATCTATCACTGTCTCCAAAGATGGATTTTTAATGTAAAAAAAATATTATATTATAATTCTCTTTCCTTCCAAGACTGTATGTAATAAAACTGCCCATTTGGACAAGTGTACTTCAATGCCCTCACCATCCATTTAACTTTCATCTTGACTTCACAAGTTCTACAAATACATTAGATTTGAAATATTCCTTTGAAAAATTCTAACTCAATGTGAATCATAAGATATACCCTTTTAAAAGGCTTCAATAATACAAGTTATCTTGTATGGTATGTTTGAAAGGCATTTGATGACCCTAGGGGCTCATTGGGGCTTGAAACATTCTTGAAAAATAGAATATATAAAATGACATGAGATATATCATAAGACCTCATGTCACGACTCAAAAAACACTTATATATCCCCCACATCTTTCTAAAAAATTCACCCCCTCAAGAAGTGGGTAAGACAAGCATAAATATAATGAGAACAAGAAACCTTAATTTATCCAAATACTTTATTTTTTTCTAAAATACCTTAACTTCATCAAACAAGATACAGGCCACTTTTAGGATTTAAAAGACACCTGAGACCCTTCTTCTTACCTAAGGATAACCTATGAAAACCTAAAACATAATCCAATGACTCATAACATGTTATCACATGATGATCCCTTGAGCAACCCCTAATACACACAATGAAACCTTAAACAATGCTAATAGTATTTAATTGACCATTCTGGAGATCATGACAAGATTTAGGTAACCATATGCAAGCTTGGAGGGACCTATGATAAATTTTCAAACTATAGGGGTTGATATTTATCCTAAAAGGCTAAAATATCAATATTTATTGTGACTCATAGGGGTTAACCTACCTATTGGTCAAGAGAAATAGTTGTCTCATCCTTTAGGAAAATCTACTCACACATTACAATCATGACTTAACTGAGATAACCCCTCTATTATAAATTATAATGAGACTTATCACCATACAAGCCTTTAAGGACTAGAAATAACCTCACCACTCACACAACAAGGACAACACACACAATAAGACAAATCACCAATAAGATACACACCCCACTTGTGATACAAAAAACTTAGGGAATACAACAAACATAAACAACTAACTATCTACAATTGACCTGAAAATAACTCCTTCCTCTTGGATCAAAGGGGAATCTTGTACTATCACTTACTCCATGAGGTAGAAAATGGCATGATATAAGCTGCCTCTTGGACCTTTATCTTGTTGTTTTTGTCATTTTTATTAAATTGCACTCCTTTTGTCATGCTCTCAAGTGAAGTAATAATAGAAAACTAGTCATCTATGAACACATACTCATCTTGTGATTCAAGATTCTTCTCATATTATTTATAAAATTTAACCTCATTCAATGATGCTCCAACTAAGAATGCTTATTGAGCCTCTATGGTATATTGAGTAACCTCATGATTATTATTAGCTATTGCAAGCTCATCAAGCTCTTCAACAAGCTTTGCATGCTCAATCCAAGCTTGATCATGATCCTCAATGGATGTATCTTAGCCAACCTCTTCATAAGTGTGCTTAATAGGAAATGTACCTTTAAAAGAGATTCAACTTCTTAAATATATTTAAGGTATTAATTCCAATCATCTTTTAGCTTTTATTTTTAATCAATCTAAATTGGACCAACCTAAACAATGTCTTCCTTTCTCCTCAAGGGCTACAGGGTTGTTAAGATTTTAAAATCCTTCTATGTAGTCATTATGTGATTGCAAGGTATCTTCTTCAAGTTCATATTCTTTATCATTGTGAAATATCTCAACATCATTCATAACCTTAGCTTGCTTTCTTAGAGATCCTTCAACATCAAGGCTAGTTTTAACCTCAACAAGATTAGATGAATTTAGGTCTCTTTCTTTAAGTATACCACCAAGGCCATCTTTTATAATTTCATCTTTGAAAATTAAATTATATTTTTCTTCTCCAAGGAGAGTACCAATGGTGAATTATTCATCATATACACTTGAATTTTCCCCTTCACATTCTCCTTGAACCTCACTTGTAGCTACAATTTCTTCTTTATTTTCTTCTCATGGGACACGTTCCTCTTCAAGAAGGGAGATGATGGGAGGGTGATGAATGGGTTCATGACTTGGAGAGGGAGTATGAGGTATGGTAGGTGGATCATGAATTATCTTAGGAATGGAGGGGGTACTCTTTCAACTTGGGGTCTAGAATATGGAAAAGGCTTTTTTAGAAACACTTGGAGAGAGAGCCAATTTAGTTGGGCTATGAGTGCCTCATCCTTCTCAACAATCACTTCACCTTTTTCATAGCCTTCTTGAGGTTTTTTAATGAATGAAACCTGATTTACAACATTTTAAAATATGTTATCCCTCTTATATTGAATGCCTTATTAGATATACCTCCAAGATGGAAAATATTTGGGTTCCTGAGGAGAGGGAAATGAGGTTTGAATAGGCTCAGGGTTTTATTTGACTAAAATCTCTTGATCTTGGCTCTCTTCCTATTTCTTCTCCCAAGACCTCACTACTTGGTTCCAAGTTGGAAATTTGACACTATTAGGCTCTTTTAGAGAATAAATTAGATATATTGGAGGCTCTTCCTGAGGATATGAAGCATAGAAAGGTTGATAAGGAAAACAAGGGGTTTCTTGAAAAATTTTATCAAACTCATTTTTTTTTAATTTACCAAATCACCATCCTCTCCAATACAAAATCACATAACTCATTCCTCTCTAATGGATAATTATATCTATCTATAAACCAACCAATATCTTATTCATATTTGGAATTTGAATAAACCTTTCTTGAAAATTCTAGTACTTTGCTCTCCATTTCATCCATTCCATCTTGAAAAGCTTGGGAAACTAGTGGAGGAGGAGAAGAATAACATGGTTAGAGACAAGGATGTCCATATGCATTATCATAGCCATATGGGGAGAATATAGTCTGATTATAAGATTGATATGGATCATAAGGAGGACAAGAGTGATATTTTTGGTAGTAATGAGGATGACAAGATTCACAAGGTTGCTGAGGTATGTAGTTGGGCTACCAAAGAGGCTAGTAAAGAGTACTATAGGACTGATATGAACCATCATGTTACCAGTAAGGTTCATTATAGTAATGATAAGGCTCATTCTGAGGTTAGTATGGGTCATGATATTGATGATAAGGAAGTGTAGGACAAAAATTTCCTCCATATCTGACCATTAAACATCATGAGGCAAATAAAGAACATGGGAAAATATCAACATAAGTTGTTCTTACCCTTGCATTAAGATCTTGTGATGACCTTTGGCATGAAACTTGAGTGATAATCTACCACCAACATGTCTCAAACTCCTTAAGGTCACCAAATATTGATAAAATTACTCTAACCTCCTTGAATTTTGGTTCCATGAAGCATGCCAAAAACTATTATTAGTCTATATTGTACCCTTGAGGTAGGGAGTTTCAATCTTTCCTCATCCAGCTAATACAAAGGAATCACCTCTAGGTGTGGATATCCTAATGAGTGAGGTGAGTCTATAAATTTGGGGTTAGCTCCCTTGATGCATAATCTAAGATCAAACTACTAATCCTACTTATTTTACCAAGGAAAAGGGATAGAAATGACTTTAAAACAAACTCTAAACTATAAAAGGTGATGCACCAATATGATAGGTGATGCACCAATAATTATGGATAAAACAAGGACTAATTACTAACACGCTCTATCCAAAAGGACTCTTCCACATTAATACTTCACATAGAGGTCATGATAAATGCCTATAACTTGAGGGTGATGAATGAGAGGTATGTTTTAAGACACTACTAATTATTTTCCACTAAAATCATAAGTCTAAACTCCTTCACACACCATGTGACCTACATAAGACCAATCCATTAGCATCTAGGTGAGAGATAAGGATATACAAAGGGAGAAATAATTCAACCACTAAAGAAAATTATATGATCATATAACACACTATATATTAGTATGGATAAGTCTTAATCAATCCTTATATTATCTCAAAGGTTTCAAAATATAAATGGGCATAGTTCCTTCATACCTAGTAGAGGGATGTCTACAATGGCTTTCTAAGCCCAATTTATAAAACATAAGAGAGAGAGAGGGATAACATGAGAGTAGAGAGAGAGAGAGAGAGAGAGAGAGAGAGAGAGAGAGAGAGAGAGAGAGAGGGATAATATGGAGTAAATATGGATTGGAGAGGCCATAATTACCATAATTCATCCAAAAATAGTTACAAATATGAATGGGAATAAGGAAACAGTCCCATAATTCTCCCCATACATTTATTTGGTGACATAGTGGCCTTTAATGAACCTTTTAGGTGTATAATTATGGTGGATGATCTATTTTAGTATTTATTTGACCTTATTATAGAATTATCATGCTATAATTTTCCAAAAATATCATTCTTATTAGCTACAATGGTAGAATTGTGGTCTAATTGACCTCCATGAAGCATTAAATAACCTACCTCTCCCTTTTGCATGTTGACTAGGCCTAAAACTACCTCATCTTCCATAATGATCATGAAATAGGCATGAATAAACTATTATATTAGTTAAAATATAATTTATGGTCCTCCATTCAACCTCTTATCATCCTTATATGCCAAGAGACATCCTCTCTAGCTGGCCAAATAGGCCTACTAGGTAATTATGCCTAGTCACTTGGTACCAATCACTTAGATGGATATGAAACTTGAATATAACACTAAAAATAGGTTTATTATCATTTTTTATGACTAAATAATTACCTTATACCATTATTTATGTCTTTAAGGTAGTGTACACCTACCATTTTTACTCAACTAGGTAACTAGGTCATCTCTTTACTAGCGCCTCTAGACTACCTTTCTACTCTAGGCCTATAAAAGCACTACCAAGTGAAATTGAGTGTATTTTATGAGTTTATAGGTTATAATACATCTAAAATCACCTTAATTATTTATTTTCAAGTTTTCATGTATCTTTACACCTTGAATTCAATATGAAATCTTATAAAAATAGGGTATTTTTTGCATATGTAAAGGTGTATGTATAAAATAGAGGCATGAATAGAACCTTATTAGAGTTTAAAATGATATTAAATTAATTAAAATACCATTTAAATTCATTTTTATTTAATTTATATCAAGTTCTTCTCCATTGGGTTCCTACCAAGGTTTAATAAGGGTTTTAGATGCCTTCATCTCTTAAAGATTGTTCATATATAACATATCCTCTCCCTCATTCCTAATATCAAAATATGGTAGTGGGGGGGCCTCTATATAATCCATAAATACCATTTATTTATAATAAAATCTTCATTTGGTTACCAAGTAGAAAATTATTCTCTCTCGAGCTCTTTCATAATGCAAACAATGCTTTTGAGGTGGTTGGTCTCTTAGGGATAGTTCATACTGGTTAAAGACCCAATCCAAAAATTAATGATATAATTTTGGATTTTAGTGACCATTTCACCATATCTGAAAGCTAATATTCCCCATAAATAAGGTCAAGGTATCAACAAACAAGAGGAACTTGGTCTTAAATGTAGTCTTGTACCTAAAGAGCTCAAGCTCAAGGAGTTATCACCAACCAAAAAGACCATTTTCTTACCCGTTTATCCTACTTTGGATGAATTTTAGGGTATTTAATTACTCCAAATTCCCATATGTCTTCATTTGACCCTCAACAAACCACTTTTCTTCCATTGTACTTATAAGTCTACCTGTGTAGTCTTATTTTTACCTAGCCTAAATAGGGCCTATTTGCATTATCACTCTTCTCACTTGACTATGATGATATTATGAGGCCATAATGTATCAGATAATTTTTAAATATTACTTACCTCTTTCAATAAAACTCTTTTTCCCTTCAACACAAGTAGGACTTTTTCACTTGACTCAGTAGATTTAAAGGTGTTAGTTGATTATGTATGTAGGGTTCAAATGAGTCCTATTTAGGTCACTCATTTTGATAATATTTGAGTTTTTTATGACATAAAGTAACTCTTTAAACTTTTATATTCATATAAGAATTAATATCACTATATGAACTATTCCCCCTTTTCTCAAGTTTGCATACCACTTTAGTTGTCTAGACCAACCTGTAGGTGGTCACTTTTGGACTTGACTGTGTATGGAGTTTAGAGTTTATATACAACACTCAAAGAATTCAAGGATATTTGTTAAAGTATGGAGGGTTTTTTATTATTTTTCCTCCAATGACTCTCTTTACCATGTCTAACCACATAAACTCCAACTTGACTATACACATTGCATTTTTATCCCATTATTCTCAGCAACCCTGTAGGTTTTATTTCTAACCCAGAGTTATTTCTCAAATTGTCTTGATCATCCATGATAAAATATGTATTAATAGTTTTTATCAGACCTAAGTATTAATTCAAACACTTTGGAATTCATAAAAAACCACTCCTTACACCAAACTTCATCAAGTTTAAGGTTTTTGAGGGTTGGCCATGAATCAAGACTTACATTGTACATAGGCATAGTACTCCACATGTCTAATTTTTTGGCTTGGGAACCATATGGATGAATTAATTTATCCTTTATATTATCCCATACCTCATTTATGTCTTCTTGGCCTTACTTGTGTGAAATTGTTTCACACTTTTCAGGGAAGACTTTGTAAGACTTGTGACTCTTAACAAACACATACCATTCCTGACATGATCAGACCTAAACCATGGTCACATACACTAGTTGTGATGTTTTTAAGGTCCCTTGGATATATAAAATATTATTTAAATCCTTTATCTACCTTCATCATGTTTCAAAACATGTTCAATAGGAAGAGAATGAACCTATACACATTGATAGGTACCTGGAAGGTACTTGTCTTATTAGCATTGATTCATAGAGCATAATGGTTTTTTCAAAAAAAAATACCATGAAATTATAGGAAAAAAGTGATTCCATTAAAATATAAAAAACATGGATCTCAAGGTGCTTCCTTATTTATGAATGATCATCCACAAATAGAACTTCTCAAGTTTGTCAAGAACCCGATAGAGGATTAGTCTAGGTTTTAACCCTTTTGAGAATTGTATATCCATTATAAACCCAAGAATAACCATGAAAGGATTTATTAAAGATTTATTAGTGATTAAATATAATTTATGACCACCTTAAAACTATTCCTTACATCTTTTCCTTGGATTGATTTGCACATAGTTCAATTTTTATGAAAAATTGCCTTCTACTACAAAGTTATCATGTTAAACCTTTGAACCAAAGGATGATGAAGCTATAAATATCTCCAAATATGGATTTTTAACATAAAATAAATCTTATATTATAGTTATTTTTCCTTCAAATATTGTATGCAATAAAATTACCCATTTAGACAAGTGTATTTCAACATCCTCACCATCCATTTGACCATCATCTTTACTTCACAAGTTCAAGAATATGATAGATTTGTAATGTGACTTGGAAAACTCATAATTTAATTTTAATCACAAGATATAACCTTTTCAAAGGATTCAATAATAAAAGTTAGCCTAAATGGAATGTTTGAAAGACATTTGATGACCATAGGGGCTCATTGGGGCTTGAAACATTTTTGACAAATAGACTATAGAGTATGACCCAGTATATATCATTAGACCTCATGTCAAGATTAAAAAATGGCTTGGAAATCCCACAAATATTGATAAAAAAAAGACACCCCCCTAAATAAGTGGCTAAGATAATCATAAATACAATGAGAACAAGAAACCTTAATTTATCCAAATATCTTAATTTCTTATATAATAACTTTACTTCATCAAACAAGATATTGGCTAATTATAGGCTTAAAAATATAAATGAGACCCTTTTTATCACTCAATAATAACCTATGAAAACCTAAAAAATCATCTAATGACTCATAACATGTTATCACAGCATGGTCCCTCAATCAACCCCTAGTACACACAATGAAACCTTAAATAATGCTAATAAGGTTTAATTGACCATTTTGGAGATCATGACAAGATATAGGTAAACATATAAAATATTGGAGGGCCTTATGAGAAATTTTCAAGCTATATGGGTTGATATTTGTCCTAGGAGAACAAATTATCAATATGTAAAAGTTGACAAACTATTATTAAAAGTATTCCATATGAGCATTCTCAATGATGCTTACAATTGATTTTATAGCTTACCGAAAGGTTCCTTGACCACTTTTTAAAACTTGGAAGATGATTTATTCATGGATTTAAATATTCACAAGGTGAAAAAACTTACATTAGAAAAATTTCAAAATTTCAAAAATGTGATGATGAGTCCCTTCAAGATTATACTATTTGATTTAAAATTATAGCATATGCGATAGCATTTAGACCCTTCGATTTGGAATTAAAATTTATATGTAGTATAGGACTTATTTATCCCTAAAAGGAAAGATAATTACTTAAAAAATATGATTCATTCACTCATTTAAAAATACCAATTTCTTGTGGTCCTAAAGTAATTTAAACATGGGTTTGGGTTATGCCTACTACATATCCATATGTATTTATGCTTAACTTAACAAAATTAAAAAACAAAGGAGGTTTTCCTTGGGAACTCTTTGGATATAACAAATGAAAGAATAAATTTACCAAAATCAACAAGGTATTTCTTTTCCTCATGAAGGAAAATTAATACGTATTTCCAATGAGAGCATTACATATTCTACTACAAATGCAAAACTTGAGTAGGAATATGTTATGTCCATTTTTATCCTAGCAAATCATGATGTAAATGATGTAAAATATCCAACTTGAGGTTGTAAGGTTCAAAATGGGTGGAGATATATATGACCATCCATTAGATAGAATCATAGGATGATATTTCCTCATCATCAAAAATATGAAAAAAATTAAAAAATAAAAACATTCAAAAACCTAAAAACACTTCTAGCATTTACATGGTTTATTGGCTCCTTGGCATATATGTGTTATTTCTATGTTGAGGAATATCATATATTTTTACTTATACATACACATACATAGGCATACATATATACATGTTACACTTATGGGTATTGGGCCTTCCCTCTACTCACATCATCTGGACATTGGGGGAAACCATCTTCTATGATCTTGATATACATAGGTTATATGATTTGATGATCACTCTAACCTATCATGTTTAAGCTTACATATGTACTTACACATACCAATTATCCATGTTTATACATTATACAAGGCACTTGATATGTTATATACTTAATGTTTTTTGCTAACACATTTGACCCATGGGCCACTATGACATGTTTATGTTGGTTGCTTATGTTTTTCCTTTACACACTTCCTTGAGTGCTTTGCCTTGCTATTGTCTTACTTTTTCAAGCATTTGAATATGATACATTGTATGTGGCCCATGTGCCTATGCTTGTATTTTTGGACATTTGAATACATGATTGAATTTTTGGACATTTAAATATGTCATTCCTTGATTTTGTGGGTAGTTGACTAAGTCACACCCATTCGATTTTGCAGCATTTGAACATGCCCCTTATTTGTAGACTCCTTAGACCATTGCCTTTTAACTTGATTTTAAGTGCTCTTATGTGTGTGCCTATTTTATTTTTAAACTTATACTATTACTATCTAAATGTTTCCATGATAATTATCATGCATCTTAGGCCCACATATGATCACATTGGTTCTATATGATTAAAATTTACATCAACCTAGACATATTTACTTACTATATGCTACATGGTTACATTATCAGATTTACAATTGTCTTACCCTTTTAAGGTGAGGTAATTATCATGTACTATCTTTACATCACCTCAAAGGGGGGAATATTAGTGGGGGCATGCCATGGTGACATGGCTTCCACATTTTTCATAGTTTCCAAACTACAGTGGGGGCATGAATTGGAAACAGGTTTTCCATACTAACACAGTATATGGTACTTATGCCAATTTGTAGATTTAGTGGGGGGTATGTCATATGGACATGGTTTACACACATTCACAGTTTTAGATTCAGTGAGGGCATGATTTGGAAGCATGTTCTCCACACCTAATCAATTTTTAACTTCTCTAGTTTACAATGGGGGCATGTTTTGGAAACATGTCCTCCACTTTGGTGTAGACACTCCTTTTTGGTCACATTTGTGTCTAAAGTGGCCTTTAGACTAGTTTCTACCAAACTATGAAAATCAAGCCTAAAAATCACTAAACATCCCAAATTCATCTACATATTGGATGTAATTACCTAGAATTATATCAAAGCATCCCTATTTGGGGTATAACCCTATAAGAAATAATAACCTCCCACAAATTCATCTCTAGTCAGGTTATGCTATATCAAACTGATAGTTTAGGCCAATTAAGCGGACACTTGATCAAATTATTGAAATGACCAAAATCCTAAGCATAATTAATTAAGAAAGAAAATTAAATTAAAGGCTTATTTAAATAATTGATGTTGAATTAGTGAATTTTTTTTAACAAATATCAAAGGGAAATGAGGTCATGGTGACATCATCATCCTCAAAGTCAAGAATTCTAAAATATCAACATAAATGCCTTAGAAATCAAAAATTTTGAGACACATCTCTATAAATACAATAATTAATGACATTATTTATTGCATTTGGACTCCCAAGGTTGACCCAGGGTTAGCTTAGACCTAACTAGACTTAGGTTGGGGTTAGTCTGAAGCTTATAAATACAAGGCCTCACACTCACTTCCAACAAGCTTATTTGTGTAGTGTTATAAATCAAAATTGATTAAGATAAATTTCATAGACAAAAATATATAAATACAAAACCATAGTGGACAAAGGTGAGGTGCTTCTCATATAGCAAGAGTACTGAAAAAAGACTTCAATTTGGACACAAGCTGAACAAGCTAATTACCATTCAACAAGTGACTTAGAGATACAAGGAAGGTAAAAGTGTCTTTTATAATTTTAGTTGTGTTTCATTTATTTTTTTATCTTCAAGCTCCCCCTAGTATCTAGGATTGGGAATTCTTGGTCTTTATCTTATTTTTAGATGCTTGATTCAACTAACAAGAGACTAACACATTCTTTCCCTTAGATTCCTATTGCATATATAATGGCACACATGGTGGGACAATGCACCCCACACTCATCCTAAGACCATTTTTGGACCTCATTGGATCTAATAAAAACTCAAATTAGACCTTAATTTTTAAAAAAATCATTCAAGTTCCCATTTTTTTGTTTGTTGCTAATTGACAACTTTGACCCAAGAAATTGATAACTTCACCAATTTTCACATTCTATGTGTCACTATGTTTTTAAATGATATCGGTGACTTAAATACTACATATTGGTGAATTTGATGAAAAATAATGAATTTTCATTAAACAACAATTTTGACAAAATTAATTAATGACTTCAACCCACAAAATAGTGGTTGTGCTAGGTAACAGTCTATTGTAAATTTGGCAACTTTGTTACTTATTAGCAAAAAATAATGATTTCGATAATTCTAATCAATGACTTTGCACCTATTAATAGGTGATTTTTCCAAGATTTGTGTTGTTTTATAGGGAAATTGATGACTTTACCTTTTTTGAGAAATGGTGACTTCGCCCTAAGACCAAAAACACGAGACCTAAAAAGTTGATTTTTTTTTCTTTGTTAAAATAATTTAAACAAGCATAAATTACTCTTAAAATTTTGTGTAGGGAATTACATAAATAAAAAGAGGTTTCACATCCTAAAAAATTCATTTCACTTGTCTTTTTGGGTACTTAAAACACTTTTATAAACAACTTTATTTTTGTCATTACAAAATTTATAACAAAAGGCCAAACTTCATTCATATTTTGATAAGTTCTTTAAAAGGGAAAAACACATTAGATTTAGAGATCTTAAGAGAAATTTTACTTTTATTCTTTATTTAAAACTTGGTTTTATTTTTTAAAACCTTGCATGTATGCTCTCCCCTTGTCCCCTTTAGGGAACTTGGGTGGCAAAAAACACATTGTTTTACTTGTTTATTGAGTTAAGAACCTAAAGAAAAGTCATGTAAGCTCTTACCTTATTCCTAGGGACTTCAGTGGCTCAAAAGTGACCTAGTTATTATATTTATTTATTTTTATTACATTGGATTATGAGTGGGAGTTCATCACCTCCTCATATATTTTTAGGAGGACTTTGACATGGGGTTTCATTTCCCATCATTGTTCCAACAACACTATCTAGTGGGGTATATAAATTAGGTGTGTCATTGGATTAGATAGTGGCTAAGTTGTTATCCTAACAAGTCCAAGGATTCTTAGGTCATTCAATGGTGTAGACATTAGACTTCAATAAGTAGTATATAACTAAAGCCATTATGCAAAGGACAAGACCTTTGCATAACAAGCTAGATGATTTGGATCTAATTGACGTGAATTTTGTGCCTGGGTGTTTTTAGGCACTTTTGGACATCTAGATAAGCCAAGTTAAAAATTTAGAATAGTTGACCCCACTTTTAGTGGAACATATTGCCAAATGCTAATTTACTTTGGCACTCTAATTTCCTTGCTATGTACCATTTATTGAGAGATGGATGGGGATTAAAAACTCTACCTACATATGATTTTTTATTTTTTGGATTGAAAAATAATTATTTTCAAGACTAGTATATTAGTGAAAACTTTGGCAAATACTATGCATACCTCATGTCAATTTTAACATAGGATCATGCACTTAGGTGCTACTTATTTTTACTTGTTTTCTTTTGAGTCCAAAATTACTTAGCCAACCAAAAAAAATAAAAACAAACACATGTTACATACACCATTTTGCACCAAGATTTGTTACGCTACTGAAATTATTCCAGGCCATGTAACTTGTTCAAACAAGACCTAGAACATTTGTGTTTTTTTTCCAAGTAGTGTTGTTACACTAGAAATTTTCACCTAAACTAGTTGGACTTACTCTATACCAAGTTTCAAGCATCTGAGATGTGTGAAACCAATTTCAAATCTAGAATGGTTACATCATTTACATAGACCTTTGACCCTTGTGCCAAGAGTTAGGCTATCTTTTCAAACCAAATCTGAAACCCTATTTCCAAGTATAGACCTAAGCACAACTAGTTTACATTTGAGTCTTATCTATCACTTGGGATTAAATGTTTCACATTTTTCACTTAGTTTCTGATAGTTGAGTTAGATTTCTAATTGTTTTACTTAAAATAAATTCACACCTTTGTTTTTTTAATTGTGAGATTATTTTAGACCAAGTTCATTCTAGACCAAGTTTTCCAACTTTACGTAGACCAAGTGCATTATTTAATTTAGAACGATTACCTTATTTATATTTTTAGGCCTTAGATTAAGTTTATTTTCAAGACTATATTTGTGATGTTTACCAAAGACCTAACATAGTTTTTCATTCACATAGACCAAGTTTGTTTTACCTAAGGACCAAAACCTTCATCATATACCAATTTCATGTTTGTATTTCAAATTTACCTTAGACCTAGTGCAAGACCTTAGACAAGACCACATTTACGTCCCACTTTTAGATGTCTTTATAAGAGATAAGTGTGTTTTCCATAAACGTTTTAGACTAAGACCAAATTTGTTTCAAGTTTCCATTTTAGACCAAGTTTCAAGCCATTTGCAATAATAAATTGAGTTTCCATTTTAGACCAAGTTTTAGACATTTGCAACAATAGACTATGTTTGTTTTGGGAGGCATTTACCTTTGCTTTTATCATGCCTTGCTATACACATAATGGGACCATGTATAATGTAGAAAATGAAAACATTGTCTCAAGTGACCCTTTTTCTCAAGACCCATATGGAGATGGCATAGCATATGTGATAGATCCATATCCCACATATGATGTCCACTATACATAGTAGGTAAAATACCCATTAGCCCTTTATCTTTCTAATTCACCTTTGTATCAAACCAAGATCAAACCATTTAATATATTTCTAGCATACCAACTAGCATAGAATAGGTCCAACAACAAAGCCTTACTATATGACTACTTTATTTCAGACCACTAATGATCTATATTTGTTTGATCATCACCTTTTGGATAATAGGAATGAAATCCTTGTTAGATAAGAATAAGTAGGCACTAAATTATTGATTGGATTTTTTCCATGAAAGTTTATCTAGTCTTGGTTAGAGCTCATAATAATGCACCAATCATTAGACCACTTGATCAAGCATTGTCTATCTATATTCAATCCCTTCTACCAATGAATAATCATGACCTTGATATGCTTATAAAATGAAAGGTCAAATTATTGACCAAATAACATAAATACAAGTGTACCACACATACCTCAACTTGGCCATGAACCTAAATGTAATGACCATGACCAATATGTCACTCATTGAGTTAACTCCCTCCATTGTGGTACAAAATGATCTAATAGGATATACTAAAATGAACATGGACCCATTTACACAAAGTACTCAAGATGGGGACCTATTTAACACCTCGATCATAGAGCAAGAAAACGTGACTCCTATACAAGATCCTTCATAGAACATGATAGATAAAACACAAGTGTATCCCAATCTACACCAGGCTAAGTCACACGTACAACTAAGCACCTCATAATAAGTTTCCCTCATAAATGACCTTAATTAGTTCATAATAGCTAGAGGAAAGCATGGATATCTCACAAATGCAACAAATAACTACTCACCCACTAGAGGTCACTTCCTCAACCACACAATAGGTAACAAATAAGCCCATATTAACCAATATTCCACAACCATAGATATAGATTAATATGCCACCACAATAAGTGGTGAATCCATCTCAAACATTTTCTAATCAATAACGTAACATATTTAGTTAATAATAGTTGGCTACTAGTCATAAAAAAGTGCCCAACACATACAAAAATACCCAATAAGCAAAAAGTGTTCACCCAAAAATAAGGGATTAACCATGTTCGGTAATCATTACCTTTTGATCAATAAATACCTCACATTAAACAAGGGCCAAATATGTAATACCTTCAGCAATAGATCTCTAGTCAGCATCAAGTGATTTTTATACAATAGGTTTCAACTAGTCGACAACACATTCTTATTTAACCCCAAAACATGTAATACATTCCACAAGGTCAAATACCTCCATCTCATCCATAATTCCCTCCAAACTAAAGTTGTATTACTAATCCTAGCCATAATATTTATCAACAACATGTACCACATCAATAACACAATCCTAGCTAAAGGATGTGTATTCTAGGTCAGTCGATCAGCCACACCCATATTCCGTAATAAAAAATTCATCCATTATACCCTAGTCAAGGCAATCTACCTTTGATTACTCAAACACAATCATATAAAAATGTACCATCTATATTCTTAGCCCAATAACTACAATAAATAAAGGATGTAATTGCATCCATTCAAATGAGAAAGTAGAATAAAAAGTTTTAACTAGATGAGGTATGTTCATATCCATTCAACATGGAATACCTTCAAAAACCATTTATAAAAGGTTATGAGCCACCAAATTTTGATAAATATAAGGTCAAAGGTGACCAAAGGGAGAATTTAAAGGAGTTCTTTATTATTTTCTAGCTAGTTGCCTATAGTGATATTTACTTGCTTCTCGTTTTCCCTAGAAATTTAATTAGATATGTCATATAGTGGATTCTCAAGATGAAAAATAATTTTGTATCTAACTTCGATGACCTATCAAATATATTTGTACAACATTTCTCCTATAATCTTGAACATGAGGTTATTATTGTAGATTTGTATTAGGTAGATGAAAGGTTGGTGATAGCTTTGTAAGCTATTTTCAATGGTGGAGAGTACTTGCAAGCAATTTCATGCATAATTTACCTAATAAATAGTTAGCATCTATATTCACCAAGAAGTTTACAGTGAAATATCTTATCTTCTTCCTCTCACTTCTTCTCAAACAAGCCTTCACAAAACTCTTCACAGTGCTCGCACAGTTAACAAAATAATATTGTGTATTTTTATGTTTTACTAAAGGGGTAAAACCCTATTTATAATAGGAATGGGGGGAGGTGACCATTGTTATCAATTATTCTAACCTTTCCCTGAAGAACCAAGTCAATAATTAAATAATATGTTTTATTATTATATGTACATGAGGTTTTAACCTATGTTAAATATAAAAATAAAAAAAATTATTTTACCAAATGTTAAGGGCCCAATAATGTTACCCATAAAACATTAAATGTTCCAATAATCTTTGGAAGCTAAATGCAATGGTGGAGAGGACTTACAATCTATTTCATGTATAATTTACTTGATAAAAAGGTTGACATTTGTATTCACCAATAACTTTATAGTGAAATATCTTATAACCTTGAGCTACAGTGTGATCATACATTTGACGGAGATCATTGAAAAGGTTATTGTTGACAATTTTGACCCTATAGATCAAACTTCCACCCTCGTTATTCAAAACTTTGCATATCATGCCAGTTTGTCTTGTGAGTTAATTAGTGGTCCTAAAAAGTCCTTGAAATAATCCATGATTAAGAAGACTTTTTAAGGCATTCACTTTGGTTTTCAAAGGATTTTTTTAGAAAAGCATTATAGAGGCTTCTTTGAGTCCAAAAATGGGCATTTTCATAAAATTCAAGGGGTTATTTTCCTTCTGAAAAGGTCCATCTTCAAAATTTTCTTGAAGGTCATCTGCAACCTTGTCTGAAGGAAACAATTCTTTTGGGAAAGTCCTTTTCAATAAATCTGAAGACAAGAATTCCTTCGGACAAATTTTCTGAAGGAAGGTGTCAAACAAAAAGCTGAAGGAAGGGACTTAACAATTTTTTTTGAAGGTCCATTTCAAGTTTTTTGAAAGATGAGACAAATTCTTTTAAAGGTACTTAACAAAAGCCTGAAGGTCATTTTTAAAAAATCCAAGGACCGTTTCAATTTTTTTGAAGGGTCAAAGGGTTCATTTTTTTTTTTTGGAGAAGACCTTTTCCAAAAGTCTGAAGGGTATTTCACAAAGTTCTAAAGGGTTATTTTATTTTTTTGAATCCCTCTACAATTTTATAGAAAGTTGCACATTCCAAAAGTTTTGAAGGTCTCTTATCTTTTAAAAGGACCATTTAAAAAAGACCAAAGGGATAATTTGGAAAGGGCTTGCCAATTTTTTTGAAAGAGTAGACCTTAAATTTTTCTTTGAAAGAATAGTTCATGATAATTTTTACAAAGGATTAGCCAAGGGCTCGTTCATATTTTGAAGGGCTTGTTCATAATCTTGAAGAACCATTTCATAGTTGAAGGTATTTTCCAACTTTGCCAAAGGGCAAGTGGACAAATATAATTTTGTCAAAGGGCACATATTAAATTTCGAAGGGCCCATTGCAAAAATCTAAAGGGTCAATTCTGTGGCAAAGTGCCCTAAGCCAAAGCCCAAAATAAATAACTAGAAGATAATAATTCATTCAAACTTTTTGTCTAAAGGAAAGAATAAGGAAAATTATTCTAAGGAAAGGCCTGAGGAGAGACTGAATGAAGAGATAATTCCTTTAGGGAAATTGTTTGAAGGAAAGTGCCATAACAGAAAGTTGAGAGAACCATTTCCAATAATTCTGAGAGATAATTTTCAAAATCCCAAAGGTATGAATTCCTGTAGATATTTTTTCCATGGGAAAGTTATAGAGATAAAATTTTGAAGGCAAATAGTCTGAAGGAATGGTCCAAAGAGAAAAGCCACAGATAATTTATCCAAAGAAATAATTCCAAAGAAAGGCTCGAAAGAAATAGACAAAAAAAAAAGCTCAAAGGAATTATCTCAAAATAGATCAATGAATTAAGATTAGGTTAAATGGTCAACAATTTCAAGGGGCTAATTAATCAATGACAAGTGCCATAATTTCTATGGTAAGTAGACTAATGCGGTCAACAATCTCACATGCAGAACATGTAGAGTGACCCAAGCTTGATTAGACATGTCTAGCATAGCACAAGAATGAAAATAACCAATATAGATATTGTTTTTTCCATATATAATAGGATTATATAGTCCAAGATATGCAGTTGCTTCAAGCCTGTCCCTCTCAGTTCCAAAAGGGAGACTTGAATGCATAAAGGGATCACGGAGTTTAACGATGGAAGGTCATTTGGAGTTGATTGGTCAAAGATTTAGTTGACTATTTGTTGAATTCATGATTATCTCCTAGTCATCTTATGCATTAGATGATCTAACTCAGCTTCAAGATTCAATCAAGAGGCATATTCTTTTGAATATTGTGGCATAGTTTTCATACATGGAATAGATTAGCCAAGATGAGCCCACTATTCATTTTCAACACCAAAGAGTTTTTCATTCAAGGTATAAGACAAAAAGATATTATTTAAAGGCTTGGTTATCTTAGAATAGCTAGAGTTGGACTTGTGAGATGTGGGAGTTGATATCCTCTTCTATTTTTAGTGCTAATATTTGGCTTGTGTATGCTTTTTCTATATAAATTGGCTTTTCAGCCATTTTGAAACAATCAATCCCTATTTTAGCAAGATCAGACTCTACCAAATTATGAGGTTTGTAACCTTTTTAAGATAAATATAAGGATTGGTTTAAATTCCAAGCTGCTGGTATAGTGTATTTATGTCAGTGATTTGCATATGTGATAGAATTTTCTTCCTTGTCAAGTTTTGATTCTTACCTAGTTACTAGTTGATCAGATTATGTAGGTCATGTTCTATGTTTGATGTCTTTTGGCTAAATTTATAGTGGAATTAAGTGGTTATTTAGTGCCTTAAATAAGGCCTATTCCCTCATTTCCCTCAAACTTTCATCACTAGATAGCCTTTTCATGAAATACTGATGCATAGGAGTCAATTAGAATTGAAAGTTCAGTATTTTTCTTATCTAATCAGTGTTTTTAGGAGCTCAAATTGAGTGGATGAACCAAAACTTAGGTGTATCACCATAATTAGATAGGATTTTTCCTTTAATTTTATTTCTTCCTTTTTCTTGATAGTTTTTAGCGTAGAGTAGAGATCCTCATTGATACACTAGAGGAAGCTAGCCCTTAGAATCTAGAGACTCAATCCACTGATTAGGCCACCCATAACTTAGGATTGTTTCCATGTTTTATCAGACTTTGAAGGCCTAAAAATACATTCAAAAAGGTGAAATTTTTATTGACAATAGTTTTTGGCATGCCTGGTGGGACATCAAAGAAATTCTTTGCATATCTAAAGATGTTTTGTAGTAGAATAAATATTCATTATCATCAACATCTAATTACAGAGCTCATAAAATCATTCAAGAAATTCATTCATGCCAAAGGTTACCACAAGGTTATAAATTAAGGGTGTTCCTTTTGAATTTATATCATATTGTTAAGCATGCAATATACTGAGAGTGGGGGTGAATCGGTATATTATATATCTTATAAAACTTTCCCTTTATCAAATTCCACTTAATCAAACATTCAAGATATGCAATAAAACTCAAACAATAAACATCACACAAGATAAAGAGAGACACCAGATATAATGTGGAAACCCAATGTGGGAAAAACCATGAAGAATCAATCTCAAATATATTCATGAGAACAAACCCACAGGAACACCATACCCCTTTGCCAAGTATAAGCCTCAGCTACAATTCGTGAGAACCAACCCATAAGAGCTTCAAACCCCTTTGTCGAGCACCAACCCAACACCCATTCATGAACACCAACTCATAGGAGCACCAACCCCTTTGCTAAGCACCAACCTAGCAACAATTCGTGAGCACCAACCCACAGGAGCACCAACCCCTTTGTATATACCACACACCTATCTCTCAATGTTGATATCTCAACAAATGATAGATCAATACAACATCTCCTTCCTCTCTCTCACCTTTGCTCTTCTAGGCTAGATATAACAAATACAAATAATATTCATCTCTCACAATTGCTCTTCTAAGCTAGATATTACAATATCAAATCAACCTCTCTCAACCATATTACAAATGGCTACTCAAGCCTTTATTTATGGCTTTCCAAATGACCTTTGGCCTTCCCCCTTTGTGACCCTTCAATCCTCATGGAAAATGGCACCAATATTGGATGACCTTCATATCTAAGCATTTGAAAATTCATTCGGTGACCCTTCATGACCAAAAACGTCCTTCCCACTTTTGTCCTTATCTTTGGTGACTCTTCATATTCCTCAAAGTGTCCCTTCATGAGAAATTGTGCCTTTACTCTTTTGTCTTCACTTGGTGACTCTTGGTATTCCCCAAGATGACTCTTCATGGGAAAATGCATCACATCCTTCTTTTGTCTTTACCTCATGGCTCTTCGACTTCTCCATGGGCCCTTCTTTTGTCTCATATGCAACCAAAAATATATTCGTTAATATTAAATAAATATTAACTCATATTAGCCAAGATATATTTATTAAAAACAACATTAAATTCAATGGGGCCTTTATCACCAATAATGCTAAACCTTTTACATAAATGACAATATTTACAACAATCTCCCCCTTTGTCATTGATGGTAACCTCAATCCTGAAACTGTCACATCCTGTCACCTGCACATACCGTCATCTGAAAACATACAGTAACTCCCCCTTACTATAGCAACTTGTACCTATTCCCTGTACTTGTTTTCTACACCTGTACCTCGTACTTGTTATTCTCCCCCTTTGACATCAATGGTAAAGGGCCTACCTGGAGCTAACACTTAGCTTCCCCTCACTTGATGCTGAACATCAATGGTAGGAAGTAATAGAAATTACTCCCAACTTTTCTCGCCGATCTTTGAGAAGATATCTGATTTTACCTATCCTTTGAGAATCTACAATCAAATCATTTGAATATTTCCTTTTGTATGAAACTTTAAGGTGTATCCTTGATCACATATTTGCCTTACACTCAATAGATTATGCTTATAAAACATTCTTAGTCTTGGTTCTACCATTATCCAAAAATAAAGTACCTTTTCTGGCTATCCTGGCAGTGGTTTTATCTCTGAATCTCACTGTACCACCATTGATCTTCTTTACTCTTATCTCCTATCATATGCCTCAAACATCCACTATCAACGAACCATGGCTGATCTTTATCTCTTACATGCAAAGTTGTTTGCACCAACATAGAATCTTTAGGTTGTTTCTTCTGCCATGAACACGACTGAACCTTCTTCCTGATGAATGGAGCTTTGAAACTTTGATCCTTCTTGATTGAATCTGCATGAGTATCCTTCTATTTCTCTCTAAAACTGTTAGCTCTTTTTCAACATTCTAATTTCTTATGGCCATAATCATTTGAAACACTGCATATGCAAGAATTATTCTAATAGCCTCAAACCATAATATTGATGCAAAATTTTCTTCAAAAATATATTCCTTCAAAAGATATACAAATTACTCTATCAACTCACCTTCTTGTCATGCAAAATATCCAAGACCCAATAGCATCCACCATGCTTCAATTTTCTTAAAAGTGTCTCCTTAAAGCCTAGAAGAGACACTCCCACACAAAAGGGTTCTAGAAATAAATCTCAGGAGATTCCCACATCTCCTCTATTTCTTCCTTGATCTTCTTGTGTTTTTCTTTTAGAATCCATTTAAGCATGTCTAACCTTTTTGACTTACTAACCTTATCATTTATGATGTTCTTCTTTTTCTCAACTTTTGCAACTATCTTATCTTGACAAAGCTCATGCTCAAATGTAACAAGGGATTCTTTACAATCCTTCTTATCTGTATTCTTTATCTACTATAACAAGTAATTCATTTTCACTCTTAACCTCAACCTGGATCAACCTTTATTATTTTAGGTCTCCAAACCTGAATTTGTATTTTCTCATATTTTCTAGAGGCTTTATATCCTTTGACATACCTTGAATATCTCTTTACTTTATTTTGGCATAATCTATTAATATGGCCAACCTCATGACAACAAAAGCAAACAATATTTCTCATACCTTTTTCTTGAATGTGACTGAGATCTCCCTTTGACTGATTGCTTCTCCTCATACAGTCTCTTGCCCTATGACCAACATGATGACAAACAAAACAATGGCCATGAAAATAATTTGAAAACTTGAAAGCATTGGGATGGTTGATTGGCTTCTTTGATTTGACTTCAAAACCTGCATCCTTCTTTCCTTGGACTAATATTTCATGATCTTTCTCAACCTTGATTAAAAGCTTCTCATAATTATCCTTTAAAGAATCTAGCTCAACCTTCAATTGATTATACTCTTCTTATTTTGATGTTAAAATTGAAGTTGCAACCTCTAACCGATTCTTAAGATCCTAAATAAATATCTTATTTTCTTTTATTTCTATAGCCAACCTAGAATCCAAGATACACACCTTTTCCTTAAGAGCCTCAACCATAGATTTCAACTCTTGATTTTCCTTCTTTAGATGTTTGGCCATCTTATGCTTTTCTTTGATCTACCTTCAAGATGTTAAACCCTTTTTGAATGAACTTGCTCTGATACCAATTGTTAAGCACAAAATATACTGAGAGGGGGCGTGAATCAGTATATTATATATCTTATAAAACTTTCCCTTTATCAAATTCCACTTAATCAAACATTCAAGATATGCAATAAAACTCAAACAATAAACATCACACGAGATAGATAGAGACACCAGATATAAAGTGGAAACCCAATGTGGGAAAAACCACAGAGAATCAATCTCAAATATATTCGTGAGAACAAACCCACAGGAGCACCATACCCCTTTGTCAAGTACAAACCTCAGCTACAATTCATGAGCACCAAACCACAAGAGCTTCAAACCCCTTTGCCGAGCACCAACCCAACACCTATTCATGATCACCAACTAACAAGATCACCAACCCCTTTGTGTATACCACACACCTATCTCTCAATGTTGCTATCTCAACAAATGATAGATCAATACAACATCTCCTTCCTCTCTCTCACCTTTGCTCTTCTAAGCTAGATATAACAAATAAAAATCATATTCATCTCTCACAATTGCTCTTCTAAGCTAGATATTACAATATCAAATCAACCTCTCTCAACCATATTACAAATGGCTACTCAAGCCTTTATTTATGGCTTTCTAAATGACCTTTGGCCTTCCCCCTTTGTGACCCTTCAATCCTCATGGAAAATGGCACCAATCTTGGATGACCCTTCATATCCAAGCATTTGAAAAGTCATGTGGTGACCCTTCATGACCAAAAACATCCTTCCCACTTTTGTCCTTATCTTTGGTGACTCTTCGCATTCCTCAAAGCGTCCCTTCATGAGAAATTGCACCTTTACTCTTTTGTCTTCACTTGGTGACTCTTGGTATTCCCCAAGATGACTCTTCATGGGAAAATGCGTCGCATCCTTCTTTTATCTTTACCCCTTGGCTCTTTGACTTCTCCATGGGCCCTTCTTTTGTCTCATATGCAACCAAAAATATATTCATTAATATTAAATAAATATTAACTCATATTAGCCAAAATATATTTATTACAAACAACATTAAATGCAATGGGGCCTTTATCACCAATAATGCTAAACCTTTGACATCAATTACAATTTTTCCAACACATATAAGAGATCAAGCTTTAGGAAGGAAAATCCATATCCTCAAAATAAATATTCATCTCCTAGTTATCCTATTGTTCTAGACACTACAATCCCTACTTTCCAAATGGCAATCAGAAACTAGGTGTTTGTTTCATTCAATAGAGGTAGCCCATTGAATTTAGCCCAATTTGATGGCATTCCTATATCTTCCCTCAAGAGCATCCCATTCTTCTCAAGATAAAATCAAATAACCCCTATTGAGCATATCTAAGATGTAGCTCATCTTTGTTCAATCCATAATGTTATTAAGGATAATGTTTCTATTAGATTGCTTATTTCTTCCTTCAAAGGAAAAACATTATAGTGGTATATAAACCTTCCACTAAACTCCATTTCAACTTGGGATGAATTGGGTGTAGCCTTGGTCAAGAAATTTGAGGATAAATATGATCATCTTTCTTTGGTAGAATAGTTAACTATCATAAATAGAGCTCCTCATGAGTTCATGTCTGATTTTAATCTCAAATTCCAAAAGACATGGATCAGGATACTTATGTTGATTAGACCATCTCCTGAATATGCATTTATATATTATTTGAAAGCCCTTAACTCTGACATTAGTGTGATGATACAGTCAATGGGTGGCACTACCTTGCCAGATGCTTATGAGGTTGTAATAAGGGCAGAGAATAGTTTGATACAAGATGGTAAGCTTTCTCTAAGGCCTCCAATGCCTATATTTATAGAATTAAATTCTATACCAGCCCCTCAAATTCCTCAAGTTCCATCCTTAGCTCCTATTCCATCACTTCAAGCTCAAATTACAGTCCCTACTAGTCAAGCTAGTGAGATAGGAGAGTTGAAAAGATTGTTACAGTCCTTTAGGAATGAAATAGTGCCAATAGCTTTCTTTAGTCAAGGCCTCCTTAAAAAATTTGTAATTTTCTATTTGGATCATATAATAGTGTTTTCAAAGAGAGTAAGTGATCACATGGTTCATCTCAAGCAAGTGTTTGTAAGGTGTAGGCAATTTGGGGTATCTCTAAATCCTAAAAAGTGTGTCTTCTCAGTTCATGAAGGTAATTTTCTTAGACATGTTGTTTCAAAGCATGGTTTAAGCATAGATTTTGAAAGGCTAGACTCCATTCTTTCACTATCCTTACCTAAGACAAAAAAGGCTATGCAAAGCTTCTTTGGGAAAATCAACTTCATAAGGAGATATATTTCATATTTTGCCATTTTAGCTAAGCCACTTATAGTCATGCTAAATAAGAATCAGAGCTTCAACTGGTCCAAATAAGGAGTAAAATATTTTAAAGATATTAATAATGCTATTGCTAGTGCTCCTACACTAATAAATCTAGATTTCACAAAAGATTTCATTTTGTATACTTATACTAACATGGACACCATTTCAAGCATTCTTATGTAACAAAATCATGAGGCTTTAAAGCAACCAATATATTTCTTTAGTCAAGGCTTGGAAGAATATGAAACAATGTACTCCTTTGTTGAAAAACATGTACTTTTATCTATAAGGTCTCTTCAAAAGTTTAGATACTTGTTCTCTAACAATAAAATACACCTAATGGTTTCCCATCTAAGCATCAAGGAGTTATTTTTGAACAAAGATATAAATGAGAAGAGAGTTGGATGGATAACCAAGGTAATGGAGTATTATGTGGAAATTAAGGTCACAAAGTTGATTAGAGGCAAAGGACTTTGTGAGCATCTAGCTCAAGACTAATAAGGTTGTTTTGGTGTCAAATGATGAAGATGTTGTTGTTGGTCATACCTCACTTCTAACTAGTTTCATGACTTGGTATGCTATCTCCAAGATGGTACTTATCCCTCTCATCTAAGTGCTTCAAAATAAGATATTTTAGGTTGCAATCAATTCCATTTTTACTTATTGATGGTGTTTTGTTTAAGAAAGATATCAATGGCATGTTGCTAAGATGTATACATCCAAGTCAAACTCAAAGATTGCTTGAAGAATTTCATGATGAACATGGTGGAGGACATTTTTCCAAAATAAATACACCCCTTAAGATCATTTGAGGTGGGTATTATTGGCCTAGTATATCTGGTGATTTCTATGCATGGGTTAGAAAGTGTAAATAGTGTGTTATATTCATAGGAAAAGTGAAACTTTCAGCCTTACCTCTTCAACCAATTGCAGTGGATCAACCCTTTGTCCAATGGGGATTAGACTTTATTGGTCTCATAAATCCTCCTTTAAGTTTAGGACATAAATGTATACTCACTACTAGATATTACTTCAAAAATTAGATAGAAGTAGTAGCATTGAAAGAAGCAAATTAAACCAATGTTCTAGATTTCTATGAAGGTTTCCTTACTAGATTTGGAATTCCTTTAGCTATTATTTCTGATAATGAAATGTCTTTTGTGGGATCTAAGATCAGTCAATGGGATATCTAGCATGGAATTTATCTTAACACTTTATCAAACTATTATCCACAAGGTAATGACATTGCTAAATCTATGAATAAGAAGTTATTGAAGATCATAAGGACTATTGAAGACAATCAGAGGTCATGACATCTCAAGTTGAATTCAGCTCTATGGGCTGATAGGATCACCTACAAAATATCAATAACCAACTCTCCATACAAGCTAGTATATGGTAAGGAAGCAAGGTTACTCATTTCTATTGATTTTCCTACTTTGAAACTAGTGCATCAACTTGAGTTGATGGTGAATGAGCCTATGGAGATCAGGTATGCAAAGCTTATGGAGTTGGAAGAGATGAGAAATCAGTGCATGCTATCCATGGAAATTCATCAAACACAGTGAAAAGATCTTTTGACAAAGGAACTTCATCATGAAGTTTCAAGGAATGAGATTTGGTCCTCAAGTGGGATGAGGATCAAGCTAAATTAAGAAGGCACAAATTTTTTGACTCCCTTTAGAGTGGCCCATACACAATCTCTAGCTATAAATTCTACAATGCCTTCCAATTTGCAAAGATGGATGGTGAGGAGCTTCCTATCCCAATCAATAGGATACATTTAAAACATTGCTATTGAAGAGTAAATTTCATTTTACATAGTTATTTAGTTTACTTTTCTCTAAGTGATGTTCAAGCACATTATTTTAGTTCTATTTTATCTCAAATAAGTGATTATTTGCACATTTGATTTGTTTAGTTAGTTTTCCTATTTTGTGTGTTTCCCTTCTTATTTTAGAAGATGAAGGTTATCTCATGTCAAGTCAAAAGAGAATTTACATTCATAGATCAATTTTTTTCTTACCTTATGAGTCCAAGAGTCATGTAAATGGTCTGGTTCTAAATCATATTAGGCATGCTTCCCAGTTGAGTCACCAAAATGTTGACAATTTTAACCCTATAGGTCAAATTGCCACCCTCATTATTTGAAACTTTGCATATCATGCTAGTTTTTGTTGTGAGTCATTTATTGGTCCTAAAAAGTCCTTGAAATAATCCATGATTAACATGCCTTTTTAAGGCATTCACTTTGGTTTTTAGAGGATTTTTTGAGAAAATCATTATGGAGGCTTCTTTAGGTCTAAAAAGGGGCACTTTCATAAAGTTTAAGGGGTTCTTTTCCTTTCAAAAAGGTCCATATTCAAAATATTATTGAGGTTCATCTATAACATTGTCTAAAGGAAAAAATTATTTCTAGAAAGTCTTTTTCAATAAATCTAAAGACAAGAATTCCTTCAGAGAAATTGTCTGAAGGAAGGTGTCAAACAAAAATCTGAAGGGACTTAACAACTTTTCTGAAGGTGCATTTCAAGTTTTCTGAAAGTTGAGACAACTTTTTCAAAAGGTGATTAACAAAATCTTAAAGATCATTTTCAAAAAATATGAGGACCATTTCAATTTTTTCGAAAGGTTGAAGGGTTCATTTTTTTTCAAAAAAGAACTTTTCCTAAAGTTCGAAGGGTATTTCACAAAGTTTCAAAGGGTTATTTTATTTTTATAAATCCCTCTAAATTTTTTCATAAAGGTGCACATTCCAAAAGTTCCAAAGGCCTCTTACCTTTTGGAAAGACCATTTACAAAATCCTAAAGGGCATTGTAAAAAATTCGAAGGGACAGTTTAGAAAGGGCTTGCCAATTTTTCCAAAAGAATGGACCTTGACAATTTTTTTGAAAGAATGGTTCATGACTATTTTTTTGAAGGATTAACCAAGGGCTTGTTCATAATCTCAAAGGACCATTTCATATCCAAAGGTCCTTTCCAAATTTTCTGAAGGGTAAGTGGATAAATACAATTTTGCTGAAGGGCACATATTAAAGTCTGAAGGGCACATTGCAAAAAGATGAAAGGTTAATTCCATGGCAAAGTGCCCTAAGCCAAAGATTGAAAGAAATATGAATAAGATAAAAATTAATTTTTAATTTTTGTCTAAAGTAAATGAATATGGAGAATTTTCCAAAATAAAGGCCCAAGGAGAGAATGAATGAAGAGACAATTCCTTTGAAAAAATTGTCAAAAGGAAAGTGCCATAATAGAAAGTCAAGAGAACCATTTCCAATAGTTCTGAGGGATTATTTTCAAAATACCAAATGTATGAATTCTTATGGATAATTTTTCTATGAGAAAGTGACAGAGACAAAAATTTGAAGGCAGATAGTCCAAAGGAATGGTCGAGAGAGAAAAGCCACAGATAATTTATCTGAAGAAATAATTACAAAGAAAGGCCCAAAAGAAATAGTTATAAATAATAGCCTGAAGGAATTAGCTCAAAATATATAAACAGAGAAATATTAGCTCAAATGGTTAGAAATTTCAAGGGGCTAATTAATCAATGACAAGTGGCATAAGCACATTCTATGGTAAGTAGATCAACATGGTCTACAGTCTCACATGCAGAGTGACCCAAGCTTGATTAAATGCATCCAGCATAGCATGAGCATGAAAAAAAACAATAAAGATATTGTTTTTTCCATCTATAATAAGATATATAGTCCAAGACATGTATTTTCTTTAAGCTTGACCCTCTCAATTCCAAAAAGGAGACTCAAATGCATGAAGGGCTCAAGGAGTTTAACGGTGGAAGGTCATTTGGAGTTAATTGGTCAAAGCTTTAGTTGATTATTTGTTGAATTCATGATTATATCCTAGTAATCTCATCCATTCAATTATCCAAATTAGCTTCAATATTCAATAAAGAGGCTATTATTTTGAAGATTGTGGCATAGTTTTCATGCATAAAATAGATTAATCCAAGATGAGCCCGCTATTCATTCTCAATGCCCAAGAGTTTTTCATGTATGGCATAAGACAAAAATATATTATTTTAAGGCTTGGTTATCTTGGCATAGTTTTATTTGGACTTGTGAGATGTGGGATTTGATCTCCTTTTCTATTTTTTGTGCTAATCTTTGGCTTGTGTATGCTTTTTCTATATAAGTTGGCTTTTTAGCCATTTTAAAACAATCAATCCCTCTTTTGGCAAGATCAAACTCTACAAAAATATGAGTTTTTTAACCTTTTTAGATAAATAGAAGGACTACTTTAAATTCCAAGGTGCTAGTATAGTGTATTTATGTCAATGATTTGCATATGTGATAGAATTAGTTGATCAAATTAGGCATTTCATGTTTTGTGTTTGATGTCTTTTGGTTGAAGTTATAATGAATGTAAGTGGTTGGTTAGTGCCTTGAATTATTATTATTCCATCATTTCCCTCAAACTTTGATCACCAGATAGAACTTTTTCATGAAATACTCATGCATAAGAGTCAATTAAAATTGAAAGTTTAATCATTTTCTTATCTAATTAGTGTTTTTAGGAGCTCAAATTAAGTGGATGAACCAAAATTAAAGTGTATCACCATCATTAGATAGTATTTTTCCTTCAATTTTCTTTCTTTCCATTTCCTATTAGTTTGTAGCGTAGAGTAGAGATACTAATTGATACACCAAAGGGAGCTAGCCCTTAGAATCCAGAGACTCAATCCATTAATTAGGCCACCCACAGCCTAGGAATATTTCCATGTTTTAGTAGACTATGAAGGCCTAAAACTAACTTCACAAGGGTGCAATCTTGATTTATAATAGTTATATAAATTGAGAAGGCCCATATCAATAAGTGGTTAATCAAATTGCCTCCTCCTAATTAGAATCAGAACTAGAGCCAAAATCATAACCAAGGCCAAAACCAAAATCAAAGTCCAATTCAAATATAGACCCCTTTATCACCTCAATCCAATTCTTTTGAAAAACCCCAAGGCTTATAACCATAACAAGAATGTTGTCATTAATGGAGTTATGGAATCACACCATGTCCAAATGGTGACACTACCTTCTCAACCAACTCCATATATTCATCCAGCTCTATATAACTAAATGACTCCATATATGTAGCCAATTCTATAAGCTCAACTAGCTCCAAAACTACAATTGCTTCCATGTATGCAAGCATTACCACCTCCTCCATTGTAAACACATCCTCTAAGAAAAAAACCTAAGGATAGAATCTTTAGTGATCTTAGAGAACCAATTGAGTAAGTATTCATAAAATTAGCCACTTCCAATATGATTAGTTGGCCCATGCCAAAGTCATTCCTTGAATAAGTTCATTTCCCTAATTGGTATAAAGAACATGAATTTTGTGATTATCATTGAGTTAAAGGCCACTCCATATAGCAATGCGTATAATTAAGGCACATAATCCAAAACATGTTATAAAATGAAGAGATCAAATTAGATAATAGGGATTTTAAGTCCAATCAGAACCTCAATGTTTAACATCATCATTTTCCACAACATAATGCTACCAATTAGAATTAATAACAATAAATACCACCTCTAAAACAACATCAATAAAAATAATAATAATAGCGATAACAAAAATAATGCAATGGTCAAAACCAAGGCAAAAATGACCCATCTAACCAAGAAGCCTATCACACTATTCTATTCAAAAATAATAAAGTTGTAGCTTATATTACAAGTGGTCGTACAAATACCATCATGATTAATCCTATAACAACTACAAATACACCAAGACTAATTACAAACAATGCTTTTCAACCTTCCTATACTAGTAATCCTCCTTTAACCTAGGACAACAACCATATGCAATAATATTCAAGGATTATCATTCGAGGCCCTTTACCCAATTCGGATTACATAATCATAACTTAGTGGACTAAATCCACTATTATAGGATTGCAACCACCTTCTACCAGTGAACTTATTCCATTCACCCTACCAGCTAAGACTAAATGAATTATTAATGCTATAGATAAAAGGTATTATATTGTGGAGCAATTACAAAATCTACCTCCATAAATTTCTATTTTGGATATGTTGCATACATCTACCATCTTTAAAAATATCCTTACATAACTCTTGACCCAGTCCCAAGTCCTAAATGAGATTACACTAGAAAAAATTTAGACTTTGGTTAGACACCTAGACCTAGGCCAACAATTGACCTTTGACCAAAGTTTTATGCCATCCCTGGGCCCTCTCCATAATAACACATTGTATATGAAAGTTGTTATAGCACAACACAAATTTAATCATGTCCTCATAGATAATGGATCAAGACAAAATATTGTGTCTCTACAGTTGGTTAAGCATTTGGGATATGCAATAACTAATCTTTGGCTAGAGACTATTACCATAAAATCTTATGATATTAAAGAATGAGAATCAAAAATAACTATCTATTTTATAGTTGTCATTGGGCCCTTAACCCATGACACACTTTGTCATGTGTTAGATCTATATTTATTATAGATTTTGTTTATGGGCCAATCATGGATACATAAATTCATGTAATACCATCCATGTTTCATCAATTTATTAAGTTCCCCCATAATGGGATGAAGGTAACTATTACTACAAACCTATGACCATATGAATTATTCAAACATTCGGAGGTTGAGTATGAAATTTATAATTATCATTTTGGCTTAGACCATAAGCCTAAGAAAGACAAAGACCTCCTTGTTGAAATGCTAGATTATAATTATATAGACCATGAGAGGCTTGCCTCTACTTCCTCTATTCCCCCTCCTTAAATATCAAATCATTTTACCATCTCTAACAAAGGCCCATGAGAATATCTCATGCATAATAAATTCTATTTAGTTAATCTTTTGTAGGCCCCTAAATCTTATAGAAGACCAAAGTCCAAGGCTATTCATATGTAATGGAGATAGAGAAATAAGTTCAATGCCTTAAACCTTGTTATGTTCACACTGGTCACTATCTAAGAACAAGATCCACTTATTGAAGATGATTCCTAGCTATATAATGATAACTTGAATGAGTGATACCAAAGTAAAAAATATCCCATCCATAATTGGATCATGGATAATCAAGATTATGAAGGTAGAGGCATGGGGCCAGCTTAATAAGGTACTCTTGAGCCAATTTATATGACTCGGTACAAGGGAATTGATGTTATTAGATTTAAATTGCTTACAGGTGGCCTTACATATTATATCCATGTTCCTACATCACTGACTAATGATGATGATGCCAAGAGTGATGTAAAGTCTGATTATAACATATTGTTGTGATCCTAATATTCATATTTCACTAACACCTCAAGGTTTTGGTGTAATAATTCATTATATTTTATATCAAATCCTCTACTCATGTTCAAGTCATAGAGTGGGTAGCTACATTGACATTTCAATTTTCATCTAGGGCTCATAAATTTAAGGGGTCATGATGTACAGACACAAATCTAGCCTAAAGTTTAGGATTTAAAAATGTGATGGGATTTATGATCCTAATATGTGGATTTAACTAACACTTCAAGTTTTTTGTGTAATAAATCATTACACATATATGAAGACCTAGTCAATACTAACCTATTTAACCCACATGCCATATGTACCATGACATCTATTATTCATCCTTCACCACTATTCCTTCATCATCCACAATTCATTTACTAAGACCAATAAGAATTAATAGTGTCACTTGGTGAGTTTGAGAATGATGAGGCTATTGACAACTTTCTATGCCTAAGGGACCATATTCCATTTTGAGATCATAAATAAGGTTTCTATATTAGATTATATCTTTTTGCCTATTTTAGAGATTAGGTGAACTTCCTTTGATAAAAATAAAAATAAAACTAAATAATGAGGACCAAAAGTTAAAACCTCTTTGAGGCACTTTTGAACAGGGTAAAAGTAAATAAAAAGGGTAGTCTCTTGGTAAAAACCTATTTTTGGTGTTGTTAGATGGGGATGTTCACCCTTATTCAAATGAAGCGCATGACGCCACCAATGCCATAATTATTTTTGGGTCTAAAATTATTGAAGAAGAATAACAATCCTTTGAATAGATTATCAAATAATGTCCCAATGTACTTTTTATGTGGCCCTCACCAACATTGGGTGCTTATAATTCATCCTATTTTAGAGAATTGGATGAGTCAGTCATACCAAAGGATTTTGATATTGCCAACTAATTAACATCTTTGTTGACTCTCTTAGAAGATGGTTCTAGACTTATTCAGAGGACACTTCTGAGGTCAACATTATAACACTGGCCAATCCAAAGTGGATCAAATTAGGTGCATCCCTCACGAAGGAGGAGCGTGAAGTCCTTACAATGCTTCTTAGGGAGTTTTTTGACATTTATGCATGGGTTTATTCTGAGATGATAGGTTGAGACCCTTCTGTGATAGTAGATCACCTTATTATATATCTTGATGCCAATAAAGTTAAGTAAAAATTGAGGAAAATGCATCCTCACATTATCATCTTGGTCAAAAAAGAGTTTTATAAAATCTTAGACACAATATGCATTTGATCTATTGATTACTCAAATTGGATCTTTGATATTATGCCCATTAGTAATAAGACTAAAGTTATCAAATTATTTAATAATTATTAAAACATTAACAAGGCTTGCCCAAAGGATAAATTTCCTCTACTAAACATCAACATGATCATTATCTCCATAATTGGGTATGAAATTATTTCCCTCATTGATAGTTTTTTAGTATACAACCAAATCAAGATCGTACCAAAAGACCAACATAAGATAATGTTCACCAATTCTTGGGGAATGTTTTACTATCAAGTCATGCCTTTTATTCTCAAGAATGCTAGGTAAACATAACAATGATCCATTATAATAATTTTACATGATATGATGTATGATATAGTTTAGGACTATGTCGATGGTATCTTGGGCAAATCCCAAGACTCTTACTGGATATCCAACTATGTTTTGTAAGATCTTTGAATGACTTTAAGAGTACAAAGTTAGACTCAATCCCAAAAATTGCATCTTTGGCATAATGTATAATAAATTTCTATGATTAATTATCTCTTTTATGGGAAAATTTTGATCTATTCAAAGTTAAGGCCATTATTCAGATGTCATCACCATCTACTTTGAATCAGCTCCATAGTTTGCAAGGAAAAATATAATCAATTAGATGCTTCATATCACAACTAGTCAAAAAGTGCCATCCATGTAACCAATTAATAAATAAGGGCACTAATTTTTCATGGAATGTAGATTACTAGAATGACTTTGACCAATTGAATAATACTTGTCCAATCCACCTATTTTTTCCACCTATACCAGACAAACCATTGTTACACTACCTCTATGTAAACAAAACTGCCCTAGGGGCACTATTGGCACCACAAAATGAGTAGCATAAGGAACATGTAATTTATTATCTATTAGCTAATTTTTGGCCTACATAGAAAACTTGACTAAATGTAATGCAGTGTCCTAAATATCAAGTATGGAGCAAGGCTTTAACAAAGTTCTAGATGGAATGAGTGGTCTAAGGGTTTCACATTGATCACAAAGATTTTGAAACACTTTAAGATTTCTTAAAGTGCAATTGGATTAATCTAAAGGGAAAAAAAAAGGATCCAAACACATCTTCATGGTGATTAATGCAATTCAAGATCAATTGCAAGTTCACATAGGCCTCAAAAAATGATTTGGATCAAGTAAAAGCTCAAAATAAAGTCTAGAGAGATCAAATCATCATCAAGATGTCATGAAGAACCAGACTGGACAACTTGTTTGTATAATTTATAAATATGATTAGAAAGCATCACATGACCATTAGACCATGTGTGATCAATGTCCTTAGTTCCAAGATCATTCTCTATAAGTTTTATACCTTGATGAGTCTTCTATCTTGAGATCTAAGCTTTCAAAGTTTAGCTTACCAAGTCAAGGGGCTACGCCATCCCACACATCTTCCAAAAGTAAATGGACTAGCTCACTTATGCATTTTATAAATGACATTAAAAATCTTGACAATTTAAAATATTATAATGTCATATTATTCTTGCTCCAAAGGAACATCCTCTACAAGTTTCATATTCATATGAGCTTTCTAGCTCAAGTTTTAAGTCTTCAGAGTTGGTCACGCAGAGCAAGACATTCATGCAAGTATCAAATTCAAGCCTTAAAAATATCCATTTAGGTTTAAATGATCAATGACAATCATATATACATCATGTAAAACACACAAGTTAACTCACTTGAACATTTTTTAAACACACTTAGAAAGCTCTTGGGACCAACAGATCAAGTGTGCACAATCCTTTTAGTATCAAGAACATCTCTTACAAATTTGGTGCCTCTTGTAGACATAAAAATTACATCACACACATGCATAACTCCCTATGTCAAAACCCCCTTATTTCCCTTTTAATAATTAGCCTTCTTAACCCATGTTTTCACCCCTCACATATTTAATTAATTTAAAGATATTTAATTAAGTTAATTAAAAAATACTTATGCCACCTTACCCAGCCACCTTGTCCTAAGACTAATTCTAACCCTCTGAGTCACCTCAAGACTTATTCCCTTGACTTATTCTCACCCCTAACACAAATTCCTAACAAACTACATTCTTCTTAAATTCACATTTTTACCATTCTCTAATGAATACCACACTTGGCAAGAGAAGGAACATAAAATAGGCTAAAAATAACCCTTTTACCTATTCTCATGCCACCGATGTCGATCAAACCTAGATCGACATTGATAGGATCACTAACATCAGTTACTTAAGCCAAATTCCAAGCTAATATTTAGGTCAGTAGAAATTAGAAAAACTAATCATTCACATAAAGACTTTGGCATTTGACTTTCTACATAAAGGATTACCATTACTCTACACAAATCAATCCAAATTAAGAATTGCTATACTGCATAGAGCTTAGATTCTTCTAAACTAACAATACATGCTTGTCTTTCCTATTCACCTATTGATTCAAATGCTTCATTAGAGCCATCTATCCAACACTCATGATTCATACATTTCACCAACTAATTATATCTCTATGTTTTGTAATTCCTTTAAATAGTCCTTTTACAATTACCTTATGTTATACTATTTATCATTTTACGAGCATCCTGACTCTCCCTATGAAGGAGTTGTAAAACTCCTTCACCTATTTTACTCTATTTCAAACATACCAACCCTTTGTCTAGACCCACTTGAGTCTTACCCACTCTCTTACAACTCTTCCCAACCTCACAAACCTAACCAACATCTACCTCTCAGCTTGGAAAAGTCTCCTACAACCTACTAAAAACCTACTACCCCTAATGACATTAGTCACATAACTGACATCAGTCATATCTCCTTATCGACATCAGCAACCTAACTGATGTTAGTAACCATGTATTTCCACCAACTAGTCTAAACCTACCTAAACAACCTCTAAAACACTAATAACTCACATTAACTACACTGTATCACTCTCTAGTGCACTTGAATTGTAAGACTGGTATGAATATCTCTTTATTACTCTCTCTTTCATTTTGTTATTCATTACCATTTTTTTTCAAAAAGTGGACTAACATCCCTAAGGAAGTTTGACACTTCTAGGAACAAGCATGTAGCTTGGTAGCCCACTCATATATCTACTAACACATATTTTTGATGGTAGTACTTTCTTATTCATAGGTAGTCCTCCCTAGCCAAAGAAGAATGCTCAACATCATCTAGATACGACGTAAAACCAATCTAGGTTCTCTCTAATCCCTACCCTTCATCTATGTTTCTCCTTAAACATCAAATAGACTCAAAATTTAGTGAAACAATTCGGTGGGACCTTGGAGTTTTCCTTGGGTTTATTGCTTGTTTTAAGTATTCATATAGGTGCATTATAGTGAAACTTTCATTCCTTGCACTTTCTCCCTCTCTTTTTCCTCAAAATGAAGTATTCAACATTTTATTTTCTATTTAAAGGTAATAAACTAAAATTTCTTCTTCCTTGTCACTCTTCTCTTTCTTTTTCCTCTAAAAGAAACTTATCATTTTTTATTGAAAGTTAAAAAGAATATCTTCTTTATCTCTTTCTTACATGGACATTAGGATAGTGAAATTCATTCTCTTCTCCTATTTTGTCATTGTTTTCATTTGAATTAAAAAACTTTAGATTTGGGTTTAAAACTTACTACAGTTCATTGGTTGCTTGTTGTATATTAGCTCACCTAGTTAATTACAAGCATTATTAATGAATCATCATACACCAATGTTACACTACCATATCGTAATCACAAAAACAAACATATAAACTCACCTAAGATAAGGCCCATTGATATTTCATCACCTGGTGGATTATCTTACCCTACCCGACTATCCTACTTGGATTTCACCACCAAGGGGAGAACCCACTCCATTGTCTGGTGAAGTATAAACTCTAGACAAAAGGTATATTCTAGCTAAGTGGCCTGGCTTCGTTTCAAGTCCATGAAGTGTGAGGAGCAAGCTCCTATAACAAGCTACATACCTAGTTTAATATAGATTTCCTCTTGAGCACCAAAACTAACCTGAAACAAGCTCTAGATTGCTTTCTAGTACCTTTGGCAACCAAACTCTCATCTCACTATTTGATTAAGACATAAGCCAACATGAGTACTATAATTATTCTCTAGGAGTTAATAATTAGTGGCTGCATGTTCTTTTTCTGCTTCTCTAATGCCCTCTATATCTTGGAGTTGGTAAGGGCATTTTTCCATTGATTTACAAAATCAATACTATTCATAATATTCAAGTTGTATAACCTATTATATCAGGTTTTCTAAGTGTTCATCCTCATTATATAGACCTATTATATCCTTTATTTTACCTAGATTTTACCTTTGGCTTTCTAAAACATTGGATTTTTCATCTCTCAGGACTCCATAGTGATTGATATTGGTTAAATCCATTAACGTCGACAAACTTTAACCTATCGACATCGGTCAAGTGACTGACGTCAGTGACTATGTAATTTGGTTATTTTTAGTTTTCTCAAAATAGAAGCTAAAACAACCTACCTACCCACACCTAAACCTATTTTTTACACACTCTATCACCAATATAGATTTTTAAGACTGTTTATACTTCTTGAATAGTATTGATGTGAAGCCAAGCCAAAATTCTTGTCGATTATGCAAACTGGAAACCACTTTGACCTTCCCCTCTTGTTTTCAATTATATCATGGAGCATACTTTAGATATAGAGCATACTCCTATCCCCAACCAAGCTCCCATTGTGCCTAAAGGATATCAATATTTTGCTAGATTTCTTGATCACAATGTGGTAGACCTTTAGCATTACCTTGCCATGAGCCAAACCCATAATTCTTCACGTGACCCACTATATAGTATGCCAACTTATTTGATGGAGACAAATTTAGTTTAATCTATCTCCACTATGTACCCCATAGTTACTCAAACCACCGCTTCAATAATTAACCCAACCATAAACAATGCCCAAATTTCAGCATCACCAAAGACCTAGTCTTACCTAAACCCTGTCGTGACTTCCTTGCCTTCACAACCACAAGAAATTCAGTCAAGTATAACCTCATTTTATAATTTGGTGGTACCCATATTATCTAATCTCACACCTATAATTATATGATTTATGACTCACCCTTCACCCAGTATAACTATGCCAACAACCTAACCTACAATAACAACATTCAACCAAAGCATTGTCTCTAACCCAGTAGGATAAGCCCCTTTCATTTCCGCCCCTAGCCTATGCCTCACTACCCATATTTTGTGTTAGTACAACCATAACAAGCCATGTCACATGTTACTTCTACTTCTTATCAAGCTCCCTATAACTTAGGGGGTATCTCCCAAACCAATCCCCCTTTAGACCTCATTAGGATGTTGATGGACAAGATGTCTAGTCTAGAGACATATGTATCAGGTTCAAAGAATGTGTTATCTTATGATCAGATATGCAATGTTCCCATCCATCCTTTTGTGCCTATTTTCCCTTATCCAAGCCAATGAGAACTCCCCAAATTTACTCACTTCCAAAGTAAAGAGGACCCATAATAGCATTTGCAAGCATTTACAAATGTTTATTATTTAATAGGGCATGATGATGTGTTACTAATTCTCACCTTCCTTATGTCTCTTTTGGGTGCTTCCCTAGATTGGTATAGATCTATAACTTAGCACTCCCTATTCTCATTTACCTAAGTCACATAATTATTCCTAGATCATTTCTCTATCAACATTTCTAAAAATGTTTCTATTATGGACCTTTATTCTATAAACAATTTGATGATGAGTCTATCACAGATTTTATCGCTCACTAGAGAGGATTAATCAATCAACTCTCTTTCTCTTTACCCCCACCTGAGCTTACTGAGCTATTATTGAGGGCATGTGCTAAGCACATTTCATCCACACTCTGAGTACAAACTTTCCACACATTTGATGAAGCCTTTACAATGGCACAAACACTTGAGATCTAGGCTATATATGAAGACAAAGTCAAGTTACATAGTAAGAATGCCAATTCCAAATCAAGTGACTCCTTTTCTTCTAAACCTTTTCCTTATAACCAAAAATCTAAAGGCTCCACCAATTCAGTGATCGTTAAATCAACTTCTTCCACAACCACAAACCAAATTAATTCCTCGACCTCACAAAATCCAACCAAGCAATTCCAACAACGATATGAACAAAGATGATACACTCCCATTAAGGAGTCATATACTTCCATTTTGGAAAATTTATTACAACAAGGAGCCATAGCCATTCCTCAAATCAGGCCTCCTATATAGTTTGACCCCTCCCATCCTATTCCTACTTAGTACAAGGAGGATGAGTTTTGTGGCTACCATTGAGTCAAAGGCCACAATTCTAATAATTGTAAAACATTCAAGAACATTGTTTAAGACATGCTTGATAGGGGTGATCTCATCTTTGATAACCCTAATGCACCTGCTAATCAAAATATGGATGTGATAAAATAGCCTTTTCCTAACCATTCACCTAATCAAAATATTATTTAGACCATGACTAATAGCTCATGTGATCATAATATCCATACAATCAATATGGTCTTTCCTTTACCTCCAGTCACAACAGGAGGCACCCATTTTACCTACTCCTCCCCCACAATCGATAGAGTTTGTTTTTCCCTTCCTTCCTCAGGTATAATAGCCTACTCCACCCATTCCACTCCCACATGAGGGAGGGTCTCCTTTACCTCTCCTTTTACCATAAGAGGATCCTATATTTTCAATTCCTTTTACACCTATTTTACCTATCCTCTTACCACTTGAGGACCATGCCTTACCCATTCCTCAACTACATGTTGAGGGGAACATCATTCCTATGCTATACCCTCTTAAGGGACCTTCTTCACCTTCTTCTCCTCCACTAATGGAAGTAGTACCCCATCCACTCCTCTTTCACACCTAGAGGAGCTAGTGTTATCCACCCCTACATTAGATGAGAGACCTATTGTGCCTACTCCAATTCAACCAATTTTACCACTTATTTTACTATGGAAGATCATACTTTACCTGTTCCTCACCCACATGTTGAGGGATCAATTATACCTATGCTCTACCCCCTTAAGGAGCCTTCTTCACCTACCTCTCCCCCGCCTGTGAAAGACCATGCCTCTTCTCCCATCTCTTTTGAATAAGACCCTATTGTGGCTCTTTCTCATCTTTGGCCTAAGGTAGCAGAGGCCAAAAATTTCCCTCTTTATCAATCACCTAAGCCTTTTAAAGAAGAAACCATAAGGCATACGTCAACTCCATCTAAACCCTTCTCGTGGTTAGTGGAAAATCTAGAATTTCTTGACTCCACAAAGCTAGATCATATGACATTTTGGGATCAACTTAAAACTCTTTATCCTACACAAAAAGTGTCATCCTCTACCACTAATCCTCTCACTACCCTTTACCCTAAGGTATTTGACAAAGTTAGAGCTTCTTCATTGAAATCACCAGAAGCTCATACCCTCACCCTTACAAGCATCTACCACATTAAACTAGATCAAGTCTTTAATCCATAGGTAAAATTAGATCTAACTCTCTAACCATAAGTTGGAGTTTTTTGACCTAAACTAAGGAAGAATGTTAAGCTTCCTAGATCTCACTGATCCTTCCCTCTTCCACCCTCAACTTTGCCTTCAATTTTGAGACCAAATACCTCTACTTTAGTTGGGGTATCACCGATCCAAGAAAAATAAACATTTAAGTTACCTCCACTACTAATTTTTCCACCTAATAAGCCTTTCACATTTGACACCGTGACACCTACCACCAAGAAAGTGTTAGTAAAACACATGGTTCCACTACCACCTAAAAAGGTGCAACACAAAATCACCCCTATGATTCCTAAACTAAAGAAGGTGTCCACCCCTATTACAACAACAAGTGTTAGCTCACTCACAAGCTCTTAGATATTTTTTATATGCTAGTTGCTTTAATCTTCTATAATAATCCTTCATCCCATTAAGATTTATAACCCTCTTGAACTGAAACCATCTTGGTTTGATGATACACAAGTGTGTCTATATCATCATTCACCTGGACATGATACTGAGTGTTTTAATGCTCTCATGGAAGTCATTCAAAAACACTTTTATATTGACACTCTCTTTGTTGATACTCTCATTAAGCTTCATGTTATTCCACCCTTGGCATTCATAATGCCTCATACCATTCCAATTGAATTCAAACCCAAAGATTTTATTGTACCCCCTTTGCCACCTCCTTCACCTATGTTTCAAATGAACATGATTAATGTGGCCACGTGATCACACAATCAAAAGGATAAAGGAAAGTAAAAGGTCATTTCTCCTTAGACTCATCCCTTCTAAAAATACCTCCTTTGAATCCCAAGATTTCTATCTTGGGATTCCCAAAACCAACATCTTCAAAGGTTATTCAAAACTTGATGGTGAAATAGCTTCACCAAACTCCTATGAAAATGTCCTTATATGAGTTAATCCAAAACTCAACTCAACACTGTCAAGCTTTGATTAGTGCCTTGCAAGTAGTTGAGGTACAACTTGATGATCCCCAACCTCTTGCATCTTTGGTCAACTCTCTTAACACCATCTCCCTGATTTCCTTTAGTAACTCAAAAATTCCACTTGAACACCCTAAATATCAATATTCTACCCTTTTAATCATCACATATATCGATAAAACTCATGTCAAAAGAGTCATGATCAATGGAGGAGCTAGTATTAATATTATCTCCACCCATGCTTACAAATAGCTAGCCCTTCTTGACAATTACATGTCTCAAACCGATACAGTGCTCCATTACTTTAATGATACCAAAACTAATACGGTGGGCACTATTGTCTTACATATCTATGTGGGTCCCCACATAATCCCTGAGCTCTTCTATGTTAAATAAGTAGAATTGTAATACAACATACTATTTGGATGACCTTAGATACATGTTATGGCATGTGTGCCCTCAACTTTGCACCACTATGTCAAGTTTGAGCACAATGGGCAAGTGCATGTTATTCCCACCAACCCACCTCCTTTCAAAACATGCAACATGACTTATAGCCCCAATGATGTTATCATTCCACTAAAGACATCATCTCCTCCACATGATAATTTTGAAGCTTCCACAGTTCCACTACCCTGGTTACATAGATACCAACAACACAAATTCCTAAAAAAGACCCCATGGAGGAAAATTTCAAGTGTCTATCACTTAGAGAATATCATTTGTTGACACTCAACATGTTACATACTCCATAAGAGTTTGGAAAGCTTCATATTCACCCCAATTATGATATCCATATTAGGATGGTCATCTTATATGGTCCCCCTAACCTTCAAACTAATTACACATATGGGGGAATTGATCGATCTATCACTATTAACAATCCATCCTCTTCACCACAACCATTTACCTGTGAGTTCTCTTTCTTGGGCAAGCCTAGTTTCATTCACACTTATCTTTATAGGTGTGCCTAGAAAGGATTTGGTTTGGGTCGTTATGACTAGGGTGTTCATATGCCTATTGAATATTCCACTAAAAAAACCATTGAAAATGCCAAATATTGGCATGGAGTGGGTTTTGACAAACTAAATAAACTCACCAAAGCTTCTCATATACCAATTATTAAAGAGCCAGTCTCTCCTTTTCCATCCTTTCCTCCACCATCACCTACTGAATTAGAGGTATCTATACCTCCTATTTTTTTTTTCAATAAATGCCATCCATTTGGGCCCTCACCTATCACCTAGGTAAGGAAACAAGGTCCCTTCCTCTCATTCATCTTGAAATTATTGATGAAGACTCTCCCACTATCAACACTATCCAATCTCAAGATGATGATTTTATTCTCACATACATGGGTGTAGATGATTCCTATATCCAATGATTTCTCACATCTAAAACACAAGTTATGTTAAATGAATCAACCATTGACATCAATTTGCCCTCTCACCATAACCCCCATGTCCTTAAGATCAGCCAATATTTGGATTCCTTTGAGCAAGCGAATTATGCCACATTTCTTAATGACCATAGCAAAGCCTTCACTTGGTCTTATAATGACATACTTGGTATCGACCCCTCTATCATCACCTATAACATTATCACCAATTGAGATGCTAAACCTATTAAGTAGAAGCTTCACAAAATGCACCTTTGTATTGCTCCCCTTGTCAAAGAAGAGCTCCAATGCCTCCTTTCTATTAACTTTATTCAACCTATCAACTACCCACAATGGGTTTCCAATATTGTTCCTATAAAAAAAGTGATGGGGGGAATCCACATTTGCACTGACTTTCATGACCTAAACCTTGCTTGTCTAAAGGATGACTTCCCTTTGCCAACAACTTATTGATCTAATAGCTAGTCATGAGATTCCATCACTTATGGATGGGTTCTTAGGTTACAATCAAATATTGGTTATTCTCGAGGATAAACACAAGATAAATTTCATTACCCCATGGGGGACTTTCTATTATTGGGTCATGCCCTTTGGTCTAAAAAATGTTGGTGCCACCTACGAATGTGCCATGACTTATATCTTCCATGATCTCCTACACAAAATTATAGAAGACTACATGAATGACTTACTCAGAAAGTCTAAACTTCACCAAGATCACTTGACGATTCTCAAAATCATATTCACTCATCTCCTCCAATATAACATTTGAATAAATCTAAATAAATATGTCTTTGGTGTCCTTTTTGGTAAGCTCCCAGGATTTATCATTTCTCTCTATGGTATTAAAGTTAACCCTACTAAAGTTCAAGCAATACTAGACATGCCTCCACATACTAATATCAAATAACTTTGTAACCTAAAAGGTGAGCTTTAGTCATTCTATCACTTTATTTCCCAGTTGTCAGATCATTTCCAACCCTTTCACCATCTCCTCAAAAAAGATGTCTCCTTCCATTGGAATACAGATTGCCAAGAAGCCTTTGATACACTCAAATGATATCTCCTTTCCCCACCAGTTCTTATTCTACCTAAGGAAAATTAGCCTTTCTACTTTTACATCTCTACAATAGACCATTCTCTGGGTGTTATGATTCCACATTAGGATGATCACCATTGAGAATAAGCAGTTTACTATATAAGCCACACACTTATTGATTATGAAACTTGATATACCCATACAAAAAAGATATGTCTCGCATTGGTATTTTTAGCTTCCAAGTTCCATCATTACCTCTTAAATCATAAAAACTACATCATCACCCATACTGATCCCCTCAAATACATGCATTCCAAGCCATATCACAACCAATGTATAGCTCAATGGCTCATGCTTCTTGCTGAATTTAACTTGGAATTTATTCAAAAAAAGTCTGTCAAGGGACAAATGATTGTTGAACAGTTAGCTTCCACTCCTTTACCTGACAACCAACCTTTAAACCTCAAATTCCCTGATGAATTTATTGCAATGCTCTCCACCAACATCTCTTATCAAATTGTTCTTTGATGGGTTTAAATGTCAACATGGTGGGGGTGTTGGGGTCATCCTCATCCCTATTGATGGTGAGCCTATGCCTTTGTCATTTAAACTAGATTTTAAATGTACTAACAATATGATTGAATATGAAGCTTTGATCGTAGGGATTTAAACAACTATTTTCTTAGGTGTTAAATCAATAACCATTTTTGGTGACTCCTAGCTAGTGGTTAATTAGGTTAATGGTTCCAACCTATGTAAAAATCAAATTTTACAATTATATAAACATCATGTAGATACTCTATTGGAATCATTCAACTCCTACCTCTTGTAAATTGTTCCTCGATCTACAAACAAGTTTGCTAACATAATGGTTTCTCTTGCTTCACACATACTCTCTTCATCCTCTTCCTCAAAAATCTATGTCACTATACATCACTTAACATTTCCCTCTTATCTATCAAATAACATCCTTTTAATAGGAAATGTAACACAGAACCCACATGACTTATGGTACCAGAAATTCATGGATTACCTCTCTTTTTCTATTACCCCTTCCAACCTCTCCAATAATGGGAGACGTGCCTTCATGAAATGTGCCACTCGTTACACTATGCTAGGGGGACTTCTCTACAAGTGAGGTTTTAATTTTCCTCTCCTTAGATGCATAACTAGTACTGAGATCCCCTTCACCATTAAGGAAGTCCATGACAGGATTTGTGGTGGACATTTCAATGGTAACACAATTGCCAAATGTATCCTTCAACTTAGCTACTATTGGCCAACACTCCATCAAGACTATAGTGATTATGTTTGGCATTGCATCAAATGTCAATAACATGATAACCTCCTTCACATTCCAACCCATGCCTTACAAGTCACCAAAGACTTCTGGCCCTTCTCCTAATAGGGTTTTGATCTAATTGGTGAGATTAACCCTCATTCATCTCTCTGTCACCATTCCATCATCATTGATACTAAATACTTCACCAAGTGGGTCATGGCCATTCCTCTCATCTCCACTAAGCCTGACAAAATTATTGACTTTATCAACCATCACATTATCTATTGTTTTGGTGTCTTCCATAAAATTATAACAGATAATGGCAAATCTTTAAAAAACAAGATTGTCCAAACACTTTGTGATGCTTTTGGAATCAAATTAAGCTTCTCATCACCATACTATCCACAAGAAAATGGAAAGGTAGAAGATTCTAATAAAACATTAACCAAAATCCTCATGAAATTAGTCAACGATATTGGTAAGGATTGGCACATGCACATTCTTTTTTCTTTATGGACTTATCACACTAGCATTCAAACCCTTACAGGTGCTACACCTTTTTTCTTGGTCTATGGGATGGAATTTGTTTTGCCTCTTGAGGTCCATATTCCTTCTCTTCACATTTATCTACAAGACATACTTACTAATGATGACTTTTGCCAATAATATTTGGCTCAACTTGAATTGGTTGATGAACATTGTCTCATGGCCCTCAACCACCTAAAAATCTATCAAGATCATATCAAGCGTGCTTACAAAAAAAACCTCAAAGATTGAGATTTCAATATCAAAGATCTCATCTTAAAATAAAGTCTGTCAGGAGAACCTACAACAATCAATATGCTCTGATACCAATTGTTAGGTGACCCCTTATCCAACGGAAGCACAATTTATTACTTTCTTATAAGCAATTAAACACGAAATTATACCAAAATGATAAAGTAACTAGAAACTTGAGACAGCAAAGAATTTGAGAGACAATACACATGCTTGTATTAAATATTACTAGAAGAAAATACAATAAGGAAGATGCCACTTCTTCCTCCACCTCAAAGGCTTGCCACACCTCAAGACCTTCTTCCCTCTCTCTCTTGCTTAACACAACAACTCTATAGCCTGAGTTATTATCCCTCCTTGAATGCTTCAGTTGATCTCCTTGACCTTACACCTGTAGATCTCCTTGACCTTGCTTGCTTCAATGCTTTTACTTGCCTTCTTGATAATTAAAATACATGCCTCATGGGTATTTAAATAGAATCCCATGGTTACAAAAATAGAAATCTAACTACAATAATTAGACACGCAGCTCGTGACTATAATTAGTCATTTGACATGCAAACACTCGCTTCACTTAACTGACTGTTCATCAATAGCAGTTTTGGAATACACAGGCGACTGACATCGGTCCCTGTCTATCTGGTGCTACCGACGTCGGCCGACTCCCTGTCATCACCGGTTTCCTTTTGCACTGCATCTGACCGACGTTGGTCATGCTACCGACACCGATGCTTCTGGTTCTTCACCATCCTCTTCTTCGTGTCTACAAATAGTTAAAGCTTTTAGCTCCACACCCTAACAATCTCCCACTTGGAGATAAACAGCTGCTACTGTACCTATACCTGTACACCATCTATTTTATTCTTTTGGCCCTGTATCCCTCTTCAAAGTCACTCTTGAAGACCAACCACCATGCAAACTTGTGATGCTATACCTGACACTTATACCAAAAGAATTTTGCTGCTCCCAAATTCTTCATGACATACTTCTGAACCAGCTCTACCCTTAGCTCAGAAAACTTCCTTTATATGAAACCCTGCAACAAGTAACACAATACAGTAACAGGATAATGTAGCTAATATTATCCAACCTGGTAAAGATAAAATACAATGGTCAAACCTCCATTGTCTGTAGCCTAATCAAGACCATATACCATAGCCTTCTGTCTCACGTGTCCATCCACTCTCTTCTCTAAAATGGGAATCCATCCCTCCATCTAGTGCTTTCTTCCAGCTGACAACTCTACCAACAAATACCTGTTTGGCTCTACTCCAAGGACTCACACTCCTCATCCATGTCAAACTCCCACTATTTCTGGATTCTACCTGCATTGCTTCTTCCATCTTCCTAGTTCTTGACTGTCAGTAAGCAATATAAAGAAGGTGAACAATGAATATGAGGTTCACTTACCATTTCTGACCTCCATATGGGTGTTTGAGACTCCTTGACAGCTAGTTGTCCACCCATCATCCGTTCCAGTGACCGATTTTGACCATCTCCTAGTCTGCTCCCGACCAATGTCAGTTCCCTGCACTGACCTTGACTGCCCACGTCATTTCCCTGGCCGACGCCAGCATCCCCCACTGTCGACGTCGGTCCTGATGACCGACGTCAGACTTCTCCTGCCTGACCTACCGACCCTGCTGGTCTGCACATGATCGATGTCGGTATCTAGATGACCGATGTCGGTCCCATGTGACCGACATCGGTGTCTGTGTGTTCTTGTAAGTGATGAAATTTTTATCCACAAGCTCTTCTTGGATCAAACCTCTGTCTATACTGTCCTGCTCAAATTTATTCAGCTCCTGTGACTGATCTTTGTCCTTCATCTCCTCTATAAACACCAAGGCTTCTTTGTTCCTGTCAAAAGCATCAAATTTCCTTTTCTTGCAATGAACTCTATCTATGCTTTCCGAATCTGAACACATACCTCTTGAATCAAGAACGTCCATTCCCTTCTTATTCATGCGACCAAGCCTATTAGACCACATCTTTGAATCTACACCAGAAGTAGAATCAGTAATACAAGTAGATAGATAAAGAGTACCTACTTTCTTACCTCTTGCTAGAACAAGTGCTCCCTTGGTAACCTTCCAAGATTCCACTGTGAGGGTTATTGTGCATCCCTCATCTCCCAACCTTCCTACAAAAATCAGACTCTGCTTTAGAATTGGAACATGCATGACCTCCTTCAACACCCATGTGTTGTCAATCTACAATCTTAGCTACACTTTCCCTTTGCCAACTATCTGACAAGGTGTACCATCCCCTAAATAGAGCACTCCAAAGTCTCCCTGTTCATACTCATGAAACAAATCTCTGTTTGGGGATGCATGAAAAGATGAACCAGAATCTAAAATCCATGATCCTACCTGACCATCCAAAGAAAGTATGAGAGCATCTTGTACCACAATATTTGCATCCTTTGCTTCTTTAATACCTGCATGTTGATTCTCTTTATCTCTCAACCAACACTCCTTTGTATGTCCTTTCTTTCCACAAAACCAACAGGGAATACCTTTGGATTCGGATCTCCTTCTCGACCTTGATTTCCCTTGCTCAATCTTCTCCCTTTGCCTTCCCCTATTTTCTGCACTTAGAGCATTCCCTGATGATTCACCTGTGCTTCTCCTACGTATTTATTCATTCAAGATCACACTCACAACATCATCAACTTTTAAGATTTTAGAAGCAGATGCAGAATTACTTACTGCCATAACCAAACCGTCCCAACTTTCAGGCAAAGAACATAAAATCAAGAGAGCCTTTACCTCATCATCAAAAACAATATTAACTGAAGCTAGTTGGTTTACCAAACCATGGAAATCACTGAGATGAGTATGTACCGATCCACCTTCTTGCATTTTCAAAGTAAATAGCTGCTTCATAAGATATACCTTATTAGAAGCCGAGGGCTTTTCGTATAAATTCACCAAGGACTTTCTCAACTCTTCCGTTGTCTTGCACTATGATAAGCTGGAAATCACAGACGATGCAAGGCTCAACCTTATGGAATTGAGAGCCTTTTGATCAAGAACACTCCATTCTTCATCCTTCATATCTGTGGGCTTGCATGCAACCCCACCCAATGGTAAGTACAAATCCTTCTGATACAGATAGTCCTCAATCTGCATCCTCCAATGTTGATAATTCTTGCCGTTAAATTTCTCCATTCGTAGCTTACTTTCTTCTGCCATTGTTGAACTCCCACTCAATCAGAAAACCCTGTGAATGACCTGTAATCAAAAAACAATACCCTGCTTTCTGTAAGCCATAGCTCTGATACCACTTGTCAGGAGAACCTACAACAATCAATATGCTCTGATACCAACTGTTAGGTGACCCCTTATCCAACAGAAGCACAATTGATTACTTTCTTATAAGTAATTAAACACAGAATTATACCAGAATGATAAAGTAACTAGAAACTTGAGACATCAAAGAATTTGAGAGACAATACACACGCTTGTATTAAATATTACTAGAAGAAAATACAATAAGGAAGATGCCACTTATTCCTCCACCTCAAAGGCTTGCCACACCTCAAGACCTTCTTCCCTCTATCTCTTGCTTAACACAACAACTCTATAGCCTGAGTTATTATCCCTCCTTGAATGCTTCAGCTGATCTCCTTGACCTTACACCTGTAGATCTCCTTGACCTTGCTTGCTTCAATGCTTTTACTTGCCGTCTTGATAATTAAAATACATGCCTCATGGGTCTTTAAATAGAATCCCATGGTTACAAAAATAGAAATCTAACTAAAATAATTAGACACGCAGATCATGACTATAATTAGTCATTTGACATGCAAACACTCGCTTCACTTAACTGACTATTCGTCAACAGTAGTTCTGGAATACACAGGTGATCGATGTCAGTCCCTATCTGTCTGGTGCTGCTGACGTTGGCCGACTCCCTGCCGTCGCCGATTTCCTTCTGCACTGCATCTGACCGACATCGGTCATGCTGCCGACGCCGGTGCTTCTGGTTCTTCACCATCCTCTTCTTCGTGTCTGCAAATAGTTGAAGCTTTTAGTTGCACACCCTAAAAAAGTCAACATGTGACAAACATAGAGAAAAGTAAATGGGGTAAGTTTGATCCTAATTGGCTTGGACCCTACATCATAATTCATAAGTATGGCTTAGGAACTTATTTCTTATCATCTCTCGAAGGAAGGCTAGAACTCGAGCCTTTAAATTATTTTCACCTATGACCATTCTTTTGTTAATCAAGTGATGCTTCATCTCATGTTTTACTTGAACTCATCCCTTAAGCAACCCTATTACATTCATCTCCATTCCTCTTAAACCTTATTCCTACACACTTAGTTAACCTAGGAAGTGCTATGGTTTTTCCCTCAAAGTGGAAAACCTCTAAGCCTCTATAGTCCTATCCATGATTAAAGTTTAAAAAAAATGGGGTACATCGACAAGTTATTATCTCTTAGGTCATGATTCTCAACGTAGACTGCTCCCTTAAAGGATAGTTATGTAACTTCTAGTTGATACTATAGATAGACTGCTCTCTTGAAGGATAGCTATTAAAAATAAAAAACAAAAGCTTTGACCACTCCCTTGAAGGATGGATAAGCCAAGATTTATTATCAAGGGAAATAATGACTTAGAATATTCTTGTATTGATTAGCTTCATATGACCTGAACATAAACAAAATCCCATTATAGGCTTCCCACATTGATCAGCTTACACACAAAAAAATTAAGTCATGGACTTTCCCATAATAGCTCTCAAGTCACCCATATAATGGGAATACCATCCCCACTAAGAAGGTTATGCTACCCAAACACTCTCATTCCTTTTACCTTTTTACCCTCATACTCTTTCAAGAGACTTTGAACTCACTTGACACAAGGTGAGTATGACGCTTCTCTAACAAAAAAATGGTCAAATAATGTAAAGCATAAAAGAGGCTCATAATCTTGAGCCTATTTATGTTATGATTATAGTATTTTCCAATACATGATCATTGTGTCTCTTTCTTTCCCATCACAATCACATGATGATTTCTCTTCTGAGATCGCATCTCACAACAAGATTCAATCACCTTCTTACCTTTCTGCCAATTTTTCTTGATTCTTAGAATTATGTGTTTAACAAATATTATCACTCACATATCCATCTCAAGAAAATATGCTCAAATAACTACCCAAAACCATATTAAAACTAACAAACCATTTCCCATTAATCCATATGAAATACACCAAACATACAACCATAATTTTTATAAACAACAATAAATAGGAAAACTATCAAGTCTATGCCATTTATTTTAAGCATACACCATCACAAATATGGAAAAATGATGAAATAAAAAAGCATACACAACCCATTCATTTTAAGCATACACCATCACCACTATGGAAAAATTCTAAGATGAAGCTAACCAATCAAATATGCATATACCATCACACATATGGGAAATGCTAGTCTAACTCAACTAGCATGCTCAACATTAACATAACACAAGCATCCACATCATTATAATAAATTCAACATCATCACCATCACATAAACACATCTCAAAATCACAAACACTCATATATATATATATATATATATATATATATATATATATATATATATATATATATACATATACGTTGAATATGAATGTACATCAATGTATCATATCAGTATCATCTCTCTCTCAAAAAGTACATCTCTCATCTTTAGCTCATAGGTTAGTGTGTATATAACATATATAACAACATCAAAATATCATCTGGCCCTTAGAGTACTCAAGGCTATAGTCATGGTCATGAAGGAGCAATATCATCACCACTCTCTACCTATCTATGTCTGTGTGAGCTAGAAGTTGTGATACATGTCACCGATCTCTCTTGCTCTCTCACCTCAAAATACCTCATAATATATAATAACTCCCTAATGTCTCTCTCATAGTATGAAATCTCATCTAAAGTAGTGTTGTACCTCAATAGAGCTACAGTCTACAGTGGACCCATCAAACCTACTATAAGACCCTATATTGGTCCCTATGATGGAGGAGGAGTAGCCTATCATACTACTATCAAAATATCTCTCTCTACTATTAGTATAGTAACATGGCTTTGTAATGCCTTGACCTGTCCCTATAATGTCATAACCTAGCCTTGTAAGACCAAAACCTATACTTATGTTGCATCTTAGGCCTGCACCACTATATTTTGAGCTAGTATGACTGCATCTCTTTTTCTCATCACTCCCTATAAATTTGTTGGTGTCCTCGTGACCTAAACCATGGGATTCAAACCTATCCACCATACAAGATAAGCCACTCTGTATCCAAGATCTACTACACCCAGGCTTATTGGTAGCTCCTCAAAATCTGACCTATCTATCTCCTAGGGCAAAGGTGAGGGTGCCTCTATATCATCCCTCCTATATAGAGGAAAGGTAGGAATCATGTCCTATAACAAGTCAAACTATCTCCTGACCCATGCCATGAGTATCATCTCTAACTCTCTAGCTCATCTCCCCCTGATCCATAATATGATTTGTAAATCAATAAGCTACTATGCCTATCCTTTGAATATAGGGTATGTCAAGTAGGGCCTCTAAATAATATCTATGGGAATCAATCCATCTATCATATGCCTATAATAATAAATGTCCCACATTGTGTTGTCTAGTCGTGTCTGGGCCATACCCTCTCTCTATCATCTGAACCTGACCCTAAAATTTACTGTAATCATAGTGGGTAGCTTCAATGGTCATGTCACCATGATGTGTTCATATTCCTAATAATGGAGTAAATTCCTAACATACAAACTATACCATCATCATAGCCTCAAACCCCACAACTCTTTGTATAACTATGCCAAAAATTTGGTCCCCATGCATACACTTTCCACTACTCAACCATCTATGCCAACACACCTATCAATGTAATAAGAAATCTCCTCCCATCTACATCTGGTAGTGCATATACTGTAATCCCTATCATCATCAAGATACTCAATTGATGTTGTTCCTCATCAACAGTGTATAGTGGCTCATATGCAAAGCTCATCAAATGATATGTCACCTCATTGACATGCTCCCTAAATAATGTCACCATATAAATATCATGCTCCTCTCCCAAACAAGAGAAGAGCTCCTCACCCTAGAGTGATAACCATAAAATCTTGTATACATCCTCCTACATCATTGTCAACTCTCTAGTAGGCAAATGGAAAGTGGTGGTGGTGTGTTCCTACCTCTCTATCAAAGCTATCATCAAGCTAACATCATGTTCAACCCAAAAATATCATTACACTCCTCCTAACCCTATGGTTTCCATGTGCTCCCACTCATCCATGGTGATATCCCTCCTCATCCTCATCAACAACATAGGTAGTCAATCTCATAATGTCAACTTTTATCTAGCCTACATCCACATACACAAACCTCAAGTCACATACTTTCCAATATAAACCTCCACCCTTTTTTACCTTATTTTTATGAGAACTACATTATCTTGAGGCCCTCACCCAGGTTATGTAGGCAACACTCAGTCGACACAGGGTCTTCTAAGGTTAACTGATCATATACCCACCTACCTATCTAACCTATTAACCACCTAAACCCTATGCCCAATTACCTATCTCTTAACCTAGGCCCAAATGTCTATATCTAAACCCTAGTCCCAACTACCTATCGTTCAACTCTATTCCCCATGGCCTATATCTCACACACTCAATCCCATGACCTATCTTTTAAGCCCTAGTTCCCATGACCTATTTCAACGTACCTTTTCCTAACCACTTCCCTTAACAAATTTTTAATCACACCTCACCCTTTTTTCCTACACATTGGGAGAACTACATTGGCTTGACACCCTCACCTAAGCAATGTAGGTAGTACTCAGTCGACACAAGGTCTTCTGAAGCTAACTCAACCATTAGGATTGATGACTAACTCAATTAAGGATCTAAAATTAGCCTTTTCTTATTATTTAGGGTTTATTTGTAACTAACATTGATCTTATATGTTGATATCAATGCTTAGTGTTATCCAACATCAGTGCTAATGCCATTTGATGTCGATGAGCCCTGCTGACATCAATGACTAGTTCAGCCCTAGGGCTAAACAACTTCCAAAATTTTAGGTTTTTTCCTAAAAACTACCCCTAACCCCTTCCAAATTCATATAAACCTACCCACATCCTATTTACTACCCCTCTAATTTCCCTCTCTCCCCCTAAACATAACAAATTCACCCAAATAACAAATTAACTACTTTAAATTAAAATTCAACTCAAAGAGGATCTTACTTCATCTCTCCATCTCCTCTAGGATGGAATAGTTGGCACTTAAGGTGGCACACCTCCAGATGGATCCCCTCCTACCTCTACCATCTCTACCCACACCAACACTCTCTCAGTCACACCATGGCCTGGCAAATGCTCAATCTAACCCTCACTCTCACACACTCTTCTCAACCACTTATCTCTCACCAACTCACCACAAATAGACAGACTAGAGTTATTATATGCCCCATAACACTTAGAGATATTTTTCTCTAATCATCTATCATAAATGAGTTTTTGTGGGCCTCTAAACCTCTTTTTGTCTTATTTGGTTTCCCACCAACATCAGCAGTCTTGACCTAAGACACTAATGTCATCAATACTTACTACCGACATAAGTGATATAACTAATGTTAGCAACATTAACATTAGAGTTTTCAACCCCAAACACCACCCTTTAGACTACACCCTCAATCTAGGGTAACCTCAGAGATCACATATATCTCCCTAACCATGATGAAAACCTTGTATATCACTCAAATCTCCACCCATGATGACTCTAAATAGAGATCATGAATATCTCCTCAACCATTGACCCTTTTGAACCAACCTTGCATTGCTTGTCTTGACCACTTATTCTACCTCGCTATAGTTGGCTATTATACACACACATGTGTATTAGGTGTTTTAAATCACAAGCAAGCCAATCCTATCACCTAAAACCTTTTGTGTTTATCAAGAGAACTTTCTACCTTGAATACCTGGAACACATGGACCATTAGAGCTACAAATTTTATCATTTACACCTTATTATCTATCACTTATAAGTTGTGATTTAGTTATTTCTATATGAGTCTTCCTCATCTTTACCTATTATTAATTATATCAACTATAACTTGTAGTAGTATACACACAAGTAGTGATGTTACCACTCTCTCACTCATCATCCACCCACCCAATTAAATCCTTATCAAACTGGTACCTAATTCTAGATTCTCCTCCATCAGTTTCCATTTTGAGGGGGGATACCTCATCCCATACCTAGAGCATCCAACTCCTATTTTTGTCTTATAACTCATCAATACAAATTATAAGACAAAAAGGGGTAAATGTAGACACTAAAATTACATCACACACATGCATAACTCCCTATGTTGAAACCCCCTGGATCTCCTTTTAATAATTAGCCTTCTTAACCCATGTTTTCACCTCTTACACATTTAAATAATTTAAAGATATTTAATTAAGTTAATTAAAAACTACTTATGCCACCTTACTTGGACACCTCATCTTAAGACTAATTTTTACCTTCTAAGTCACCTCAAAACTTAGTCCCCTAATCCTAACTACTTATGACTTGGTCTCACCCCTAACATAAATTCCTAACTAACTACATTCTTATTAACCTCATATTTATACTATTCTCTAATGGATACCATACTTGGAAAGAGAAGGAATAGAAAATAGGTTAAAAATAGCCTTTTTACCTATTCACATGCCACCAACGCCAGTCAACCCTCAGTCGATGTTGGTGGGATTGCCGATGTCAGTTACTTAAGACAAATTCCAAGCAAATATTTAGGTCATCAGAAATCAAAAAAATCAATCATTCACGTATAGGCTTTGGCATGTGACTTTATACATCTACGCTGAACAGTACTCTACATAAATTAGTCTAGATTAGGAAATGATATACTGCATAGATATTGGATTCTTCTGAACTAGTAGTACATGCTTCTCTTTCATGTTCACCTATTAGTTTAAAATGCCTCATCTGATCCATCTATCTAGCACTCATGGTTCATCTATTTCACCAGCTAAGTATATCTCTATGTTTTGTAATTCCTTTAAATAGTCATTTTATAATTACTTTACGTTATACTATTTATCATTTTACGAGTGTCTTGACTCTCCTTTTGAAGGAGTTGTGAAACTCCTTAACCTATTTCCCTTTACTTCAAACATACCAACCCTCTATCTAGACCCACCTGAGTCTTACCCACTCCCATAAGACTCTTCCCAACCTCACAAACCTGAGTAACATCTACCTCCCAGCTTAGAAAAGTCTCTTGTAACCTACTGAGAACTTACTACACCTATTGACATCAGTCACATAACTGACATTGGTCATATCTCCTTACTGACATTGATAACCTAACTGAAGTTAGTGACTATGTATTTCCACTAACTACTCTAAACCTACCTAAATAACTTCCAAAACACCAATAACTCAAATTACTTGCACTGTATCACTTTTTGTTGCACTCAGGCTACAATAATAGTACAAATATTTCTCTCTTACTCTCTCTTTCATTTTTTTATTCATTACCATTTTGTTTCAAAAAGTGGACTATCATCCCTAAGGAAGTTTGACACTTCTAAGAACAAGCGTGTAGCTTCGCATCCCACTCATATATCTACTAGCAAAAAAATTTAGTGGTAGTGATTTCTTATTTATAGGTAGTCCTCCCCAGTCAAAGAGGAATGATCAATATCATCTAGATACAATGTATAACCAATATGGGTTCTCTCTAATCTCTACCCTTCATCTTTATTTTTCCTTAAACATAAAATAGATTCAAATTTTAGTGAAACACCTCTATGACCTTTTTGTTTCCATATCCAAGCCTTCAAATTTGGTCAAAAAATAAGAGATGTTCACACAGATGTCGACTTTAAGCTATTGTAAAAATTATTAGGGTTTTAAATTTAATGGTCACTTAGATGTCAATGATGGTCACATGACAATCGCATGAATGTTAAATTTAGACTATGGTAAATAGCCATTTATTTTCAAATCTAAGAAAAATCAATGATCAACATTCAATCATACACATGATCCAATGGTGTGAGATCAATAGAACATGTTCATTCATACCAAGGAGATCAATAGTGTGAGATGAGTCAAAAAGTCAAGGATCTCGAGAGTCCACCACGTGGTATAAGCGTATAAAGTAATAGACTGACAATAGGATCCTGATATCAATGCATGATTGACAAGTGACATGAGCATGTTTAGGCTAATATAAGATCATTGGTGTGCATTTAATTATGCAAATAAAGATCTACGATGTGAGCACAGTCAATAAGTTAGTATGTATTAATGGGAGCAATAAGAATAATGATAGTTGGTCATAATGTAAATGGTCCAAGTTAGTAATTGATAACCAATGATAAAGGGCAAGTCCAATGAGCTTCCATTTAAGGTTTATGAACCAGTTCTCAACCCAATTAAGCCAAAAATTAAAGAATCATATCACCATTTGAGCTTGACACAAAACATATGTATTTATACAAGCAAGATGGTTAAGTACAAGGCTTCATCACCATTAACATTTAAATAGGACCTCTGGTCGATAAGTTAGAACCTATCGACCTTATTGTAGGGTCATTCCATTAACATGATCATTAATTTTAGCTAGAGGGTTCTCATATACAATAGCGTATTATATCTCACTAGTTTTGAATGTATAATAGGTCTCTTTGGGCCTAATATAGAGGTTGAAGATGGACTAGTGATTGTGAAGCAAGATCAAGCAGTTTGTAGGTTTCCATGGATATTGTGACTATGTAAAAACTAATAATTAGATTGGTTTTCACCTATAAACAGACTTGTGTTCAATATTGGAACAAATACAGATGTAAATGTGACCATGAAGAGGTGTCTCACCTATCATTAGGGTCACATTTTCAATGAAAAGGTACCAATGACCACCCACAACAAATGTGGCACAATTCTATTAATTCCAAGACATGTCCTCATCAGTAGATTAGATAGATAATGACATAGAGTTCCAATAAGGACACTGGGTGAATGGATAAGGATAATGAATATTTAATTATTTTATATAATTTATTCCTTATTAATAAAGTCATGAGTCATAATCTTTGAACTTGTGCTAATACATCACAGTTCCCTTTCTCTCTCTTCCTTTTTCATATATATGTTCCATCTTCTTCCACATTTTAGCTCTCTCTAACAATATTTGAAAATTTTTAGACAATAAATCTCTATCATCTTTAGATAAATAGACTCTTATGCTTTGGGTTGCTTAGGCTATGCCAAAATTGGTATTGTAACACCTTTTGATATAATAAAGATTAAATTCCATCATTTTGCAAGCTATATTAAAGTGTGTCCTATAAAATCATGTATTATAATTAAGTGAATGTATGTTCCTTTTCTATGTCTGAGTTTTCTTGCCTTCATGAAATTCTTGGTAGTTCTCATAGGGCATTATAAGTATAATTTATAGTTTGTTGTTTAGCTTGAAAGTGGTTATCTTCCCTCTCATGCTAGTTTGACAACTAATCAGTGCCTTATTGTGAAATATTAATGTGAGACTAATTTTCTTTGGTCTTAAATGTGTCTTTTGTAAAGTATAAGTGTTCCCATTACTAGTGTGTCATCTCATTTTATATGTTTTCATGTATTATTATTACTTTCTCTCCCCTTTTCCAAGCAAGCGTTATATTGGATCTAGTTTAGGTGATAGATCCAAAAGGAATCCAACCTTCTCTAGAGGTCTAATCCATTATCAAGATACCCATAGCCTAAGATTAGTCCTATGTTAGACTAGATTTCTATGAGAGGACTTGAACAATCCCCTTATTCAGCTAGGGTGCAATATAGAACACCAACATTACCTAATCCACACATTGGTTATATATGAGCATAATTATACACTAATAGAGAAAGCTTATTTAGATATGGTCTTTGTAGCTCAAAAATTATGTCACTACATGCTAAATAATAAGACCATTGTCATTGCCAAAATAGATCCACTCAAGTATCTAATTTCTAATGGTTTTATAGGGCCATTTGGATAAATGGATTATGTTTTGAGTGAGTTTGAGATTGAAAATGTTAGGAATGGTAAAGTCATTCTAACCCTAGAATCTGAAGTGTTGGCAATAAAACATCACAAAGGAAGCTACAAATATGAAATGCAAAAACAAGTTAGATCATAAATATTTAGAAATGAAGCATATCAAAGCATTAGTACAAATGAAGGCACTTACATATATAGGTAAGGTGAAATACTAAACTAGCTAAGTTGGCCAATATGTGATAAATCTTCACATAGGAAAAACTCACTATAAGATTAAAAACTAGCTAAGACACTAGAAAATGTGATAAATACACATGAAAGTCTTATTCTAATACCCCACCTCGAGTGAAGCTAGGGGCTAATAAAAGTAAAAAAATAAATAGTGGCATATCCATAGTATGAGTCCCTGTAACTAGGCCTGATAAGTTACTCATGTATAATATGTATCCATGAAATGAATATGGAATATGTCCTCATGAACACCCCCCAAAGATAACTTATAAAACCCCAAGTATGCCATGCAACTCAAGGAAATGAGGCGATGCAAAAGGCTTCATGACTATTTTTGCAACCTACTACTAAGTTAGAATATACTCCAAGCTAATAACACCATCCTAAATGTGCTTGAATGAAGTGCATATATACCTTAATTTGTTTGGTTTGATGATGATCAACTAGGTTAAGAGATATATGAATTGCACTTTGATTGTCACACCAAAGTATAGTGGGTAAATCCTACATGAATCCAAACTCTATTAATAACTAACAAATCAAAATAAACTATTGATTCGCTATAATCTCTATTCTATACTCAGCATTTGTAGATGAAAGTGTAATATACCACTACTTCTTGTATAACCAAATAATAGGTGAAGAACTAAGACAAAATCTATAGCTATAAGTGGAACACATATCATCAAGAGAGCTTACCCAATTTGAATCATTGTATCTAACCACCTTAGTAGAAACCTTAGTGTAATGTAATCCAAAATGAGTAGTGCCTCATAGATATCTCAAAATACTATTGGTATCCTACCAATGACTATCATGAGGGTCATGTGAAAACATATATATAAGCTCAATTACAAATGAAATATTGGGGAAAGTATGGATTAAATACATAAGAATCCAAACCATCTGCCTATATAATGAAGGATCACAAAGTGGAGTAGTACAATAGGTAGTGAAAGTCACTCTAGACTAAAAAGGAGGACTTGGAAAATAATAATCCATGCTAAAATGCTGAAGAAGATCAAGGGTATATTTTTACTGACTCAAATAGATCCCTGGATCTAAATATAAAATTTGTAGACCAAGTAATAAATGTAGAAGGCTAAGATATATCATGTTGAATTTTACTAAAAGTGCCTACTAAATACTCTGAATCTAAGATGAGGAGCTACCTATGAGAAGTAGGTCATCAAAATATAATACCATAATAACAATGTCCTACCTAATGTGTTGAATATATACTATGTGATCAGAGTGGCAGTGACCAAAGATAGTGGAGAGAATACATGAATCCATCTTCTCATACCAAGCCTAAAGGACCTATTTGAGACAATAAAGAGACCTCCTAAGTTGAAAAACAAGATAAGAATCATGAACAAACCCAGTAGGCTACTCCATATATATTTCTTCATGTGATTCTCCATGTAAGAAAACACTCTTAGCATCCATATGATATATTAGCCAACCTTGTGATGTAAAAGGATAAAGTATAAGGTGAACATAATCCATCTTGGTGACTAACATAAAATTCTCAAAGTAGTCAATACCTTCAAATTATGAGATTCCCTTTACAACAAGATGTGCCTTATTATTTTCAATGGAGACATCAGTTTCATACTTGGTGCGGTAAATCCATTTGCACCTGACTAACCTTTCTTTCCTTAATAAGAGTGACCAAATCCCAATTGTGATTATTCATTAATGAATAATAATCATCTATGATTGCATCATACCACTTTTGTATCCCATGATCATGTAAAAAAATATTATGGATCCCCAAAGAATGCCTGACATAAAAGTCCAATACCCATAAAATGTGCATGATGATGCCAAGTAGGTAGAATATCCTACATTAATGGTATTACCTCAAAAAATATAGTATGAACCCACCTAGGCATAGTGGAAACATTAGTATGAATAAGATCCTCATCCTCTATGACCTCCTCAAGAATATCTTGACCTGGCTCCTTATAGAATGAATCCTCGAGAGGAGGTGAATAAATCAAAGAAGAAGAAGAAGAAGGCATGGAAAAAGATGAGGAGTCATGAGATGTGAAATTATCATCAAATTGTACATGTGTTCAAAAATGAACATCATGAGTATTAGGATTTAAAATATGATAAGCTCTCATGTCCTCATAATACCCTGCAAAGATGTTTTGGCCATTTTTTGGCCCACATACTAAGGTTGCACCCATATGGATCAAGTTACTAATGGATGAGTACATGGATAGGTTATAGAGACCCTTCAAAATGTCAAGAGTGTTAGGAATTAGTATATAAGTGCATGGTTTTCATCTGGTTCTTCATTGTGTTCATCTAGACATTTTGGGTCTAGTGGTAGAAATTTTGAGTAGGCACTTTACTGACATTATAATTACCATGTGTGGATGAGTTAAGGAAAATTGGTCATATGGGTTTGTTCACATTAGTCTCAAGAAAATATGTGCTAATTTTTTGGTCATCCACAAAAGTGCATCAAAATATATGAAGACCTAAAGTTGGCCTCTTAGGTAAAATCTACTAAGTTTCTATGCTTAGCCATTTTTTAAGAAGCCCAAATAGAGCCAAGTGAGCATATTGATGAGGCCATATCTCATATGTGTGGTAATATCAGGAAAAAGTGATCATATGGGTTTGATTATCTTAGTCCCTAGTTATTATGTGCTAATTTTTAGGTCATCCACCAGAGCATGATAAAAGTTATGCATGTTCAAAGTTGGTTCCTCAATAAGAATTCACTAAGTTTCCCATAGCCAAATGAACTAGACCATCATCAGGATGTCATGCGGGAATGAATGGACCAATCAAATTGAGATATTTTTAGACATAATTAAATATCTCGTGGGACCAATAGATTAAATGGGTTCATTCCTTTTGGCCTCAAGAACATCTCTTGAATATTTGGTGCCTCCATGACTTTTTTACTTCAATATCCAAGCCTTCAGAGTTGGTTAAAAGAATAATACATTCACACTAACATTAAGTTTTAGACAAAGTATATTAAATCAATTTGATATTAAATTTGATAGTTTATGGGATGTCAATGACAATTTCATGAATGTCATTTGATGGGAGTGAGGATGTCAATTTCAAAATCATAAACTAGTTGGATTTCAAATAGTAGGTCCCAATAGATTAACAGTTGGCATTTGATCGAGCATTCAAATCTAATGATGAGTGGAGGTCAAAGGGGTTAGTGAATCTCTAAAGTAAATATGTGCATGAAAGTTTCAACTGCATGTTTGATTGGTAGAGGATTAATGAGCAGTGGGTCTTTGTACCGAGTAGGATCAATGATGTGAGATTGGTCAATGGGTCAATGAGCCGAGTTAGCTTTGGATGGCTAATTAGAAAAAAGGAAAGCCCAAGGTTTTTCATGAATATTAAGAAGCCATTTTTAACCAAGGTTAACAAGGTTTTGTATGGTCATCTTGATGCCATTTAATCTCATTTAAATGTTATGGAGCAATCAATATGATGTAGTTAGGTATAAGGAATATAAAGGACAACCATTAGAACTTAATATGAACCTCTAGTTTGACATTTTTATGTCTTTTAGGGTTCATTATTATGAATATGTTCAACACTTATAAATAAGGACCTATTTATGGTGAAATTTTAGCTCCTACAAAGACTAATGGGTCTTTTTAAACCTAATGGGAGTCCAAAAGAGGCTATGGTTTATAGGTCTGCATTAATATGGACAACTATAGGAAAACCAATGGTCTTAGATTAATTTTACATTTATATTAGACCTATGATCATGTAATAGATATTTGGGTTTAATGCAAAGGGGCTCATCTATTCATGTGGATCCATCATCGATAAATCAAGTACTCTACCACTCAATACATGTCATGATTATTAGTATCAAAATTCAAGGATTTGATCCTCATAAACACATCAAGTAGAATTAGGGTCCCAAGGTGGAAAGCTAGCAATTAAGGGCATTATTTCCATTCAAATAGACTTTGGCACTATGCATAGCCAACCCTTGTCTTCTAGTGGAATCTCTTGATGAATGAGAGGAGCTTGAGGATTATTGAGATAAAAATAAATCCAGTTGTTGATCAAGGCATGGAAATAGAAATCAATCAAGTGCTTCCACCTCACTTCTTGATCTCGAAGAATTTCTTCCACTCTCTAAGGCACTGTACCCATTTATCTTTTTCTCTTTTGCTATACATAGAGGCTTTTAAGCTAAAAAATGGATCCTCTCTACATTTTCTCTACTCCCTCTCTTAGGCATGACCAAACTCTACCAAGATGGAGCTTGTAACCTCTTGAGATGAATACAAGACTATTTTAGATTTCATTCTTATGGTATAGTGTGTACATATCAGATCTACATATATGGTATAGGTTTATCCCTTATCAAATTATGATCTCACCTAGTTACTAGTTTATCTTGATATGTAGGTCATTGTTCTACATCTCTTGATTGAATTTGACATGTGGATATTGTGACTAGTTAGTGTCTTGCTCTAGATGTCTCTATAATTTACCTCATCTTAAATCATTTAGTGAACATCTTCATGAAACACAGATGTATAATAGATATTTGGAATCCTAGATCTAGTCTTGTGTTTATTCTATTAGTGTTTAAAGAGTCAATCAGGGGGATTAACCCATTATTTAGGTGCATCACCATTGTTAGGTTAGGTTTCCCTTTCATGTTTCTCTCTCTCTCTCTCTCTCTCTCTCTCTCTCTCTCTCTCTCTCTCTCTCTCTCTCTCTCTCTCTCTCTCTCTCTCTCTCTCTCTCTCTCTCTCTCTCTCTCTCTCTCTCTCTCTCTCTCTCTCTCTCTCCCCCCATTTTCCCTTGTCATTAGTAGGTTTTAGTAGTGATAACAGGCTAAAATGATGCATCAAAAGAGCTAGCCTCATTAAAAATCATAGAGGTCTGACCCCATTATTGGATACCCATAGCTTGAGGTCAGTCCCATATTGAGATAGATTTGGAAGTAGGACCTGAACACCCCTGCCTCTAGCTAGGGTGAAATCTAGATCTCTAATAGTTCTATCACACCAAGTGGGACAAGGTCTAAAAGAGTGGAAATATCTTGGTGTGTTTTTCCTCTGATTAGCTTTTGGAAGCAAGCACATTAGCACCAATGGTGACTCCAAATCAAGCTTCTAGTTATGAGTAAACTAGGTATGTCTTGATGAATCTTTTAATCAATTTTTACATTTCATTTTATATATGAGGTCAATATGAATAAATATGGTGAATATCCCTATTATCCACCTCCTTATCAATAGCCCCAATATGATCCACATGATCCATATGAGTCTAATCATCCCTAACAATATTTATATCAAAGCTATGACGAGCCATGGCAATTTTATCATGATCCTTATTATCAATATAATAGATCTTACCTTCCTCATGATCCTCACCAACAACATGAAGACCTATTTCAATCATATTTTCAAGAATATTACCCTAATCTTCCATATGAATAACAAGCCCATCATAATTATGCTCCTCATCAAATCTATCATTAGCCATCTCTACCAGTATTTAAGCAAAATTTAAAAAGCCTTAACAAACATGAACTAGAGTTGTGCTCACAAAATTATTATGGACAAGATGTCCCTCCTCACTAGGCCCATCATGTGAGAGAGTAATTATAATGAATAAAATAAGGATGGACACCTATTGAGAGAGAAAACTGGAACAATATCACATGTGAGATGATGGATGTAGGTGATTAAATTTAGAAAATTAAGGACAATCTAAAAGGCTTTGAATAATAGTAGGTCCAACCTCACCAACCTTATGTGCCTTCATATACACCACCTTAGCCTTCTTATGTGCCACCTGCTCCTTCCCAATAAACCATTCCAAGTAGCCCCTTAAATATCCCATGTTCTTCATATGTTCCTCAAAACTTTCCTTATTTGAGGTCTAGCCAAGAGAGATATCAAATAAATAAAGAGATTATTATGGAGCAACCTATTGTTAAGGTTCAAGATTCCATCCTTCCTCAAGAACCCCTTATAAGGTCCTTCAAGGTTCCAAGATGGAACCAAGTAGTGAAATCATGGTTTGGGAAAAGTAAATCAAATTTTGATATGAAGTCCTAAAATAAAAAAGGATTTGAACCTCTATAAACATTTCTCATACCTCCTCAAGAACCTTCTTGTGTTCCTTATCTTCACGAAGCTACTGACCACCTTAAAATAAAGATATTCTAAGAGAATATTGATAAGAAGATCAAAGAGTTAGAGCTAAGGATAAGGAAAGAGGAGGAAAACCAAAAATAAAAGGTCAAAGTAGAACCTCAGTCATTTCCATCTTGGAACCAAGTCATGAAGCCAAGAAAATCCAAGGTCATTCAACCCCCATCCTTCCCTCCTCAAGAATATAGGTCATTTCCATCTTGAAAATCCATCTAGAGCAGTATGCCAAATAAAAAAGAAGATATGAATATCAAAGATAAATAGTTGAACCAAGGAGATGTTCTATATATCTCATCTCTCTTGGACTCATCCTAAGAATATCCTATGCCACTCCTTCAAGAGGTAAGTGGTGAACTCCATGTTGAACTCACAACTGATAATGATGGATCATTAGAGTCAGAAGAGGAGATCAATATTGGGACACCACTTGGCAAGAGAAAACATGTCTTAGTATTTCATAATTTTAAAGAGGATGAACTACAAGAGCAAGTGTAAGTTAGAAATGAGATCTAATAGGAATAAGTCTCAGATGTGTATCAAGAGGTTGCTTCTCCAGAACTTATTAATCACATATCAGTTAGCTAAGATAAAGAATTTTTTCAAGACCTTGTGGTAGCTAATATAGATCAAGTATAGGCTCATCTTTCTTTAGAAGGTAGGCATGAGGACAACTCACACAACACCAGTGTTGACATAGAGAGCATTCTTGAAGGAGAAGACCATTAGTAGCAGCCACACCATGATTTCATGAGTGAGATTGATGAGTTTAATATGTCAGTTTTGGATGATGAGATAGTGCAGTAGGTGGGATATTTTGAAGATTCAATTAATTATTTGGAGCATGAAGAACACCATCTTAATGACCCTATGCATTAAGAAGAGAGTACTAAAGAAGTGGTATTTATATATGACAAGGAGGGAAAAGATGATTGGCAGCTACAAATGAAGCTCTTTCAAGAGATTGAAGATCTTGGTCAAGTTGAGGATCAAGTGCTTCACAAGGTGGATATAGAATTTCCCATGGAAATTAATGACCAATATTGGATATAATATATATCCTTTATGAGCTTGAGGAACATGAATCAAAGAATAAACCTAGTCTTGTTGAGGACACCATGGAAATAAAAGAGGTATCCCTTGTTGAACCACTATCAGAGGTTGTAGTTAAGAAGACATTTGAGAAATATGATACTTTTTGGATGCACATAGCTGAACTATTTAGAGCTACTTAGTCCTCATTAAGCATCTTGCTAAAGAGGATGATATTTCCAACAAAGAATAGGTAGGCATCTTGACCAAGAGTCAAGGAGTTGCATGCTTTATTCAAACCCTCATCTCATGATGCAAGAGATTTTTTAAAATTTCCTTTTGATCCAAGAGTAAAGGTACATATATTTTTAAGCTATACATTTTAGGATAATTTTTTTGAATTATTCTAAGTACAATTTTTGGCACATTTGTTTATTGTCCATATTTTATTCAATAGTTTAGTTTCCTTTCAATAAGTGCCTTGGGCACTCTGTCTTATTTTGTTATCCCTTTGGTCTTTGTATTTTGTTTCAAAAGAGGTTACAGAAGGATTGGTAGTCAATATGTTATATTTAGAGAAGATACTCTATACCCAATGGATTGGACTAGGCACAAAGTCTGGGTTCATTTGCATAGACAAGCATGTAACCCCTGTGATTCACAAAATATGTTGGCCATTTGTGGCCCACATACCAAGCTTGGACCCATATGGATCAAGTTACTAATGGATGAGAATATGGAAAGGTTTTAGAGGCCTTTTAGAATGTTAAGAGTTCTTATAATGAGTATGGAAGTGCATGGTTTTCATCTGGTTCTTCATTATGTTCATCTAGACATTTTGGGTCTATTGGTATAAATTCTAAGTAGGCACTTTGATGATGTCACAATTTCTATGTGTGGATGAGTTAGGGAGAATTGGTCATATGGGTTTGTTACATTAGTACCAAGAACATATGTGCCAAGTTTTTGGTCATCCACCAAAGCACATCAAAAGATATGAAGACCCAAGTTGGCCTCTTGGGAAAAATTTGCTAAGTTTCCATAGCCATTTTTTAAGAAGCCCAAATAAAGCCAAGTGAGCATATTGATGAGGCCATATCTCACACATGTGGTAATATAATGAGAAATTGATTATATGGGTTTGATTAGCTTAGTCCTTAGTTAATTATCACTATTTTTTAGGTCATCTCTCAGAATGTAACAAAATTTATGCATGTTCAATGTTGGCTTCTCAGTCATATTTCACTAAGATTCCCATACTTAGCTAAATGAACTAGACCGTCATTAGGACATCATGCGAGAATGAATGAACTAGTCAATTTGAGCATTTTATAAACACACTTAGAAATCTCCCAGGGCTATAAAATCAAATGGGTTTGTTCCTTTTGGCCTCAAGAACATCTCCTAAAAATTTGATGCCTCCATGACTTTTGTGTTTCAAGATCCAAGCCTTCAGAATTGGTCAAAATAATAAGACGTTCACACTAACATCAAATTTTAGATAGAGCAAAATAAACCTATTTGATCTTAAATTTGATGGTCTATGAGAAATTAATGATGATCATGCAAATTCCATTTGATGGGAGTGAGGATGTCAATTTTAAGATCATGAACTAACCATTGGCTTTTAAATAGTAGGTCCCAATAGATCAATGATTGGCATTTGATCAAGCATTCAAATCTAATGGTGAGCTAAGGTTAAAAGGGTCAGTGAATCTATAAATTAAATATGTACATGATTAGTGTTAGTTATACATTTGATTAGCAAAAGAATAATGATCAACAAACATTTATACCAAGCAGCATCAATGATGTAAAATTGGTTAATGGGTCAATGAGCCAAATCAGGTTTCGATGACCAATTAAAATAGAGGCAAGCCTAGGGTTTTTGATAAAGTTTGAAAAGCCATTTTTGACCAAAGGTAACAAGGTTTTTCAAGGTCATCCCAACACCATTGAAGCTCATTCAAACACCATGGAGTGGTCAATATGATGCAGTCAGGTATGAGGAATATAAAGGGCTGCTATTGGAGCTTAATATGGACCTCTGGTTTGACATTTTTATGGATTACAAGGTTCATTATTATGACTATATTAACCATTTCTAAACAAATACCTTGATATGGTGAACTCTCATCTCTTACAAAGACTGATGGGTCTTTTTAGACCTAATAGGAGTCCAAAAGAGGCTATGGTCTATAAGACTACATTAATATGGACAACTATAATAAAACCAACAAAAAACTTAGATGGGTTTTTTGTCTATATGAGACCTATGATCATGGGACATATATTTAGGTTTAATGTAAAGGGGCTCATCTATTGACATGGATCCATCATCGATAAAGAAAGTATTATGTCACTTAAGGCATGGCATGATTGTCAATATTAGGATTCAAGGATTTGATCCTCGTGAACACATCAAGCGGATTTAGGGTCACAAGGTGGTAATTTGGTAGTTAAAGATGTAGTTAAGGGCATTGTTTCCATTCAAAAAGAGTTTGGCACTATTCATAACAATCCCTTATCTTTTAGTGGGATCTCTTAGCCAATGAGAGGATCTTGAGGATTATCGAGATAATAAGAGATCCATTTGTTGATCAAGGCATGCAAATAGAAAGTAATCAAGTGATTCCACCTCACATTTTGATCTCAAGGACTTTCCTCCACTCTCCAAGACATTGTCCCCATTTTTATTTCTCTTTTATGTTATATCTATAGGCCTTTGATCAAAGTAATCGATCCTCTATGTATTTTCTCTAATCCCTCTCTTGGGCATGACTGAACTCTACCAAGATGGATCTTGTAACCTCTTGAAATGAATACAAGATTGTTTTATATTTCATTATTATGGTATAGTGTGTATATGTCAAATTTTCATGTGGTAGAGGTTTTTCCCTTATCAAATTATGATCTCACCTAGTTACTAGTTCATCTTGTTATACAGGTCATGTTTAGTGTTTTACATCTTTTTATTGAAGCCCACATTTAGATACTATGACTAGTTAGTGTCTCGCTCTAGACCTCTCCATCATTTCCCTCAGCCTAGATCATTTGTTGAACCTCTTCATGAAACAAAGATGTATGATAGAAATTTGGAATCCTAGATCTAGTCTTGTTCTTATTTCATTATTGTTTCAAGAATTAATTAGGCTAGATCAACCCATAATTTAGGTGCATCACCACTGTTAGCTTAGGTTTCCCTTTCATGTTTATTTCTCTCTCTCCCTTTTTCCTAGTCATTAGTAGGTTTTGGTAGTGTGAATGGGCTAAAATGATGCATTAGAGGACCTATCCCTATTAAAAATTGTAGAGTTTTGACCCCATTATAGGGTACCCATAACTTAGGGTTAGTCCCATGTTGAGCTAGATTTGGAAGTAGGACCTGAACACTTGCCTCTATATCTCTAAAAAGATCAAAGGTTTGCTCTTCTTATCTAATGATTTATTTTTCTTCTTTGGTACAAACACCCAATTAAGGCTCCTAAAGACTCAAAAAAATTAGGCATTAGGCTTAAATCCAAACCAAGCCTCCTTCAAAGTCATATTCTCAAGTGCTCAATGTGGTGTGCAGTTCTAAATGTAGTTCACATATTTAACAGTGTTTACCCAATAGACAAGAGGTAAATCTTGTGAATGCATCATGTAGTTATCTATCTCCTTCAAAGTTTAGTTCTTCTTCTCAGATAATCCATTATATTGTGGAGTATGTGTAATATAATACCAATGAATAATACCATGGGCTGCTAAAAAATTAGTGAACTCTCAATTGAATTAATCCTCCACTTTATCTATATGGAGCTTCTTGATGCAACTTGATGACTATTTCTCAACCAAAGCCTTAAATACTTTGAAGTGAGAAAAGACATCACTCTTGTACTTGAGGAAATAAATCTACGTACACATCAAGAAATTGTTAATGAAGGTAAGTACATAATTATCTCCATTGAAAGGAGTAGGAAAGACCATCAAATCACTGTGCACAAGCTCAAGTGGTGAATAAGCTCTCGTAGACATACCCTTAGGAATAGATCCTGATGTTATTTTCCAAATATAAAACCAAGGAATAATCCATCAAGACATGAAACTATATGAAGACCCTCTACCATATTGAGTGCTCAAATCCTTTAAATATCTCTAGTTGAGGTGTCCAAATCTCTCATGCCAAAGCTAACTCTCAGAATCTACATGAGAAACTAAACACATCCCTAAATGAAGAGTATCATCAAAACCCTCAAAATAGTAAAATTGATAAATATGATCAACAACACCCTATGCAATGTGTGTGTGTGGCTCTAACAAAGCTTAAACTTTAGCACCCTATGGTTTGAAAGTCACTGTCTTGATCTAAATAGAATGACAAATCTAATATACTAAAATTAGATTGGTGGTGATGTCTAAAACATATAATGCATAATTGATGTGGCCACCATATAGCTATATGTCAACCTTCCCTCCAACCTTAATGTTGGAAGTATAAATTAGACCAAGAGATACAAAGGACTCCTTAGTAGAAGTTATGGTGTAAAGCACCAAAATCTAGAACCCAATTGTCTAAAATAGGTAACTATGATCTTTTGACAACATTAAGTGCTTTCTAATGCTCATGAGATGGTAGAGGAGTGGAGATAGAGATATTTTTTTCCCTAAAGACAACATCTAAGGATTGAACTATATTGAACACCTAGACTCTTAATGGTCAGTCACCCCACAATAGGAGAAAGATAAGTTAGACCTATTATTGGATTTAAAATATGGTTTGGGTTTAGATGAAGTAGTGTTGATGGGCTTAGGTGAATTTTGAGGTGGAGTGTTTTCCTTCTTATCCTTAAATTTTCCCTTAGACTTATGATGTGAAGCCACTAATGATTTTTGAGAGGAGTAAGACTCAAGGTGAGATAATTTGGATTCATTCCTAGTGAATCTCTCACAAAACAACTCTAAAATTAGAATTTTGAATACGGTACCTAATGCATCCATACTAGAGAAAAAGGTAGAAGCAAAGATTTGGAATGGGCCACTCAATTTAGAAAATATTAAGTATACACACTCTTCATCATTTTTATCTCATCCACTCCCTTTCAATTGTGTTAAAAGATGCTTAACCTTTGTGAGGTAATCTACAATGGAAGTAAAGTCATCTAGATTTAGTGAAGTAAGATTCACTTTAATTTGCATTACTCTTAAGTGGTCTACTTTCCAAAATAAACCCTTTAACTTAGTACACATTTTAAATGAAGAATCACACCCATCAAAATTAAACAAGAGACTATCACTCACATATCCCCCAATCAAGCCAATACATTCTTCAAACTTACACTAATGCCAAAAATTTTCAAATTTCCATGTGAACTATGGTTGAAATTCATTTATTAGGGACCATAATCCTTTGCACTTTATGATTATTTCCATTCTAGGTCTCCATGTGTGGTAATTATGTGTAGTCAAAGTCTCACAATGGTCAACAATAGAATTGGATGTCATGCTAACAATCACCAAAGAATAGAAAGAATACAAAGTGTTAGTATGTGAAGTTAATATTCATAGTTACTATTCATTTGACACTATTCATCCATCACTATTCACTTTTACTATTCATAGGTGACATGATGGTAGGGCCCACAGTGGGGCCTAGGTGTTGGGCCCATGGTGGGACCCAAGTGACTAGACATATGAGGTGGTATAAGTGGGACATGGCATGACACACAAAGCATCTTGCTTTGTTGAAAAATGAGGAGAGAGGAAATGGGATGCCATTTTATAATATCACATGTGGTTGACTTGTGTGAGAAGACAAAGAAGTCAAAAAGGTAGAGAATCAAATCATTATCTTGGACTTATGTAGGTCTTCATTTTAGAAGATAATTATGAATTTTTGATGCCATTCTTGAACCCATGTGAAGGTGGGATGAAATTCTTTGGGATACCTTGTTTTTTGCATGAGGAGAAATTCAAAAGTAAGTTTGTCCTTGTTGGAGCAAAGGTGGAGGATGACCTCATCAGATTCTAAGTTGACTTGGGCTCACATGAGCAAAGTCACATGCCAAATAGTGTTGCCACATGGGTATGGTGAATTTTTATTCTCTCTCCTTCATTTCCTTCCTCCATAATTCATTCATTGTAATTTATATTAAATGAGAACATTTGATATAATGTTAAAAGTTAGTGGAAGTTTGAGAAAATAATTGATTATTTTCTAGTTTGTAAAATAGCTTTGTAAAAGCTTGTATGCTGGAAAGATAACATTGGAGAAGGAAAGTGTATTGAAGGAGGAATGTTTTGTTCCAGGTTTTGAAGTTAATATAAAGATACAACTACTATTTTCCCCATAGTTTTTCCTTTCATCTTACAAGGTTTCCACATAAACTCTCTATGTTATGTATTACACTTATTTTTTGATTTTGTAGATGTTATTTTTGCATTTATTTTCTTGCACACTTATTGGATTTATTCCTAACACAAAGGGTGCACAAAATCAGCACCAAGACAACCCCACAAAAGATTGCATTATAGGAGCCCCCCAATTTTGGCACTTTATAAAATAGTGTGTTTTTATAATTTAGTGACACCAATGGATAGAAAATCAAAAAACACACACTTTAAAAAAAAATAGAAATCAAATTTGAGTTATGATTTAAAATTTACAAGTTTTATGATTTCTCATAAAAATGGGTCAAACTAATTAAAAAACACTATAAACTAGTTTTTGAGACTAAATTGGAGAAAGACACGGTTGTCCATCCACTCGTTAGAACCATAATTTTTTTGTGGACTTAAAAAATCCAAGTAAAGTGAAAAATAACCAATTGGGTGACCCCTATAAATGTGTAAGCAATATGGACTTCTTTTTAAGGCAAAAATTTAGCCTTGTAAAAGCAAACATTTAATGAAAAGTTGGTTTTGAGAGGAAATAAAATAAAATACTATTGTTTTTGGGCTTAGATCTCCCCAAGAAGATGCAAACTAGATCATTTTCTTCCTCCTTGGTAGATCTAAAACACAACACAGTAGTCTATATAAAAAATAATGCTCCATTCTCTTTGAATGCCCAACCAAAGTCTAGTCAATACCTTTGTAAGGATGACTCCTCTCTCCTTATATTAGGTTTGTTCTCTATCCTTAGATCTACCAGATTTAATTCCAAAATAAAAGCATTTAATGTAGATGAGAAATAAATCAGATTAGGATGCCTTTGCATGTAAGATGACACCACTTGAAAATTTCTTTTATGCAGATCCAACATAGTAGTCTCAGCTTCCAAAACAAGCCAACACCTTAGATCTAAGTCTACAACTCAACATATCTCAACACCTCCTCCTAGATGAATCTCAAAAAATTATATAAGATAAAAAATTATAGTTCCACACACCAAAAAAAATATGCCAAACATCAAAAAAGGATGCCAAGGATAAGATCTTTTCTTCCAATGCCACTTTCTTTTATTCCAATGCCTTAAATATAAAACTCCACTTGAATATTGGTAGATATGAGGGTCTCAAATTTGTAATGTAGATTTTCAACATAGAATTGTAATGTTAATCTCTTACACCCAGATCTGAAACAAGAAAGAGATTAAAAAAAACTCTAAAATAGATCTTACCAAAGGCAATGCCAAAATAAGATATTTGATCTCTTGTAAATATAATGCCTTGCCAATAAAAAGGATGCTCAACCAAGAATAAGCCCCAAGATCATAAATGAAATGTTAATCTCAAATATTCTTATTGAATTGTATGCTCCACCCTTAGATCTAATATAGCAGCATAATCAAGACCTCTATGATTCTATTCTCTTAAACATAAATAAGATTTTAGATCTTAGAACAAAAGAAAAAACTCTTAGCTTAGATCAAAAGAAAAGAAAGAGAATACGGCATTTTCACTACCTCAGAAGCAATAAAAGCTTTAAAAAACAACAAAATCTTCAAAAGTCTACCACTTTTAGATGAAGATGAAGGAAGTAGATCTTCCATGATTAATGACTTGAAATCAAGAGCTTCAAAATAATTAAAAGCTTCAAAATATTTGAAAATTCTGAAAAGAGGTACCAAAAGGGCACCAAGATCTTCTCATACACCTCACATCTATGCTTCCTCTCAAAAACAAATGAAGAAGCAATGATAAGAGGGAAGTGAAATAAAATTATCTGAATTACAAGCTAGATGATGGTTGAAACTTCTTCAAGGCTCTATTACCATGTGAGGAATGGTAAAGGCATTCCAACCCTAGACTCCTAAGTGTTGGCAATAAAAAATCACAAAGGAAGATGTAGTTATGAAATACAAAAATAAGGTAGATCATATATATTAAAAAATGAAATATATCAAAGCATGATAGTATAAATGAAAACATGTACATATAGAGACAAGGAAAAATACTAATCTAGATAAGTTGGCCAATGTGGGATCAAGCTTCACATAGGACAAACTCACTACAAGATGAAAAATCTAGCTAAGACACTAGAAAACATGATAAATACACATTAAATACATACTCTAATAGAATATGCTAACCAAAAGTCCATAAAGGGACTGATAATTACAAACTAGCGTACAAAAGATCATATTCATGTCACTCAACCACTTACATTTTGGGTTATGAATGATTCTATCATGACTATGGTACAAAACCTCTTGAAGAGCAGTAATGGAAGCTTTATTTTGATAGTTCATGTAGGTCTTGTGGGTAGGGAGGAGGATTATTATTCATAACACCATAGGGGGATCTCATTCCCAAGTCCTTTAGTATCAATTTTCCTTATACAAATAACATGGTTAAATATGAAGCACTTATTGAAGGGATTTATTTAATGGTATAATGGAATATTCCACATCTTCTAGTTTATGGAATTTTACAGCTTATTATTAATCAGGTTACAGACCAATTCCAGACCAAAGATGCTAAGTTGGTAATGTTGTCACCAAATCTTGCACCATAGAAGAGGGTGTTCAATCCTATTTCATATTTGGGCAATATGGGAACACTTTTATGTATGTGGGTGTACCTATAGTGGAAGTGTGCCTCTAAATTCTAAATGTATCTTGAAATGCTTATCACCTAAACTAGTGATTTCTTGTGGGAAAAGATTTATAAGTTTGCATGAAATAAAAATAATCTAAGGGGGTGATACACCAATATGATTTCCATATGACCATTATACTTTTTTCACTAAGAAATAATGCATATAAACTAGCTTCGAAGTCCTAAAAGATTCTAACATGACTGTTTCAATATAGAGGAGAGATGCATGAAGGCTATCTAAGGTAAGTGAACCATAGGCTAGTTACAAATAATAAGGCTCATTTTACACTTAAAAGATAAACCCATACACTTTACAACACTTCATATAACCTAGTAGAATATGAACTCTTATATAAACATGAGAGGATAAGGAGAAGAAAGGATATAAGATTATCACTTTGCATCACCATACATCACTTTACACACTTATACAATTATTCATGAACTCAAAACCAAAATTGAAAAAAATTTCAAAGGAAAAATATAATGTCATTCTAGTAGGGCTTCACCAGACATGGATTTAAATTAGCTTACAAAATCCAAAATGGCTACTACTTATAGAATTGGAGAGAGAGGAGAAGATAATGAAGTCCAAGAGTCACTAGGACATGTGTCAAGCTGAGGAAAAGAGTTACATGTGTAGGATAATGAAGTATGAGATAGACCATTCAAGGTCTGATAGGAAAAATGGTCCTCAAAATTATAAAACTCTTAAAATGTGGCATAGGACTCCTCATTATTTTCTAAAAACACTTTCTTCATCATTTGGCTCTTTTGGAAGATCCCACAACTAAATAGGGATAGAAGTGATGTTTTCTCTATGGGGGAGGTATTTTATACATGCTCCACCATGCATTGGTTGTATCCCTAATCATTAGACTTATTTTAGAGATGAGTTATCAGTACTTGCAGTCTAAATAACTCCTCTTTCACTCACCCCTCACACTTGGCCTCAAATTTGGCTTCATTTTCCATGCAAATCCATTAAAAAGAGTGATTAACACATGTAAATACCTCTCATAGCCTTAAATTCATCAAGAAGACCTTAAAAGGCCATTCGCTTAAAGTTTTCACCCTTCTTATTATCTTTCTCATTATGTTAGTTTTGATTGGCTAAGATGAAGGTACCTAAATAAGTAGTTATGATTTTTCTTGATGCAATAAATGGACACTAGAGGTTATATTAAGTCCCAATCCTTTTCCCAAAGTTGATTTCATCCTTTGAATCTTCATATAACCTATAAAATAAAAAAACTATCAAATAAACTAGTTATGTACCCTATCCATATAGGTAAGGTACAATTCAATATGATAAGAATGTGCCTTTGAGATTCCTCTACAAGCTCAAAGTCGTTTCCTAGAAAAACTAGCTCATTTGGACACCATTCCTTCTTCATTTTTTCCAGTAGGTCAAGGATCTAGGTTTTGGAGGGTTTAGAGTGAGTTTGCCCTCTAAGGATTGTTCATACACGTTTGAAATCCAATTGGAAAACAAATATCACTAAAACCTTCTTAGATACCCTCTATAACATATCCCAACCTCTTAGACTCTAATGCGAATTTTCCAATTAGATGTGAACTTCCAAAACTATCTACTCGAGTTTTTTCTTTCATTTTGCATAGTCCGGAGTTGGTTTGGATCCAAACATGATTTCCCTATGACTTCTTATGAAATATGATATCTCAAACACACCTAATAAACCCTATTAATCATGTTTTAATTAAATATAATACTCATCTGGTGCTAGGTATAAAGTCGACCCTCTTAAGTGCTTTAGGATTTGACTAGACCTAATAGGACTCATTGCATCTTTGTATGTTTGGATCATCATGATGGTTATCAACCTCTATGCATTGGTTTCTTATGTTTTTCCATGTCTAACAAAACTCATTAAATCCTCTTTCAAGGTCTGAGTACCTCTCAAATCATCCCTTTGACCTAACTTATTAAATTTCTCTTACAAGGTTTCAATGTTTTAGGATTACCCTATGTCTAAGTAGAACAAAGGGAACTTACTCTATTATTTTAAAAAAAATGGAGGCGTTAAAGGATCATAAAAGTTATGAGGACCTTTATTTTAAATTTCAAATCTTTATCTCATGAGTAGCCCCTCCAAACATCAATAACTCACAAGATAGACTGCCAAGTGATTCACTATAGGCAAGGTTTTATCATATGATTGTATGTGCATTTGAAAACCTTTCCATGACCTATTTCTTTTTTGGGAGTATCATTAAATGGTCACCATCACTTATAAGTAAGTTCTATCCATTTTTTATACTTTTGTTTCATTGTCAACTCAAGGTACCTTCCCCTTTCTTAACTAAGTAGTCTGAGTATGCAGGGGACTATCATGTGCTTGAAGCCCATTTTATACTCTATGACCTATATTTTAAATCTCATGATGATACCATACTCATATATAATGTATTCATAACATCTTAAAACTCTCCACCACTTATGAGAGCTTCTTCAACATATACCCTACTCAACTCAGACCTGATTGTGTTTCACCTTGACCCACCTATAGGTGAAATCCTATGTTTGGAATTTTATATATGTATTAAGACCTATTTTGTGTTAGGGTGTGGAGCTAAAAGCTTCACCAAGGAGCACACTTAGCAGATTCAGGTCTACACAGACACCGACGTCGGTCGGGAGCGATCGACGTCGATTAGGATCAGTTGCAGAGACACCGACGTCGACAGAGGGTCCGCCGACGGCGGTCACAGACAAGCAGCAGGAACCGACGTCGGTTACCTGCGTGTCCAGAAAGCTATTTCCATGGACAGAAGTGAGTGTTTGCATCAAGCTCACGTCTCTATTGTTAGCAATTCTATTTTTAGAGCCCTTGTTCAAGTGGCTTAACTGCTTGTTGGAAGTGCATGTTCAAGTCTCTTAATTCTATATGTAGAATTAGATCTTCCTAGCTTATTGTATTGTAGAAGAATTGGTGTGTGAAGAATAGTACAGAATTGAATCAATCCAGGCTTGTTGGAGTTGATTGTTCTTGAGAGAGAGAGCTCTTGAGGAATAGAGATCTATTGAGAGATCTATACATCTATGAGAGGTGTGGAAGAAAGAAGTTTCTTCGGTTGTATTCCTTTTGTAAAGAGTTTGTTAATACAAGTTTTCAGGGTGGTTTCTTGTATCTCTTATTCTTGTTATTATCTCATTCTAATTACTTGTCAATCTGATTTAATTTCACATTTATTGCTTTCACAATTGTAATCTATTGTTGGTTGATCCCCAACAAGTGGTATCAGAGCCTTGGTTGCAGGTTCAGAGCTTGATATCCAATAATTGGTATCAAAGCTCAGGTGCACTAACAGGTGGTTCAGATCTGTGTAGTGTGTATTGATTACAGGTTCTCACAGGAGTTTCTGTAGGGATTTTTGTTTGAGTGGGAGAAGCAATGGCAGATGAAAGTAGATTGAGAATGGAAAAGTTCAATGGCAAAAATTACCAACACTGGAGAATGCAGATAGAGGATTATCTGTATCAGAAAGATCTCTACTTACCATTGGTGGGGTTGCAAAGAAGCCCAAAGACATGGAGGATGAAGAATGGGAAGTTCTTGACAGAAAGGCTCTGGGGTCTATAAGACTGAGTCTAGCATCCACTGTGATATCCAATTTATCATAGGCAAAGTCTACGATAGAGTTGATGACTACGTTAGCAAATTTGTATGAAAAACCCTCAGCCTCCAATAAGGTATATCTTATGAAGCAGTTAATTAATTTGCATATGAATGAAGGTGGATCTGTTTCTACTCATCTGAATGATTTCAATGGAATTGTGAATCAATTAAGTTCAGTGAATATAGTGTTTGATGATGAAATAAAAGCTCTTTTGATATTATGTTCTTTGCCTGAAAGCTGGCATGGCTTAGTAATGGCAGTAAGTAATACTGCATCTGCATCAAATATTTTGAAAGTAGAGGATGTTGTTAGTGTTATCTTGAATGAGGAAATATGCAAGAAAAGCATAGAAGAGACATCTGGGAACGCTTTAAGTTTTGAGAGTAGGGGAAGGTAGAAAGAGAAGAGCAAGAAAGGTAGATCAATATCCAAATCTAAGGGGAAAGGCAGATCTAAATCCAGAAATGACAGAAAGCCACAATGTTGGAATTGTGGAAAGATGGGGCACATAAGTAAAGATTGTTGGTCAAAGTCTAAGGAGGACAACTAGCACGAAGGAAAGGAAGAAGCCAAGATTGCAGGTATTGCACAAGATGCTTTAATTTTCTCTCTACATAATAATATAGAATCTTGGGTATTAGATTCTGGTGCATCTTTTCATGCTACCCCTAACAGAGAATATTTCAGTGACTATATCCATGGAGATTTTGGAATAGTGTATCTAGGGGATGATGAGCCCTGTAAAATAATTGGCAAAGGTAAAGTGCAGTTGAAGATGCAGAATAGCAACACATGGGTGTTGAGAGATGTGATGCATGTTCCTAGCTTGAAGAGAAATTTGATTTCTACAGGAAAGTTAGGGGATGAGGGTTGTACAGTAACTCTCACAGCAGAATCTTGGAAGGTGACCAAGGGTGCACTTGTTATGGCTAGAGGTAAGAGAGAAGGTACTCTCTATTTGTGTAATTGTGTTACTAACAAATCTCCTTCTGTATTATCTACTTCAGATGTGGATGCTAAATTGTGGCACTCAAGGCTTGGCCACATGAGTGAGAAGGGGATGTCAATTCTTAAGTCCAAAGGTATGCTTTCAGATTTAAAAGGCATAGATCTAGAGTTTTGTGAGCACTGTGTATTTGGAAAACAGAAAAGGGTTAGTTTTCTCAAGACTGGGTCTACTAAGAAGAGGCACAAGTTGGAGCTTGTTCACACAGACATGTGAGGACCAGCTCAGGTTGCTTCCATTGGAGGATCACTGTACTATGTATCTTTCATAGATGATGCTACAAGGAAGGTATGGATCTATTGTATTAGAAGGAAATCTGATGCATTTGAGACTTTTAAGGTTTGGAAAGCTATGGTTGAGAATGAAACAGGTAAAATATTAAAGTGCCTGAGATCAGACAATGGTGGTGAGTTCTGCAGTCATAAGTTCAGAGATTATTGTTACATGCATGGAATTCGTAGGCAAAGGACGGTTCCAAGGACACCTCAGTAGAATGGAATTGCTAAAAGGATGAATAGGACAATAATGGAGCATGCAAGATGTATGAGATTGCATGCTGGTTTGCCCTTACAGTTTTGGGCACAAGCTGTTGACACTGCAGTGTACCTGATTAACAGAGGACCCTCTACAGCGCTAGATGGTGGTATTCCAGAAGAGGCATGGATAGGTAAAAAGGTTGATCTCTCATATCTCAAAGTTTTTGGTTGTGAAGCCTTTGTGCATATAGATAAGGAAAATAGAAAGAAGCTTGATGCTAAGTCTATGAGATGCACGTTTATTGGCTATGGCTCAGATGATTTTGGTTATAGATATTGGAACCTAGAAACTAACAAGGTAATCAGGAGCCGTGATGTTGTTTTCAATGAAAGAGTGATGTATTGTGATCAGCTAAGGAAGTTGAATCAATCTAAGTAGAGCAATGGTGAATTGGATGAGGTGAAAGTCCAAGATGAGCTCGCGGGAAAAAGAAATAATCACCTGCAGGAAAACATAGAGACCGAAGTTGGCAGGTTAGGAATCGGCGTCGACAAGACAGAAACCAGCATCGGCTGGACAGAGACCGACGTCGATAGGACAGGTACCGAGGTCGGTCAGGCAGAACTGACGTTGACTAGTAACAGGTCTGCAGGTGACCGAGGTCAGTCACTGTCAGAGAATTTGGGTGGACAGTGTGTTGTGGATGAGTCTCAGACACCCATCAGGAGGTCAAAAAGGGTGAGTAAGCCTCCAATTAGATATTCTCCTTCTTTATTTTATTTATTGCTAACTGATGGTGGAGAACCAGAGAGTTTTGAAGAAGCAATATAGGTGGATTCCAAGAGTGAGTGGGAGCGTGGCATGGTTGAGGAGTTGGAATCCTTAAGAGAGAACCAAACATGGGATTTGGTTGAATTGCCAGCTGGTAAGAGAACACTAAAGAACAGATGGACCTATAGGTTAAAAGAAGGCGAGAATGGACAGATGAGATATAAGGCCAAATTAGTAGTAAAAGGATTTGCACAAAAGCCAGGTATCGACTTTGGTGAGATTTTTTCTCCTGTTATTAAAATGACTTCTATAAGGGTTGTATTGTCTTTGGTTGCTTTTGAGGATTTGCATCTTGAGCAGCTAGATGTTAAGACAACATTTCTTCATGGAGATTTGGATGAGAAAATTTATATGGAATAGCCAGAAGGATTTGAGGTCAAGGGTAAGGAGAAGTTTGTGTGCAGATTGAAGAAAAGCTTGTATGGCCTCAAGCAAGCTCCTAGGCAATGGTATTTAAAATTTGACAGATTTATGACTGAGCATGGCTACAGTAGGTGTCAATCTGACCATTGTGTGTATTTCAAGAGATTTGATAATAGTAGATATATTATTCTATTGTTGTATGTAGATGATATGCTGGTTGCAGGATCTCACATGCAGGATATCTCAAAGCTTAAGGTGAAATTAGCTCAAACGTTTGCTATGAAGGATTTGGGAGTAGCAAAGAAAATCCTTGGCATGAGCATTAAGAGAGACAAGAAAAATCATAGGTTGATATTGTCTCAAGAAGATTATGTGGACAAGGTGTTGAAATGGTTCAATATGCAGGATGTTAAACCGGTAAGCACACCTTTGGCTGGACATTTTAAGTTGAGTAAAGAACAATGTCCTAATTCATATGATGAGGTAGAGTACATGAGTAAGGTTCCATATTCTTCCACAGTAGGGAGTTTGATGTATGCAATGGTGTGTACTAGACTGGATATTGCCCAAGCAGTGGGAGTGGTAAGTAAGTATATGGCCAATCCAGGTAAGGAACATTGGAAAGCAGTTCAGTGGATCCTTAGATATCTGAGAGGAACCAGCAGTAAGCACTTGTGCTATGGAGGTTCAGATACTTCTTTACATGGTTATGTATATTCAGACATGGCAGGTGATTTGGATGGCAAGAGAAGCACTACAGGTTATGTTTTCACTGTAGGTGGAACGGCAGTTAGCTGGATATCTAAGTTACAGAAGGTTGTTGCCTTGTCAACTACAGAAGCAGAGTATATTGCAGCCACAGAAGCTAGCAAAGAGATGATATGGATGACACGGTTCATGGATGAGCTTGGTAGGGAGCATGAGAGTTGCAGATTGTATAGTGACAGTCAGAGTGCAATCCATTTGGCTAAGAATTCAGCCTTTCATTCAAGAACAAAGCACATACAGCTAAGGTATCACTTCATACGACAGGTATTGGAAGATGGTGAGTTGAAGCTGGAGAAGATCCATACAAATAGGAATCCTACTGATATGTTAACCAAGCTGATTACAAAAGAGAAGTTGAATCTTCATTCAACTTCTGTTGGTCTTCATGATTGAGTTGAAGATGGAGGAGCTAGAAGATGTTGCTGTACAGGTACTGGTGTAGCTGTTTATCTCCAAGTGGGAGATTGTTAGGGTGTGGAGCTAAAAGCTTCACCAAGGAGCACACTTAGCAGATTCAGGTCTACACAGACACCGGCATCGGTCAGGAGTGACCGACGTCGGTTAGGATCAGTTGCAGAGATGTCGACGTCGGTAGAGGGTCGGCCGACGGCGGTCACAAACAAGCAGTAGGAACCGACGTCGGTTACCTGCGTGTCCAGAAAGCTATTTCCGTGGACAGAAGTGAGTGTTTGCATCAAGCTCGCGTCTCTATTGTTAGCAATTCTATTTTTAGAGCCCTTGTTCAAGTGGCTTAACTGCTTGTTGGAAGTGCATGCTCAAGTCTCTTAATTCTATATGTAGAATTAGATCTTCCTAGCTTATTATATTGTAGAAGAATTGGTGTGTGAAGAACAATACAGAATTGAATCAATCTAGGCTTGTTGGAGTTGATTGTTCCTGAGAGAGAGAGCTCTTGAGGAATAGAGATCTATTGAGAGATCTATACATCTAGGAGAGGTGTGGAAGAAAGAAGTTTTTTCGGTTGTATTCCTTTTGTAAAGAGTTTGTTAATACAAGTTTTCAGGGTGGTTTCTTGTATCTCTTGTTCTTGCTATTATCTCATTCTAATTACTTGTCAATCTGATTTAATTCCGCGTTTATTGCTTTCACAATTGTAATCTATTGTTGGTTGATCCCCAACATTTTGGATCTTTGAGCTCATTTCAAAATATTATTTATCATAATTTTTAAACCATTCTAACCTTAAAAACATGGCTTCTTAACTCACTACCCACTACAATCAACTATAGTTGATTGAGCAGGGGTCTTGTAGGTGGGCATCATCTTTAAAACATGTATCACATGCCCTTGAGATAATTAGAAATCCTTTTAAATATATTCACACTCAAATATTCATGGTTTTCATACCTATAACCTTATAAGATTCATGTCATGAGTCTAAAGGTGCCTACAGCCAACTATATCTAACCTTTTAGGAAACAAGGTGCACTTGTATGTGCATGGTAAAAATAAGGATCATGAGTTTACACCTTCCTTGATATTTTTTGATTCATTTATATGCCATTTAAATTAAACTAGGGCACTTAGTATGAATATATTCCTCCATATTGCAATTTTAGGTGTCATCACCTAGAAGTCAAATCATGTAGAATATATTGAAGGTTAATAATAAATAAATGTGTAACTTGGGGGATTTCAAACACCACTCTCCCTTAGCCATATATTCATTTCCTTTTTCATGGTTATACTCATATGATATGTCTATAATATTTATGCATTTATACTCACCAAAACTCTTTGTAACATTACTACATAGCCTCTCCAAAAGCATTTAGCTCACTATTTTGGGTTTTAGGGAAACAAGACCTTGAAACTCAATTCTTCAATTTGGGAATGCTTTCCAAATTTGTATAACTACTTATGATTCCATATATTATTCTCAAGATTCATATAATTTTTTTTAACCTAATGAATTCCTATAACATGTTAAATCTTATCTTATGAAGCATTCCCAAATCTCTGCTAGTGTACCACCTGTAGGTGTCCATTCTAAAACATAGGGTAGTGGAAGACAATATTTAATAATGTAAATAATTATGGATTTGTAGTTATTTTTATAATTTATCAAGGTCTTGAATGGGATACTTCAACCTTGACAAAATTCAAATAATATCTAATACTCCTATTCCACATGACTATTCTTTTGAATGGTGTCTGTAGATGAACACTAGTGTTGCAGACCTAGGTATATTGGAGAATTAACTTTCACATGAAAATATATATTTTGGAGTGATTTATATTTATTTACATAATTTAAAAGTATTTCCATCACCCTAATAACCTCACTACACCTCCATCAACATATTTAGGCTCTAACATAGCTTCCTCAATTGAGTGTGTATGGCAGTCATGGAACAAACTAATTGTATGGTACATTCATTGACTGTCACTTCATATGAGGGAATTTATACTAATATTATAAGATGGAAAGTGATTTTAAGGATTTTGATGAAATTCAACCTGTCACCTTCATATGAAATCCCTACAAGGAAATGAGACCTCTACAAATGGTGAAAAGCTGTCTGCAATTCCATGTGAAGCCAATTTAAAAACTTGAGATGATTTTCCCATCAAAATACTTTGAAACATCAAAATAAGCATGGGTAACATGAGGTAAATATATCCATTCCCTCTGGGTAAATTATATTAGATGGATTTTATGGACTTGCCCATACAAGAAGGAAACCTGCAGGATATGGGGTTTAACAAATAGAAAAACACAATCAACTTATAAAGGATGATTCATAAAGCAAAAGTGACCAATCTAGGTAATCTAAGAATGAAATTGAATTTGAATAATTTTAATATCACCCCCCAAAGTAATTTGACCTATAAGTCTTCCTACTGGTCATACCAAGCAAAAACCTACTGATTGGTTCTACATGTTTATAAGGGTGATGAAGGAACATAATGATTTTGGACCATTTTTAGCACTTTAAAAGCTAATAAAACATTTATATGAATCTAGGGAAGTTTAAGAGTCATCCCATAAGGTTTCCACATGTGTCACACTCCTCTATATGTCTTACAAGTGCCAAAACTCCCTTTTTTAGTTGTTTTCTTGATTTTCAATTAGGGAACCTACAAGTTTAAGATAGGACTAACATTATTTACAAGAAATCTAACATATGGGATGTTGGAAGGAAAACTAAAACACTTGGACACCTTTAAAAGCATGCCACTTTCATATATGACTCTAAAATGACCCCTAAATGACTCAAAATTACATAAGGACATAATTAGACCATGACCAATATGATACGACATCAAATGGACTATAAAACACCCTATGACATTATATTATACCCCTATATCAAGTTTTTGACTACAAAGGGTTAACCCATTTTGAATTCTAGTCAAAATTGTCAACAAGTAACACATTAGGCCATGATGGACACTCTCAAGCAATAAATTTCCCATATTTAATTTGAACACATATCTCAAGCCAATAACAGGACAATAGACATTATGTCTATAATTAGTTCTATGAGTTGTATTATAGACAAGGAAAGATATTATCAATTCCTCACTGGCCATCTTCTTGCACCAAACCATGAACCATCAGATGTTGAAATAATTTATGATATTATTGGTCCCAATTCCACTTAGTACTCTAAAATATATAATTACATTCATTACCATGTCCTTCCACCAAACCTTTCCCATAAACAACAAAAGGCCTTCACCCAACAAACCTCTTATTATACCTTACTTGGACCTACACTCTATTTTAAAAGCTTTAATATAACTCTAATTCATTGTTTAACCTCAATAAAATCTAAATTAGCATTGAGGTATGTACATAAAGGGGTTTATGGGGCCACACTAGTGTGTTCATCCTTGCCAATAAATTACTGTGTACTGGTTAATATTGGCTGACCATGGAATAAGATATAGTTGCATATGTTAAAAGGTGTAAATAATGTTAGAAGAATTCTAATTTGATACATTATAAAAGATAATGAACTAGAACAGAGTGTTATTTAATTACATGTGTAGTAAGAATTTTTAGCTAATTGATTAAACTATGAAATTTAAAAACACAAAGTATCAAACTACCTAAGTAATATCTAGAGCCACTAGGATCAATTCAAATAGATGAATGGATCATTTAAACCAACACTATAATCCTAAAGCTAATTTCTTTAAATAAAGATAAAATGGATGAAAGACAAGAAATATTAGATTTATATTACCTTAGACTCAGATTTTTGACATTATGTGGGCATGATCAAGGATGTTGATGATGGACTCAAGGATTAGATTAGCATGGAATTAGTAGATGCCTTCTTGATTGTTATTTTAACATGGAGACTTCATGAGCTTAATATATGGTTATTAGTTAGTTTCCATGGAGGAGTGGGTTGTTTATATAGAAAATGGAGGGAAGAATCAATGGATAGAATTCAATCTTGGGCCATTGGAATCAATGGGTGGGTATTTTCTAAGGAATTTTAAATTCCTTCAAAGCCTCTGAAATAGAGGGTTCTAGATAGGGAAGGCTATGATAGAGAGGATTATATAATTTAAGGATTATAGAATCCTCTTAGGGGTTATTTAGAATTAGGTATGGCATTAGATAGGGATTATGTGGGTGATTAGGGACTAGGGGTGTAGGAGAGCCTAAGAATAGGCTTAGTAGGTGGGTAGTGTAGACACCAAAATTGTGTCTAACCCCTGTCAACCATTTTCCCACGAGCCTTGACCCTGGCAGCATGTAAAAATGAGTAGAAAGCTATAATTAGCCTATGTCCCCATTCTGCATCTACCAACGTCAGTCACTACTCGGCCAACATCACCGACGTCAGTCACTACTCGGCCGACGTCGGTGGTCCTGCTGACGTCGGTTATCCTTAATACTGTGTTCTCGACCCGAATGCAGGATCCATTATCCATTATCCATTATTCATTATTCGATTGCCAATCAGTTTCTCGATCGGTTATCAGACCTTCTTTCAAAACATTCTTTCATTCGACCTTTAGAAGGTTCAGCCAATTTTTGCATTCAATCAATCTACAATCAAATCTCTCGTATTCTCTCTCTCTGGTACAGGTATTCTGCTTCAGTCATCTCACTGGAGGTCTGCTACATCAACTTCTGCAACACACCGACAACATCAATTATGTCTCCTACTCTATCTTCAACATGTAATAGCTAAGCATTTATTCTGTGCTTTTATTTTGTTCTCTGATTATTGTTTTTAATTGATATCACCACCCTGATTTAGATTCAGATTACAAACTCGACTTGACTTCCTCTCGTATCACCTCTATCCACCCTTTTCAGAATATACAGTCTGTAACTCTGCCCAGATTTTTGCACAAACCCCCAAATAATCCCTTTGACTCCCAAACCAGCTCCCTAACCCTCAGAGGAAACTTCAAACCATTCTGCTATCATAAAACCCTATCCAAACTTGACCAAACCCCATCTAAAAACTGTTGCCCCGACCCATGCCAGTCATTACCCATATCGATGCCAGCACTTTAACCGACTTGACACCCTTCCTTGACCGACACCGGCACAGAGACTGACACCGGAGATTGTGCAGAGCAATTTGTTGCATATCAGGTACACATTTTGCTTTTTATCTTTTATTTCTTTCATCCTGTCTTTCACTATTTCTGTTTCTATCAAATATTCTATTTTTAATCAGTGGGTTGATATCCCTCAAGGAAGTCTTCGTACTTCAGGGATCAAGCTTTTGCTTGACAGCCCACCATATCCTCATCTAACATTTTTCATGTTTTAGTCTCTTTTTCTTTGTAGGTGTCATTCCTCCATAGCCAAAGAGGAGTACCTTCCAACGTCTGATTTCGGTGCACATGACTTCATTCGGGTATCTTCTAACCCTAGACCATCTCTTAGTTTCTCATTTCTCTCTTTGAATGTGAAAGCGAATATCATATAGAAACATTCTGGCACGCCCGGTGGGACCCTAGGGCCTTCCTTGGGTTCTTTCTTTCTTTCTTTTCATATAGGTGCATTAGGTTTCTCCCTTTTCACCTCTTTCATCTCTTCTAAATGACACCATCAGTAGGACTAAAAAGAACTTTTCTTTCTTTTCTTGCACTTCTAGACTAGTCAAAAATCATATTCTTTAACCCTTTCTCAACTTGTTTTCATTCCAACTTCACATTTCCACTTGGGCTTAAAACACATTGCATTTCAATTCTGCTTGCTTGCATTTCTTAGACCACACCTAGTAATTAATAATCGCATCATGAATTAATCTAGTCCACTTTATGTTACACGACCAAACCACTTGCACAAAAAAAAACATCTTAACTTACCTGAGACAAGGCCCGACTGGGATTTCATCACCCAGCGGATACCTTACCCGTCTCAATGATCTTACTTGGATTTCATTACCAAGGGGAAAGCCCAATCTGTTCTCTGGCAGAGTCTAATCTCTAGGGGAAGTATATTTTGGCTAAGCGAGACCAGCTTATCACTAGACTCGTGAAGTGAGGGGAGCTTGCTCCTTAGCACCAGGCCAAGTACGGAACCTAACATAGACTTTTGAGCACCATAACTAACCCAAAACCATCTATAGACTACTTCTTTTAAGACCTGACTCAAAAGCCAATCTTCTTCTACACATATTCTAAGGCATAAGCCACTATAATCCTGATAATTTACTCCTAGGGTTTTTTTTTAGGATCTGCTTGTATTCTTCATCTTTTTTGTTCTTATCTGCTTGTTTGAGCTTGTGAGGACGTTCTTTCTTGCCTTGAATGGTTCTGACTCAAAGCCAAGCCAAGGCTCTAGTCAATCACGTGAGGCATCACCCGCTTCCATCTACCCCATCCATAACTAGTCCTATAATGGAGTTCCACTCGGAGACTGAAAGAACTCCTACTAGACCATTCCCGACCCAGACTCCTATTGTCCCAGAAGGGGACCAAGATTTTGCATGATTCTTGGACCTCAATGTCAAAGCCTTACAACACTATCTCGTGAATAGCTGAATGTGAGACTCCTTGGGCAATCCAATTTACGGAATGCCGACCTCTCTTCTCGAGACTGCGGCCATATCAACAGCATCTGTAGTTCAACCTTTAGACACCCAGGCTATTGCCTCAACCAATGACTAGCCTTTGACCAACCATCCAAGTGTGGCCTCTCCCTCCATCTTTGGGCCTACTTCCATCGGGGTTTCGGCCCCCTATCAACCTCAGCCCACTCAACCACTCTCTACCCCCTTTTAGAATCTGGTCATCTCTATTCCACCTACCCTCGATCTTATCAACACTAGGGTGGCTACCTATCCATTGGCCCATGTTACCAGTAACCAACCTCTCGTGGCAACATCGAGCCTAGCCATGCCTTCTACCCAACCATCCTTAGTCTCCTCTTCTATCCCTACGACTAGTCATTCGTACGTTGCACCCTTACTGGTACAACCGACTATGTCGTATGCCTCTTCTAGCCTCTTTCAAGTGCCTTACAATCTAGGGGACGCTCCACCCACCAATCTGTCAGTAGATATCATCAAAATGCTGATGGACAAGATGTCTAGCCTAGAGACCTCCATTTTTGGCTCACGCAATACTCTCTCATACGAACAAATTTGTAATGAGCCCATTCATCCTTTTGTCTCGATCAGGCCATATCCCAGCCAGTGGGAACTTCCTAAGTTTTCTCATTTTCAAAGCAAGGAAGACCCACAACAACACTTATGGGCATTCAGACATGCCTATTACCTTATCGTCCACGATGATGTGTTGCTTTTATGCACATTTCCTATATCTCTCTCAAGTGTTACGCTTGAATGGTACAGCTCCTTTGCCAGCCATTCCCTCTTCATGTTCACTCAGCTAGCCCAGCTCTTCCTTGATCATTTCTCTATCAACATCACCAAGAAGGTCTCAATCACAGACCTCTATTCTATCTGCCAATTCGAGGACGAATCCATTGCTGATTTTGTTGCTCGATGGAGGGGCCTCATCAATCAACTCTCCTTTTCTTTACCCCAACCTGAACTTATTGAACTTTTCTCCCAAGCCTGCACCAAACATATTTCTTCCACCTTAAGGGTTCAGACCTTCCACACTTTTGATGAAGCCTTCACGATGGCCCGCAAACTTGAGTTACGTGCCATCGAGGAGAATAAAGTCAAGTTACGGAGCAAGAATCCCAACTCCAAGACCAATGACCCCTCTTCTAAGCCTTCCTCATCCAATCCTAAATCTAAAGCTTCAGTAAATGCTATGGTCGTTAGATCTTCCTCCTCTTCCCCTTCAACTAACCAGCCTGAGCCATCCACGTCCTAGAGTGCCACCTGCCAATTCCAGTAGAGATACGTACAATGACAGTATACTCCACTCAGAGAATCATACGCGTCTGTGCTAGAAAAACTCATCAAATAGGGGGTCCTCAATCTCCCCTAGATCCGACCACCTCCACAATTTGATCCCTCACATGCCATCCCTACCTGGTATAGGGAAAATGACTTCTTCAACTACCACCAGGTTAAGGGACATGACACAAGAAACTGCAAAACCCTTAAAAACATAATCCAATACATGCTTGAAAAGGGTGACCTCATCCTAGACAATCCCAATGCACCACCTAATAAGGGTATCAACATCTTCAATCAACCATTCCCCAATCATCCACCAACTCAAAACAATGTCCAAACCTTGATTGATGACACTCATGAACACAACATTCGAACAGTCAATACGGTCTCGCCCTTCATTTCTGACCAACCTCAAGAGGTGAGTCCATCCATTAGTCCATCACATGTGGACGAACCTCTTTCTCTAGTTAGTTCTCCGTCAACCTCTCTCATCTTGGAGGACGCCTCGACCTTACCAGCACCATCGGTTTCACCATCCTCCTTCTTGCTACCCATGGAGGACCTAACCCTTCCTACTCCTCGACCACAAGTGGAGGGCACAATCATCCCTGCCCTTTACCCGCTTGAGGAGCCTCATTCTCTGGTTTCTTCTCCACCCAAGGAAGAACCTGCCTCTCCTTCGTCTCCAACCAAGGACGAACCTATCACGACTTCATCATGCCTTGGGACCGAGACTACCACACCTTCGGTCCCACAACCATCAACATCTTCTCAAGAACCCAAACCCCATTCAACATCTTCTCAGCCATTTTCCCGACTAGTGGAAAAAATTGGACTTCTCCCTTCAAGGAAAGTGGAACATCAGGTATTGTGGAAGCGTCTAAAATCTCTTCAGCATGCCCGTGCCCTCTCATCTCATGCAGCCAATCCTCCCATGGTGAAATCTCCCAAGATCCTTAACAAAAACCAGACTCCCGTTTCTAAACCTCAACTGACCCCATCAAAACCAAAACCCACATCTACCCCATCTAAACCTATCAAGTCACTTGGCATTTGCCCTGTCTCTACCCTCACTCATCCGCAAGTGAAGGTGGACCTAGACTAGACCTCAACCAATAGTAGTCTTCAACCCAAGTCACAAAAGACTGCTAAACCACAGAGGCAAATGCCTCCTCTTCCATCACCATTACCCTCCATTTTGGGCCCCCATCCTTCGACCCTGACTAGAGTCCTTCCCACTCTGACCTTTAATCAAAACCAGTTGCCTCCTTTGCTTCCTTTGCCTACCTCAAGTCTACCCTCTCTCAAAAAGGTGGTACCTCCCACGAACAAAGTGCCATCTCCACCTGTTGCCACACTGTCAACCCAAAAGGTGGTACAGAACCCTCCTCTGACTCTGCCCAAGCAAAAGTCACCAGTATCGCACACATCACCGAGCACAGACCCTTTAGTGGGCTCATACTCTCTGATATTACACCAACTTTTGCATACTTCCAGCATAACCCTTCCACCCATCAGGCCTTTCCAACCCCTCGGGTCTAAGCCCTCTTGGTTCAACGACACAAAGATTTGCTTATACCATCATACGCTAGGACATGATACCGAGACATGCTGTGCCCTCAAGGCCATCATTCACCGTTATCTGGAGAAAGACACTCTTCTCTTTGAGGACACTCTTGACCAACCCCTGACTCCTCATAACCCTCCAACCTCTTCAAACCCATCAACATCTCATCAACAGGTTATGACCCCTTTATCTCCTTCACCTCCTATCTTTGAAATCAATGCCATTCACATAACCACTAGGTCACAAAAGGACAAGGCGAAAGAAAAAGATGCCATTCCTTGGACCTACCCTTTCGTCAATCCACCTCTAGCACCAAAGCCTAAAATTTCTATCCTTGGTGCGTCTCAACCCTCCTCTTCTTCTTCTTCTTCCAGACCAATCCATGACTCCATGTTGAAATAGCTTCACCAGACGCCTATGAAGATGTCTCTCTATGACCTCATCCAAACCTCACCTCAACATCGTCAAGCCCTCATCAGAGCCCTGCAGGTAGCAGAGCTCCAACCCAAGGACCCCTAGCCACTTGTTGCCCTTGTCCACTCTTTAGCCCCTGTTGCCTCCATCACATTCAGCAATTCTGAGATTCCCACATCCAACACAGAAGATCAGGATGCCACCCTCTTCATCACTGCCTATGTTGATCAGACACGTATTAAATGCATTATGATCGATGGAGGTGCCAGCATCAACATTATCTCCACCCATGCCTTTGATTAGTTGGCTCTTCCCAAGAATTATGTCTCCAAAACTGATGCAATCTTGCGCTCCTTTAATGACACCACTGCCACGACCATTGGCACAGTCATCCTTCACATCCGCATTGGTCCACACATAGTACTGGAGCTCTTCTATATCATCGAAGGAGAATTTCAATACAACATGTTGCTGGGGCGACCTTGGATCCGCGCCATGGCCTGTGTCCCCTCCACCCTGCACTGTTGTGTGAAATTCGAGCACGATGGGCAAGTCCACACCATTCCCACTGACCCTTCACCCTTCAAAACTTGTAACACCACCTACCATCTAAATGACGTCCTCATTCCTATCAAGCCATCAATCCCAGCACCACCTCCATCCGCAGAAGCTTCGACCAGTTCATAACAGGTGGTCGCCCTCACACCTCCCCTTCAAGCGACGACCATAGACCCCATGGAAGACATCTTCTAAAGACTTTCATTGGGGGAGTATCGCTTGCTGGCCTTAGACATGTTCCAAACTCCATAAGAGTATAGACACCTTCATCACAGTCCTAGTTACGACCATCAGATCAGGATGATCATGCCTTATGGTCCTCAGCTCCAAACCAACCTTGTCTATGGGGGGCTTGATCAAGCTCCTACTGATGGCAATTCTCTTTCTTCACCTCAACCTTTCACATCAGAATTCTTATTTCTTGGCAATCTCGCCTTTGCACACACTTACCTTTATAGGTGTGCACTGAAGGGTTTTGGTTTTCGATGCTATGAGCAGGGCTCCCATCAGCCTATTAAGCTGCTCAACGATGATGATGCCAAGAAATGATATGGCCTGGGATATCACGACCCCACTCAAGACCCTACAGACCTTTGTCTCGAACCAACCATTGACCAATCTCCTCCATGCTCGCCCATTCTTCTTCCACCTATGGAGTCGGTGGTTTCCATTCCTCCTAGTTTTTTTTACATAAATACCATCCACCTAGAACCCCTGACTTATCAGCTTAATGGGGTGTCCAGGTTTCTCCCTCTCATTTTTCCCAGCATGATAGAAGATGAGTCAGCGACCATTCACACTGTCCACTGCATTGACGACGACGCCATTCTTTCTTACATGGGTGCCGATGACTCTTTCATCCGGCATTCCCTCCCTTCTGAGACCCAGGTTATGTTAAATGAATCAACCATTGACATCAACCTTCCTTCTTCTGATGTTCCTTATGTCTAAAAGATTGGCCAATCTTTAGACGCTCAGGAGCAACTTGACTATACTTAGTTCCTCTCCGACCATAGCAGGGCCTTTGCCTAGACTTACAGTGACATGCCTGGCATCGACCCCACCATCGCTACCCATATCATTGTCACCAAACTAGAGGCTAAGCCTGTCAGGCAAAAGCTTCGAAAGATTCATCCTCGCATTGCCCTCCTTATCAAAGAGGAGTTTTAGTGCCTCCTTTCTGTCTCTTTCATCTAGCCCATCGATTATCCATAGTGGGTCTCTAACATCATCCCAATCACCAAGGCGACAGGGGGGATCCGAATCTGCATGGACTATCATGACCTTAACTTAGCCTATCCCAAAGATGACTTTCCTCTTCCTAACATTGACCAGCTTGTTGATCTCACGGCCAGCCATGAGATGATATTTCCCATGGATGGGTTTTTAGGATACAATCAAATCTTGATTGCTCTGAAAGATCAGCACAAGACCACTTTCATTACCCCATGGGGGACTTTCTGCTATCGAGTCATGTCTTTCAGCTTGAAGAATGCAGGTGCCACTTATCAACGTGCCATGACCTACATTTTCCATGATCTCCTCCACAAAATCATGGAGGACTATGTGGATGACCTACTAGGCAAGTCTAAGCTTCACCGTGACCATCTGACCATTCTCAAGATCATCTTCTCTCATCTTCTTCAATACAATGTTTGCCTTAACCCCAAGAAATGTGTCTTTGGGGTCCTCCCTGGTAAGCTTCTCGGCTTCATCATTTCTTTCCATGGCATCGAGATAGATCCCACCAAGATTCACGCTATCCTTGAAATGCTGCCCCCAACCAATCTCAAATAGCTTCACAGTTTGCAAGGGAAGCTCCAGTCCATTCACCATTTCATCTCGTAGCTTTCTAACCACTGCCAACCTTTTCATCATCTCTTTAAAAAGGATGTCTCCTTTACATGGGATAAAGACTATCAGGAGGCTTTTGAAGCCCTTAAACGCTATCTGGTCTCTCCACCAGTCCTCATTCCACTTAAAGATGATCAACCCTTCTACCTTTACATCTCTGTCACCAACCATTTGTTAGGTGCCATGATCACGCACTGAGACGAGCATCACCGTGAGCAAGCAGTCTATTATATCAGCCAAACACTGGTTGACTATGAAACTCAGTACACCCATACCGAGAAACTCTGTTTGGTGTTAGTCTTTGCCGCTACGAAGCTCTGCCACTATCTTCTTAATCACAAAACCTTTGTCATCACTCACACTGACCCTCTTAAGTTTATGCACTCCAAGCCATATCAACATCAACGTATGGCTCGGTGGCTCATGCTGCTTGCTAAGTTCGACCTCAAATTCATCTAGTAGAAATCTATCAAGGGGCAAACCATCACTGACCAACTAGCAGATGCCCCTCTTCCTGACAATTAACCTCTACAGTGTGAGTTTCTTGACAAATCTATTGCTGTGCTTTCCATCGATGACACCGTCTATCAGATGACCATGTTCTTCGATGGCTCCAAATGTCAACTCGGTGGGGGTGTCGGGGTCATTCTCATCCCACTCAAAGGGGAGCCCATGCCTCTATCTTTTAAGCTCGACTTTGATTGTACCAATAATATGGCCGAGTATGAGGCCTTAATTTTGGGACTTCAGACTGCCCTCTCTCTCAGCATCAAGTCCATCAACATCTTTGACGACTTGCAACTCATCATCAATCAGGTCAATGGTTCATACCTCTATAAAAATGAAATTTTGCAAAGGTACAAAAATTGTACTGACATTCTCCTTGCATCTTTCGACCATTACCTCCTGCAGACTATTCCTCGATCCACGAATAAGTTTGCCGACACCATGGCTTCTCTCGCTTCACATATCCCATCTTCCTCATCTACATCCAGACTTTTTGTCACAGTGCATCATGTGCCATTACCTTCTTATATCTCTCCTAACATTAATCATGTCAACACTATAGACTCTAGCCCACGAGATGATTGGTATAAGCAACTTGTGGACTTCTTATCTTTTTCTGTCATTCCTCCCAACCTCTCTAATAATGCGCAATGAGATTTTATCAAGCGTACCACTCGTTATACCATGCTAAGGGGTCTTCTCTATAAGCAAGGCTTCGACAGCCTCCTTCTTTGTTGTCTCACCTCCACTAAAGCATCTCAGGCCATTAAGCAAGTCCACGATGGGATTTGTGGCAGACATTTCAGTGAGAATTCGGTTGCCAAGTGCATCCTTCGTCTAGGCTATTATTGGCCTACCCTTCATCAAGACTGTAGCGACTATGTCCGGTGTTGCATCAAGTGTCAGCAACGCTCTAACTTGCTTCATCTCCCTAGCCACACCTTACAAATCACTCAAGATTTCTGGCCTTTTTCTCAGTGGGGTTTAGATCTCATCGGTGAGAATAACCCCCACTCATCTCTTCGTCATCAATCCATCATCACAACCACTAAATATTTCACCAAGTGGGTGGAAGCCATTCCTCTCATCTCCACAAAAGTCGATAAGATTGTCTACTTCATCAGCACCCACATCATCTGTCATTTCGGTGTCCCTCATAAGATCATCACCAACAATGGCAAGTCTTTCAAAAACAAAACTGTCCAAAAGCTATGCGACTCATTTGGCATCAAGCTCAATTTCTCTTCACCTTACTACCCATAAGCAAATGGGCAGGTCGAGGCTTCCAAAAAAATTCTCACTAAAATTCTCATGAAGGTGGTCAATGACACAGGAAGGGACTGGCACATTCACATTCCCTTCGCTTTGTGGGCCTACCGCACTAGCATCTGAACCTTTACGGGTGCTACCCCTTTCTCTCTCATGTATAAAATAGAGGCTATCCTACCTCTCAAAGTACAGATCCCATCTCTCTGCATTTCTCTACATGACATCCTTTCCAACGATGACTTTCATCAAGATCGCTTAACTCAACTTGAGTTACTTGATGAGCGCCGTCTTGCTGCCCTTAACCATCTCCATGTCTATAAACATTGCATCAAGCGAGCCTATGACAAAAATCTGTGAGAATAAGATTTCAATATCAGAGACCTTATCCTCAAAGAGAATCAACATGTGACTAATATGGAGCAAAGTAAACGAGGCAAGTTTGCCCCTAATTGGCTCGGACCTTTCATCATCACACACAAGTATGGATCAGGGACTTATCATCTATCTTCTCTTGATGGACAACCAAAACCTGAGCCTCTTAATGTGTTGCATCTATGACCGTTAGAATGTTTCTACGCTAGATTCGCTTTCACATTCAAAGAGAGAAATGAGAAACTAAGAGATGGTCTAGGGTTAGAAGATACCCGGATGAAGTCGTGCGCACCAAAATCAGACGTTGGAAGGTACTCCTCTTTGGCTATGGAGGAATGACACCTGCAAAGAAAAAGAGACTAAAACACGAAAAATGTTAGACGAGGAGATGGTGGGCTATCAAACAAAAGCTTGATCCCTGAAGTACAAAGACTTCCTTGAGGGATATCAGCCCACTGATTAAAAATAGAATATTTTACAGAAACAAAAATAGTGAAAGACAGGATGAAAGAAATAAAAGACAAAAAGCAAAATGTGTACTTGATATGCAGTAAATTGCTCTACATAATCACCGGTGTCGGTCTCTATATCGGCGTCGATCAAGGAAGGGCACCGACGTTGATTAAAGTGTCAGCATTGGTAGGGGTAATGATCGGCGTTAGTCGGGGCAGTAGTTTTTGGACAGGGTCTGGTTGGGTCTGGACATGGTTTTAGGATTGCAAAATGGTCTGAAGTTTCATCTGAGGGTTAGGGAGCCGGTTTAGGAGTCAAAGGGATTGTTTGGGGGTTTGTGTAGAAATTTGGGTAGAGTTATAGACTAAATATTCTGGAAAGGGTGGATAGAGGTGATATGGGAGGAAGTCAAGTTGGGTCTGTAATCTGAATCTAAATCGGGGTGGTGATATCAATTAAAAATAATAACCAGAGAACAAAATAAAAGCATCGAACAAACACTTACCTGTTACATGTTGAAGATAGAGTAGGAGACATAATTGATGTTGTCGGTGTGTTTTAGAAGTTTGATGTAGCAGACCTCTAGCGAGATGACTGAAGCAGAATACCTGTACTAGAGAGAGAGAATATGAGAGATTTGATTGTAGATTGATTGAATGCAAAAATTGGCTGATCCTTCTGAAGGTCAAATGAAAGAATGTTTTGAAAGAAGGTCTAATAACTGATCGAGAAACTGATTGGCAACTGAATAATGAATAACAGATAACGGATAATGGATCCTGCGTTCAGGTTGAGAATGCAGTATTAAGGATAATCGACGTCAGTAGGACCGCTGACATCGGCTGAGTAGTGACCGATGTCAGCGACGTCGGTCGAGTAGTGACCGATGTCGGCAGATGCAGAATGGGGACAAAGGATAATTTTAGCTTTCTGCTCATTTTTACATGTTGCCAGGGTCAAGGCTCATGGGAAAATGGTCGATAAGGGTTAGACACATTTTTGGTGTCTACATTTGCCCCTTTTTGTCTTGTTGGTTGTTCTGGATGAACTGCAAGACAAAGATAGGAGTTGGTTACCCCAGGTATGGGATGAGGTGTTCCCCCCTCAAAGCAAGAGTTGAGGGAAGGGAACCGGAGATTGAGTGTCGATTTGACAAAGAGAAGAGAGGGTCAAGAATGAGTGTGAACACAATAAAGGGAAAGATTGCACGTATACCACACCACGTGGTAGGTAGGTTAAATTATCATGGTCAATGGGTCAAAGAGTGCTAAAATTAAAATAGCTAGGCCCCAGCATGTAGTCATAGCTGATTAGGTCATTCGGTCCAAGCTGTAGCTCCAATGGGTCATCATGTTCCAGGTATCTCGGGTGCAGGAAGTGCTCCTAAAAAACACAAAAAAAGCACAAGCATGAGGGATCAACGTGCTCACGATCCGATACTCGTGAGGGTCAGGTGACAATTGGCCAACTAGGCATGAGGCAACAAAGGCAATCAAAACAACCAAGGCAGAGTTGTCTTGAAAGGGGTCAGAGGAGATAGTCACGATCTCCAAGGTCGGGCGGTCGATGGACGAAGGCAAAAGTGAACACAAGGGTGCCCCAGGGGGTGAAGATCAACTGGTCAGGAAAACTAACTGATGGGAGCAAATGAGACAAGAGAAAGTGATGAAGAGGATGGCCGAGCTAACCCTAGAAGACCCCATGTCAACTAGGTGCTGCCTACATAGCCTTTGTCCTAAGGGCCTTAGGCCAATGTAGTTCTCCCAAAGAGGGAGGAAGAGTCAAAGTGGTTGATTGCTTGTAGTCTAGGTCAAGTCACAGGTTAGAAGAGGATAGGGTTTATCCATTGGGTAGATGAACAAATGAGGGTGGTCGAGCTAAACCTAGAAGACAGTTGTGTTATTTGAGTGTTGCCTACATAGCCCTGATTGAAAGGGGCCTTAGACCAATGTAGTTTAGGCTAGGAGACAAAGAGGTTGAGAGTTGGTCTTGGTCAGGAGAATAGTCTAGCACATCCATATGTCTGAGGGAACATGCTTGAAATGATGAAAAGAAGGCAAAGGTTGTTCACCCTTAGCAATTGTCCACATTAAGTGATGGACATATGCTAAAAATGAAGTGAGTCTATTTATGTGCCAGTAAGTAATGGTTTATGCTGAACATAAATTGAGTAGTCAAGAGTTTTCATGTACATTAGTTTCCATAGAAACTAGTGTGAATAGGTTAGGTGAGTGGTTTGAGCTGAGTGTGACAAATGATATAATGTGACAAAAGTGTGAAAAAAGGTAAAAAGCATAATCGCCCTTTCATTGACAAGGACCAGAATGGTAGCATAGATAGGGGTTGTTAGAACTAAGAGCCCCATTCATGCATTACAACGTTGACCAGATGTTGTGTTAGAACGGGAATCGAATCACTTTGACATTAAAGTGAGCTCGAAGTCCCTTGAGCAGGTATTAGGATAGGAGGAAATAGGGTAACCCATTTTAAGAGTAGAGATAACCTTGCCCCTTTTTATGGGAGACCCTGAGACAACTATAAGTCAAGTCCATAACTCATTTTTTTTTTTTGACGTAGACTGATCAATGCGAGAAGCCTGTATAGAGATGTAATTATGCTTGGTGGTCAGTTGTGAAGCTGATCAATGCGAGAAGCTTCTAAGATAGTGTTGTTTATTGCCAGATTAGTCATAGCCATCCTTTGAGGGAGTGGTCTAGATTTTTGCTTAATATAAGGGCTTTTGAATAGCTGTCCTTCGAGGGAGCAGTCTATTAGCTACAACAATGATAGTACAGTTATCCTTCAAGGGAGCAGTCTGCCTTTTTAATTTGATATTGATATGGTGACTATGGATATTTGACATCTTGATTTATTTTTGACAAAAATTTGAGTCATGAACAAGACTATGGAAGTTCAAAGGCCCCCTTTTATTAGGACAAAGCATCTGTACTGTATAAAAGGGTTATAGAGGAATTGTTAAGAGGAATAGGGATGAAAGGAATTAGGACTAAGAGGATGGGGATTGCTCAAGGGATGAGCTCAAGTTAAATGTCAAGTGAATGAGAACTCGACTAGCAGTAGAATGGTCATAGATGCAACGCATTAAGAGGCTCAAGTTCTGGTCGTCCATCAAGAGAAGATAGATGATAAGTCCCTGATCCATACTTGTGTGTGATGATGAAAGGTCTGAGCCAATTAGGGGCAAACTTGCCTCGTTTACTTTGCTCCATATTAGTCACATGCTGATTCTCTTTGAGGATGAGGTCTCTGATATTGAAATCTCGTTCTCACAAATTTTTGTCATAGGATCGCTTGATGCGATTTTGATAGACATGGAGATGGTTAAGGGTAGCAAGACGGTGCTCGTCAAGTAACTCAAGTTGAGCTAAGTGATCTTGATAAAAGTCATCATTAGAAAGGATGTCATGTAGAGAAATGTGAAGAGATGGGATCTATACTTCGAGAGGTAGGACAGCCTCTATTCTGTACATGAGAGAGAAAGGGGTAGCACCCGTAGAGGTTTGGATGCTAGTGCGGTAGGCCCACAAAGTGAAGGGAATGTGAATGTGCCAGTCCCTTCCTGTGTCATTGACCACCTTCATGAGAATTTTAGTGAGAATTTTATTGGAAGCCTCGGCTTGCCCATTTGCTTGTGGGTAGTAAGGCGAAGAGAAACTGAGCTTGATGCCAAATGAGTCGCATAGCTTTTGGACAGTTTTATTTTTGAAAGACTTGCCATTGTTGGTGATGATCTTATGAGGGACAGTGAAATGACAGATGATGTGGGTGCTGATGAATTTGACGATCTTATCAGCTTTTATGGAGATGAGAGGAATGGCTTCCACCCACTTGGTGAAATATTCAGTGGCTGTGATGATGGATTGATGATGAAGAGACGAGTGGGGGTTAATCTCATCGATGAGATCTAAACTCCACTGAGAAAAAGGCCAGAAATCATGATTGATTTGTAAGGCATGGCTAGGGAGATGAAGCAAGTTAGAGTGCTATTGACACTTGATGCAACACCAGACATAGTCGCTACAGTCTTGATGAAGGGTAGGCCAATAATAGCCAAGATGAAGGATGCACTTGGCAACCGAATTCCCACTGAAATGTCTACCACAAATCCCATTGTGGACTTGCTTAATGGCCTGAGATGCTTCAGTGGAGGTGAGAAAGTGAAGAAGGAGGCCGTCGAAGCCTCGCTTATAGAGAAGACCCCCTAGCATGGTATAGCGAGCGATACGCTTGATAAAAGCTCACCACGCATTGCTAGAGAGGTTGGGAGGAATGACAGAAAAAGATAAGAAGTCCACAAGTTGCTTATACCAATCATCTCGTGGGCTAGAGTCTATAGTGTTGACATAATTAATGTTAGGAGAGATATAGGAAGGTAACGGCACATGATGCACTATGACAAAAAGTCTGGATATAGATGAGGAAGATGGGATATGCGAAGAGAGAGAAGCCATGGTGTCGGCAAACTTATTCGTGGATCGAGGAACAGTCTGTAGGAGGTAATAGTCGAAAGATGCAAGGAGAATGTTAGTATGGTTTTTGTACCTTTGCAAAATTTCATTTTTATAGAGGTATGAACCGTTGACCTGATTGACGACGAGCTGTGAGTCGCCGAAGATGTTGATGGACTTGATGCTGAGAGAAAGGGCGGTCTAAAGTCCCAATATTAAGGCCTCGTACTCGGCCATATTATTGGTACAATCAAAGTCGAGCTTAAAAGATAGAGGCATGGGCTCCCCTTCGAGTGGGATGAGAATGACCCTAGCACCCCCATCGAGTTGACATTTGGAGCTGTCAAAGAACATGGTCATCTGATAGACGGTGTCATCGGTGGAAAGCACAGTGATAGATTCGTCAGGAAACTCACACTGCAGAGGTTGATTGTCAGGAAGAGGGGCATCTGCCAATTGGTCAGTGATGGTTTTCCCCTTGATAGATTTTTTCTGGATGAATTTGAGGTCAAACTCAGCAAGCAACATGAGCCACCGAGCCATACGTTGATGTTGATATGGCTTGGAGTGCATAAACTTAAGAGGGTCAGTGTGAGTGATGACAAAGGTTTTGTGATTAAGAAGATAGTGGTAGAGCTTGGTAGTGGCAAAGACTAATGCCAAATAGAGTTTCTCGATATGGGTGTACTGAGTTTCATAGTCAACCAGTGTTCAGCTGATATAATAGATTGCTTGCTCATGGTGATGCTCATCTCAGTGCGCGATCATGGCACCTAACGAATGGTTGGTGATAGAGATGTAAAGGTAGAAGGGTTGATCATCTTTAGGTGGAATGAGGACTGGTGGAGAGACCAGATAGCGTTTAAGGGCTTCAAAAGCCTCTTGACAATCCTTATCCCATGTAAAGGAGACGTCCTTTTTAAGGAGATGATGAAAAGGTTGGTAGCGGTCAGAAAGCTGCGAGATGAAACGGCGAATGGACTGGAGCTTCCCTTGCAAACAGTGAAGCTGCTTGAGATTGGTCGGGGGTGGCATTTCGAGGATAGCATGAATCTTGGCGGGATCTATCTCGATGCCATGAAAAGAAATGATGAAGTCGAGAAGCTTACCAGAGAGGACCCCAAAGACACATTTCTTGGGGTTAAGGTGAACATTGTATTGAAGAAGTTGAGAGAAGATGATCTTGAGAATGGTCAGATGGTCACGGCGAAGCTTGGACTTGCCTAGTAGGTCATCCACATAGTCCTCCATGATTTTGTGGAGGAGATCATGGAAAATGTAGGTCATGGTAGGCTGATAAGTGGCACCTGCATTCTTCAAGCTGAAAGGCATGACTCGATAGCAGAAAGTCCCCCATGGGGTAATGAAAGTGGTCTTGTGCTGATCTTCTAGAGCAATCAGGATTTGATTGTATCTTGAAAACTCGTCTATGAGAGATAGCATCTCATGGCCAGCCGTGAGATCAACAAGCTGGTCAATGTTAGGAAGAGGAAAGTAATCTTTGGGACAGGCTAAGTTAAGGTTGCGATAGTCTGTGCAGATCCAAATCCCCCCAGTCGCCTTGGTGATTGGGACAATGTTAGAGACCCACTATGAATAATTGATGGGCTAGATGAAAGAGATAGAAAGGAGGTGCTGAAACTCCTCTTTGACAAGGAGGGAAACGCGAGGATGCATCTTTCAAAGCTTTTGCCTAATAGGCTTAGCCTTTGGTTTGGTGACAATGTTATGGGTAGTGATGGTGGGGTCGATGCCAGGCATGTCACTGTAAGTCCAGGCAAAGGCCTTGCTATGGTTGGAGAGGAATTGGGTATAGTCAAGCTGCTCATGAGCGTCTAAAGATTGGCCAATATTTAAGACATAAGGAAAATTAGAAGAAGGAAGGTTGATGTCAATGGTTGATTCATTTAACATAACTTGGGTCTCAGAAGGGAGGGAGCGCTGGATGAAAGAGTCACCGGTGCCCATGTAAGAAAGAATGGCGTCATCGTCAATGCAGTGGATAGTGTGAATGGTCACCGACTCATCTTCTATCATGCTGGGAAAAATGAGAGGGAGAGACTTGGACACCCCATTGAGCTGATAAGTCAGGGTTTCCAGGCAGATGGTGTTTATGTAAAAAAAATAGGAATGGAAACCACCGACTCCATAGGTGAAGGAAAAATGGGCAAGCGTGGATGAGATTGGTCAATGGTTGGTTTGGGACAAAGGTCTATGGGGCCCTAAGTGGGGTCATGATATCTTAGGCCATATCGTTTCTTGGCATCGTCATCATTGAGCGGCTCAATAGGCTGATGGGAGCCCTACTCATAGCATCCGAAACCAAAACCCTTCCATGCACACCTATAAAGGTTAGTGTGTGCAAAGGCGGGGTTGCTAAGAAATGAGAAGTCTGATGTGAAAGGTTGAGGTGAAGAAAGAGGATTGCCATCAGTAGGAGCTTGATCAAGCCCCCCATAGACAAGGTTGGTTTGGAGCTGAGGAGGACCATAAGGCACGATCATCCCGATTCGATGGTCGTAACTAGGGCTGTGATGAAGGCATACACACTCTTTGTAGTTTGGAACATGTCTAAGGCCAGCAAGCGATACTCCCCCAATGAAAGTCTTTGGAAGATGTCTTCCATGGGGTCAATGGTTGTTGCTTGAAGGGGAGGTGTGAGGGCGACCGCCTGTTGTGAACTGGTCAAAGCTTTCACAATTGGAGGTGGTGCCAGGATTGATGGCTTGATAGGAATGAGGATGTCATTTGGATGGTAGGTGGTGTTACAAGTTTTGAAGGGTGAAGGGTCAATGAGAATGGTGTCGACTTGCCCATTGTGCTCAAATTTCACACAACGGTGCAGGGTGGAGGGGACACAGGCCATGGCACGGATCCAGGGTCAGCCCAGCAACATGTTGTATTGAAACTCTCCTTCGATGATATAGAAGAGCTCTGGGACTGTGCGTGGACCAACGTGGATGTGAAGGATGACTATGCCAATGGTCGTGGCAATGGTGTCATTAAAGGAGTGCAAGATTGTGTCAGTTTTAGAGACGCAATTCTTGGGAAGAGCCAACTGATCAAAGGCATGGGTGGAGATAATGTTGATGCTAGCACCTCTGTCGATCATAACACGTTTAATGCATGTCCGATTAACATAGGCAGTGATGAAGAGGGTGGCATCCTGATCTTCTGTGTTGGATGTGGGAATCTCAGAATCACTGAATGTGATGGAGGCAATAGGGGCTAAAGAGTGGACAAGGGTAGTAAGTGGCTGGGGGTCCTCGAGTTGGACCTCTACTGCCTATAGGGCTCTGATGAGGGCTTGACGATGTTGAGGCGAGGTTTAGATGAGGTCATAGAGAGACATCTTCATAGGCGTCTGGTGAAGCTGTTTCAACATGGAGTCATGGATTGGTCTGGAAGAAGAAGAAGAAGAGGAGGGTTGAGACGCGCCAAGGATAGAAATTTTAGGCTTTGGCGCTAGAGGTGGATTGACGAAAGGGTAGGTCCAAGGAATGGCAGCTTTTTCTTTCACCTTGTCCTTTTGTGACCTAGTGGTTATGTGAATGGCATTGATTTCAAAGATAGGAGGTGAAGGAGATAAAGGGGTCATAACCTATTGATGGGTTTGAAGAGGTTGGAGGGTTATGAGAAAGAGTCAGGGGTTGGTCAAGAGTGTCCTCAAAGAGAAGAGTGTCTTTCTCCAGATAGCGGTGAATGACGTCCTTGAGGACACAACAAGTCTCAGTATCGTGTCCTGGCGTATGATGGTATAAGCAAATCTTCATGTCATTGAACCAGGAGGGCTTAGACCCAAAGGGTTGGAAAGGCCTGATGGGTGGAAGGGTTATGCTGGGGTTCCCTAGAATTAATCATCTAATTATTTATGATAGGGTTATGATCCATCTTCAACTAAGTAAGATCATGACTCTCTTCTATAACAGATAATTTTGTATCAAACTTGAGAGATAGAGACCTTAATACCTTTTGGAATATAGTAGCCTCTTCAAGATTCTCTCTTAAACCTCTGATGATGTTCACAGTCACATCAACTCTTTGTAAAAAGGACGCCATGAAATCTTCTTCCTTCATCTTGAGACTTTCAAATTGCCTTCAGTGAGTCTGTAACTTATCAATCTTGACCTTTGAATCTCCTCAAAAAATGAACTAAAACTTGTGTTAAATCCCTATGGCAGATGTACAATGGATTACCTTGGTGCATTCAATCTCTAAGAGACAAGAAGTGATAGCATTCACTGCCTTGGAATTGTTCACAAACAACTTCTTATATGCAACACTAGATGGAAAAGTAATAGGATCAACATATCCATCAAGAATAGATTTTCATACATCAAACCTTAGGGACATAATATATGTCTTCATCCTTACACTCTAAAAAGCATAATTAGATCCATTGAACATCAGTGATTGTTAAGTAAAGAAACCTCCTTGATGATTACCCATATTGTACTTTGGATCACCTTTAAGCTATTAAGCCTTTATCAAAGGACATGCTCTGATACCAATTTTTAGAGGTATAATAACTGAGAGGGGGGTGAATCAGTGAGCCCAAATAATTGAACATAAACTCTAATCATTACAAACACTTAATTAGTTGCCACAAGCATTCATGAAACATACACATCACTCATAGAAATGAGTAAGAGAGACAATGCAAGATCAATCACATAACACATGACATACGTGTGAAACCCTCTTAGGGAATAAAACCCAATGGAACCTATAATTAGACTACTATCCTATAATAATAAGAACTACTTTAGACCATCTACAAATGATCAATGAATTACAATCCCTATTTAGTGAGACTATAATCTCACAAGGTGTTGCCACACTTTTCTAACTGAGCTACAACAAAAACTAGACCTTTTAGCAAGTTTCAACTTGTAAGGAGGTTGAAACCACTTTAGATGCTAAAATTCAAAAACAACACCTATGAACACATCTATATTTACATTGATGTCTTCAACACTTGACGATGGACCATTTATTATCACTCTTCACCTTCACTCATACTCAAATAGTAAGAACACTATTCTACCAATAGAATTATGACCAATAAGTCATATAAATAGTTCTTAAACTGATCTAATCATCATCTCATCCATAGGGCACTATAACCCTCCTTCAATACACAATCCACACACACACACACACACACACACACACACACACACACACACACACACACCTCAAGTCTCTCCTAAGTCTCTCACTCAATGTCTATAAATCACCATCTTTAGTTTCATTATTTTTAGATCAATCATGATCATCACCATCTTGGTCAGCCATTAGGCATGCCTTAACCCTTAGGGAAACTATCTTATTGATACATGGATCAAAAAAATTGTCATAGGTTGGATATATTATCTATGGGTCACCCTTAAATAGTTATACCTTTTAATAAGGCCTGTGTAGCTCTTATAGGTCTCATGGGGACCTATTCACCCATTTAACACATCATCAAGCAAAATAAGAACTCAAGATAACTTTCAAATACATGGGTCCACTACTTATGTCCCCTTCAACATGCTTGAATGATCATAGTCATCTTAGCTCACCTTTGTATATGCTTAAACAACTCAAACACTAACATGGTGCATAAGAACATCATGAATGAATACACAATCAACTTATTTAAGCATTGTTCATACTAAAAATAGATTTATCACACCTCCAAAATCCACATAGAGTATCCTCATGGAGTTTAAAACACTCCCCAAAATCCAATTCATCAAGAGACATCGAAATAATATATATATAATCTCAATTATCCTTCTTGGGGTACTTATAGAATAAACATAAACACATGATCACTTCTAGTCTCAATATCTTTGATTGTACTCACTTTCAGATCTTCAAATCTATATTTCTAAATGCATCTTGGATTCTTATACAAATTTTCTTTTTAAACTAATAGAAAATTCCACTTCTATTGAAAGATATGGACAAAATATAGAGCTCTAGTTTTTCCATGTGTTAAATTAAAATATTTGAATTCAAATGGTCACAATTAAACTCCAAACACAATGCTCACATCTCATGTCATCTCAAATTTAAATAAATCATGCACCATTGATCTTGTTTGATATTTAACACATAGACCACCAATGTCAAACATTAAACCTTAGTCACTTTGACCTCATCTCATGTAATCTTAAAATGTTGACTCAACACACTTCGTCTATCTTTGTGGATCAGTCAGGTCTTTAAATATTAATGCTCACCATTTGAGCAATCTATATGAACACTCACTTGTCATTAGATACTTATCCTTTACCTTTTCTCGATCATTACACATCATGCACCTATCCTCATATCTCTAATTTCTAACTTTTTGGAGTAACATGCACCGTCGATCTTGCTCAAAATTTAACTTGTGTAGAAATGACTAAGTATGGGGACCCTTTCAATATGCTTGGAAGGCCAACTTTGGATAGATATATCTTCATGTCCTAAAAATTACAGCATATGTTTTCATTTCAAATAATAATCTAACCATGTACCAAAATGATCCTGAAACCTTTGTGTGTGTGAGATATAACATCATTAAAATGGCTTCTCAAAATATGTTTTCACAAAACCAACTATGTCAAAAACCTACTTGGGAGGCCAACTTTGAACAAGCATATCTTTTATCATGTTTCAAATAAAATTTAGATAAAATCAACTAGGATCAAAAATAAACAAACCCATATGGTCATTATCTTAACACCTTCACACGTGCAACATATAACATCATCAAAATGCCTACTCAGCTTTCCTTGTCACACGCAAATTTGGCCAAGTATGGAAAAATAATGAATTCTAATTGAGAAGCCAACTTTGTACCCTCATATCTTTAACCATGATTATATGAACACTTTAATATTTATAACATATTAAATAGGCACAAATGTGATCAAAACCATATAACCAACTCCCCTTGACTCATTCCCATGTGGCAATGGTGACATCATCAAACTGCCTACTCAAATTTTCTACCACTAGACCCAAAGTATCTAGATGAAAACTCTGATTAATAAAATGAAATTCACTCATGCACACAAACACTCAAAGCATATAAAACCTCTTATAATACTCCTTACATATGTTCAATACTCCATACTCATCCTTGAACATCTCTAGGCATGTCAATACTGAAGATTAACCAAACCTCCTTCAAGCATACTAGAATAGGCACATTTCACACTTTGTCATTGTCACTTAAGCTATCACAACACTTCATCCACTCAAAAGGACACCTCCATGACAAAAATATGACATCATTGATTATACTCTAATAAGAGTGGGCTTAGGAAAGTCTTAAATTAAAAAATGGAGGTTATCAATACACTCTGAACATGTCAAAACCTATAAGATAGAGGTTTTATGGTCTTGAACACAAAAATGGGTAAAACACCCAAAAGGGGATCACAAAAAGCAATAAAAAGGGATGAAAAGAGGAAAAAGAGAGAGAAAAGTACATCATTTTTACTCTTGTTTTCACTCTTAGAGAGCCAAAGGAGAGCCCACAAACAACCAAAGCCCAAGTGGAGCAAACGAGGATATAAGAACTTGCCACAAATGCATAGGATGGTTTGAGTAAGTCCTATGAGCAAAGTTTTTATAATTTTAGTCATTTTTGGGGTTTGGGAGGCCATAAACATGTTTTGACTCATTCTAGGCAATTCAATGGATGGATTGGGTGAAATAAGGAGTCAAAATTATGGGCTCAATGAGATGAAGAGAATGAGACCAATGACAAGCCAAACTATGGCCTGTGGAAGGAGAAATGGGGAGCCCTAGGGCTCTTGAAGGTGCCATGCCTTAGGTCACATCCTGGGGCACTACCAAGCTACATAATCTATGTCTTGACTCATTTTTAGGCCATAGTTTTTCCTATAAATATATGGCCTTGGGAAATGAGGCCCTAGGATAGGGCTCAGGGAGCCCAAAAGATCCTGGGAGGTCTTAAAAAGGGTCAGAATAAGGAGGGAGAAATAATCTAGATAGATAAAAAATTATTGTTTTAGTTGATCTTGCTAATTTCATGGCCATTAGACTAATCTAGTTACTTGTCTTTTTCTTTTGTAGACACGTAAAGGAGTTAGCATACCAGAGGAGGGAGAGCTTCATAGGTGAAAGAGTAGCCAACATGGGGAGAGAGATTGTGTGACGTGACTAACTAGGAAAGAGTCCCATAATGGTTAGCTAAGGATGCTGATTCTCTACCTATAGAGGACTAAGATCACTTGTGGAGTGTAAGAATTTAGATACTAGTACATGTTCCCTCATTACATTACTCTGTAGATCTGTTAAATGTGTTGGTGACCAGATGGGTACTAGAGAGACACATGTTCTAGTTGGGTCTTAAGCTAGAGGTTATCCTCAACATTGAGGACATATACCATCTCTATGGGATATATCCTATGGGTAGGGAGATATAACTACCATAGGTATAGGATATAGCTATAGCCAAGCTCTACTTGGTGGGACCCCTCCCTTAGTAGAACAACATGAAGTATAGTTCACATATCTATCATTTGGGGTACTTACACTTAGGATAGTGATATAAATTATTATGGTTGGGAGGATCTACATTAGCTAGATTATAGGTTGATTACCACTCTATTAGATAGGAGTTATCTAACACACAGAGGGAGGATAAAGATATACCTAGGGGTAGTATATCCTAGGTGGACTATACTAGTAGTTGGATCAAATCTAAAACACATGGGTAGGTGAATTGACATAGCCCAACTTATTCATCTCCTAAGCTTAAAAGAGGCTCCCATTGACATGATCAAGGAAACCATGGGGAAATTATGTGTATCCTACACTAGAGGAGGGCACTATATGGGATGCATGGTTTACATACAAGGTTGGACCTATGTGGACCACCTTAGATCTAGATGTAGTAGGTATCTACATCGGTGATCCATATAGATCTATGGCATGGATAGAGGATGCAAAGGTAGAGACCTATGTGAGACAAGAGGATCCTTGAGGTCCATAGGGGCCATACCACTATCCAATAATATATGCTCTAATAATATAGGAGAGATGGGCATAACCCAGTCCAAGTGGGGCTGAGCATGGCAAGCAGTAGAGATAGAGCGAAGGGGTAGTGGTGGAGAGAGGCAACCATGGTGAGAAATACCACTAGGAGGAGCATGAACCATAAGAGGGCCATAGAGTCCATCATCACGATTAGGTAAGACAAGTGTATTTTATATAGACACATAAAATTGGCCATCGATAACTTCCAACTAGGCTTTTGACCAATTTCTACTCAAAATGCATAATTTGGCATAAAAACACTAAAACATGCTAAATGATGTGAAACTAACATATTCAAGTGTTAATTTTGGCTAAGGTATCCCTAAATGGCAATGCAATTTATGGGCCAACTAACTTAGATCAGACCATTCTGAGTCAAAATGCCAAATTTACACCTAGGTGCTATGAATTACTCTTTCCTATCAAATATTTTTGCATAAGACACCACATTCTAATTCAAATATAATCAAAATTTGGACCAATAATAAGGTATTCTGATCAATTTGAGTAATTTGTGCACCAAGTGCTTAATCATGCTTAAGAGCTAATTAACTCAAATCAAGGCCCAATCAAAAATTCCATGGAAACTTGTTGAATACTTATTTTTGGAAATAAATATGGAATATCTAAATCATCAATTGACATCATTTCTTGGGAATACATCCCTAGGCCATAAATGCCATAAATATCAAGATTCATGCCTCTCATGCCTCATTAATGCCTTCCATGATGCCCCCATGCCTCTTAATTGCCCCTTCTTCTAATGTCATGATGAGGGTAATTACAAACTTAATTCTAGAAATTGAATCAATCCTCAACCACACATCTCAATCTTGAGATGGATGGCTGAGGTTGATTCTAATCAAATCCAAAATTATATAAATAAGAGGCCTCACAACATCATTTTGAAGCTATTTTGGTGCAAAGTTATTATGCTCAAATATCTTCAAAGTACTTGATAATGAAAATTTATAATGCCAAATTGATTCCAAGCCAAGCCAAGCCACAAGCCAAAGGTGTCAAGGAGAAGAGAAGATACCCAAGCCTCCTTTTATGAAGACTTCATGAGCACAAATCGAAAAAGCCACTACTAAAAAGGCATTTGGAGCATTCAAAGAAGGTGAAGGAACTTTTGTATTTGATCCCTTAATTTTTAGTTGTGCTTATCATTTGCTTTTGTTAAATAAGCTCTCGCTAGTGTCTAGGCCTAGACATGTTATGCTATTAGTGTGTTTATTTCATTTTTTTTTCATTTTAGAACTAACACCATAATAACCATCCTCTCTTGAGTCAAATTCCTAAATCACATAATAACACACCTGGTGGACTAGACGCATCCTACACTTGAAGGAGATCCTTTTGTAACTCTAAAATATTTATTTGAGCTTTTAAAACTCTTACAAATTAATTTTCTAGTTTTATTTTGTTGCTTTTGGTTACCACAATTTTAAAAAAATAACAAAAATCGATAGGAAATAATGACATCAGTTACTAACTTAACCAATGTCACTCAGCAAAATTGACATTGGCCAAATCTCGATTAGCCACAAAAACTAACATCGATGGTAATAACTAACGTCAGTCACTGTGTTTTTCCAAAAACATAGAGGTGAGACCACTTTTTCTAAAATTTATTATTTCAAGCTAAAAAGAGCTTCAAAGCTAAAGGACATGCTAACAATTTTTCTACAAGACCAAGCTTGATATTTGCTCAAAACATGTTTAAATCACCTTTACATGCTTAAGAATTAATTAGGACCCTTTTTTTGTGTTTAAAAAAGCATTTAGATGTCTTTTATGAATGTTTTCAAAGTTTGCAACTAAGACCAAGGGGTCAAATGAACACCAATAAATATTTCATTTCGGTTTAAAATTGAACACACTTGTTAATTTTTGTTTGTAATAGTTGTTTTGTTAGATTTTGTTTGGCAAAGAGAGGAATGTTGCATGTATGCTCTTCCATTTGTCCCCTATATAGAACCCTTAGAATCAAAATCACCATTCTTATTACAAGAAGCCTTGTCCAAGGCTTAGAAAGAATGTCATCTAAACCACTCCTCAAAAATTCATCAAAGTTTGGGTGATCTTGAAAATGACCCTAAAGTCTTTCTATTTCATGCTTTCTTTATTTTTATGCATCTTGGCTTGTGACAGGGACATCATTACCTCTTGCAAGTTCTTTAGGAAAGCTTTGACCTAGGTTTTCACCACTCAGCATTGACTTCACTTACTCCTTTAGATTTTCACATGGGATGTATCTCATTTAGACATCATACTAACTAAGTGAACAACAAGATGTAGTGGTTGTAAAAAGTAATAGACCTTTTTAGAACTATCCAATACCATGGTCACCTAATTTTCATGATTTTATTTTGCATTATTTGGTGTTAAAGTCATTGTGCAATTAATTCCTCTAGAATGATCGAAACCTTGCTAGTTTTAGTCAACCCCATTTTGCCATACCCTTGATAGGATTTGGGCGATTTTACTTAATATATTTTTAGATAATTTTCTCATTTGGTAGGTTTTGAGACTAAAACTTGTTTGTTTGTTCATAAATCCATGTCAAACCATTTTGTCTATACGTCACTCTTTTATCTAAAGAGGTGTTATGCTAGCCATTTTAAACCACACTTGTGCCTTAAATTTTTTGCTAAACTTATTTGTGTGTGTGTCATTTGAATTATATAGGGTGGTGTTATGCTGCCCAAATCATGCCAAACCATTTATGCCTTTGAGTATTTTGAAACATAACATTGATCACATCATTCGATCATGCTTATGTCATTAGGTTGTTCAAATTATTTTAAGACTAGTTTACCTTATATCAAAAACCATTTGTTTCAAACCATGTCATGTATACCATTTAAACCTTTGTCTTGTGCCATCATGCTATCTAATCTAGTCTAGCCTATTTGGTCAAATCCTAGTTTTCAACGTTGAGTTTTCAATTAGCTTTGTCAAGTTTGGATCCAAATTTTGATTAATTTCTATTTAGGCCTCAATTTGTGGGGTTGATACATAGATATTTCTCTATTGGGTTGCATAACTTTAGTTAATCGATTACCCAAATTTGAAAACTATTGATGATCTATGTGTTTAATACATATCCTCATCATTATTTGCGACTTTATTTGGGAGAACACAACCTTTTTCAAAGAGCCTTTTATCTTATGCCTTTTGCCAACTAATCATGTTTATGTTTGATTCCATGTGTCAGGCCTATGTCAAAGCTGTTTTCAAAAAATTTAGATTAAATCAAGTCACATCATGCCTATTTCTTTGAGCCTAGATTTTGACTCTATGTTTGGACAAAAGACCTAGCAACTCAACTTTTCCCTTTCCTAGTTTAAACCTTGTTTGGAACACTTTGACCTAGACCTTTGACATACCAATTTTTATTCAGATGCTTGACCTTTTGTGCATACGATGTTTGACTTTAGACATTTGATGTTAGAATGTTTTATGCCAAATATTTGAAAAAACCATTTTGGAGATACAACTCCACTTTCAAACCAAATTGGAGATACAACTCCACCCCTTCGACCAAGTTAGACCAAGTTTGAACCATTTATCCTTTGGATCATTTTTCAAAGTTTATAAAACTCTAAGCCTTTTTGTTTTTAGAGATTTCATCATTTACATGGATATGTCTCACTACACTTATGGTGGAGTCACATACAATCCAACTTATGATAGAATGGCCACACAAAATTCCACTAGGAACCCCTATAAAGAAAGATTTTCTAAGGAGTTATATTATTCTCCCTATAATACTCCATATGGGGAACATAATCAAAATCCAAAAAATCCAAATCAAGACCTTGATTGGGATGAAGAGGCTTGTGAGGAAGACTTTGAAGAACCAACTACATATAATGTTGTTTGGGATATAAATCCATACCCTCTTTTCAATAATTAGTACATGGGATGGTGAGGAAGACTTGGATGATTTAGCTTATGCAAGTAATCAAGTTCCACAATGCCAACCATTTCTATACCAAGACCTCATCCTTTGGATTTTGTGAGCAATCAAGCTCCACAACACCCCTTCATCATTCCAAGACCTAATCCTTTGGCTTGTGCAAGCAATCAAGCCCCATAATGCCCTATCATTACCATCTCAGAACTTTGTCCTTTGGCTCATAGAATCAATCATGCTCCCCAAGGCCCTACCATTATCCAATCACAAGTCATTCCTCATCTAATACCAATCCCAACCAAACCTCAATTGATTTAATCATTTAAAGACCAAGCTATGTTCAAAACTAGTATTTTCCAGCTCATTGAAAACCAAGGCTATGAGAACTAACCAATCTGAGATGTTTTTGTTGGAACAACTATTTGTGATGAGTCAACCTATGATAAATTACTTATTGATCCTATACCAATTATCAAGGAGTCTCACTCTGATAAGCCAGTCTTTACTGAGTCACTTCTTAATGATTATAACTATCTTTGGGAAAATCATTACCTCGATCATGTGCCTATTTTTCAAGAGCCTCATATTGATAAGATAGTCTTTAAAGAGTTATCTCTTGACCTTTTTCCCATCCTAGAGGAGTCCCACTTTAATAAACTAGTTTTTGTGAAGCCCATTGTGCCATCATAGACCATTACTTGTCTAAAACTAAATATTCAATAAGACATCATTGTAATAGAGTAGCCATCATATGAAGAATTCAAATTAGAGTCAGGTTCTATTTTTAAACCAACATCTGATTTAGCATTAGAATCAGAATCAACATCAGTCTCAACATTAGATTTAGAGTCCCTTGAGTTAGAATCAGATTTAGAAGAAGAATATGTTCATGGTTGTTACAACATTGGTTACACATGCCTCATAAATCAATTTGAATAAATTTGTGATCCTTTTATAGTTATTGAGGATGAGTAATTTAGCTTTGACACAAGTTATCCTAGTATCCTCTATGAGGATTGTGTAACCTCTCCCCATTTCATTACCATTCCATAGTCCATTACCATCAACCAAAATAGCCATATTATTGACATTCCATCTCCCATAAGTGTTGATTGGGACTGATAGAGTCACAGTTTATTGAATTGCATCCATGGTGACATAGTAGTTGAAGAAGAGAAAGGAGGCCAAGACAACATTCATGTAGTAGAAGAATATTCTCCTAGTGAAGCCTTTTCAAAGGTGCTAGGGGACAATCCAAGTCAAAACTTAGTATATTTTAGTGAAACTTTTTTGGAAGCACTAGAAGAAAATCAAAGTCAAAAGTCAACATTCCTTAGTGAAACCTTTTCAAAGGTGCTACAAGACAATCAAGACAACTTCATTAGTGAAAACCTCTTTGAAGCACCAATAGTTGAACATAAAATTTCTTCACTGCTTGATGAAGACAAAATCAAAGATCATATCAAAATAGCTTCTAATCTATAGCCTAATTAGATGGTAGCTACTCTAAAGATAAAACAATATAAAATTTTGGTGGTCCTCTCGAGAGAACAAGTCTTCAGCCCTGCCATAACCAAAGTTATGTTGAATCTAACATCAACAACATTACATGTGACTAAAAGTCCTGATCTTCATTTATTTCCCCACCATTCCACATTCTATTATCATCTACCATTCCATTTCAAAATCAAACCTACCATCCAATATTTGTCCTTGTTTACCATCCACAACCACATTTTCCTTTACAAACACTACAAAGATACCTTATCTCAACACTTGAAGGAATTAGAATCAACAACCAAGAAAGGTCACAAAAGCATTCTCAACCTCAAAATCTACAGGCCATTCTTGATAGAGCAGTTATTTAGATGAGGTGTGAACTAGAAATTAGCATGATTGAGTATTTTGTTTATGTCATTTGTTGATTAGGATGTGCATCTCCATCTCAACAAGAAAAATAGAATCATATGCCATTTACCATACCCAGGCTAAAAACATGTACCATACCATTTCGCATCACCTGCCATTGCCATTGTTACATATCCTTCTATTCACCCCATCACTTGGGGGCAAACCCTCTTACCATTTTATCAAATTTATCAAATCATCATTATCCTTATCAAAACCATAGCATCCTATCATTCCATTCATATCCATACTAAAGCCTATTTTTAGTCATTCTACCCAATCCTATTTGATCTTGGTTCATTTGGTTCTTCTTGCACTTTTTGCGAGGGGATTTTAATGAAGTTTCAATAATCAATCAAGTATATATTTAAATGATAGTCTATCAAAGTAGTGTGATAGTTTATTTGGCAAGATATCTTTTATCTTATCAAGTTTGTTTATGTGAGCTTGATTATAACTACCTATGGGCAAATTAGTGTTTCACCAATCCTGCTACCAATCATTACCGCCTATGGGAAAATTAGTATCATTGACCTATGCCAATGTATCCTAGCTATAATCACCTATGGTCAAACTAGGGGAAACACTTGTTCATCATGCATTACCATATCACTTTTCCATCATTGTTTTCATTTGACTATCCATTTTCCAAATTTGAGAACTTGTTGAGACCTAGCTAGTTTTTCCTCACCTTTTGTGTGGATGAAATTACTATGACTTGAGGTCATTTCAGGACTATGTGGGTCATGCTCAATTCATGTTGAGGTCACCTCAGTCCCCCTTTTCATATGCTCTCACCATTTTATGATCAACCTAAGCCAAATGCTCTCATCATTTAATGAACAAGTATCTTGTCATTCTCTAATGAGCTAAGATACCTCAAAATTCCAAAAACATTCATAATATTTCAAAATACCAAAAATATTTATCCTATCTAAGCCTAGTCAATTATCCTCGATCTGCCTTACTGGGGCATTGTCATTGTTAGGATGCTTTATTTTGCTTTTATTTTTAGGCTTTTTATTTATTTGTTTATTTCAAGTTGTTTGTTTATTTATTTATTTGTTTGTTTTTAGAACTATTTCCTTGACTTGGTCTATATGTGTTCATTGGGTGATTCTTGAGCACATTGTTCTTGAGTCTATCCATATTCATATGTCAACATTATAATCATGGTTTATATCATTAGTGCATTGTTTTCATGTGTTTATTAGATATCAGGAGTTAGTCCTTATGCATATTTTGACCAAGTCTTCATGGTGTTCTATCATGAATCCTACCATCACATGCTACAACAAAAATCAGCTTCACAAATGTATACAATCAATGGAGACAAAAAAAATTCTCCTTGGCACCTTGGCAAATCTTTTCACCCATCTTGATCAAATCAACCCATTGACCACTCTAGTTGTATCATTGTTAATCAAGATGAGCATCTCCTCATTGGCAAGTACAACTGAATCATTCACATTGATCAATCTTATTCTTCTTTTCATTTCTTTTATCACTTTACATCAACTCATATTTAATCTGTATTCTAAGTTATATCCTTAAGTTATGCTTGTTAATCAGTCCTAACTGGGGCACCATCAGCTTTAGCCAATCTAGGTCCTTTTAATGATTATAACTGCCTATGAGAAAATCATTATTTTGAATTTTATTCTTGATTATAACCACCTTTGGGCAAATCAGCCTCCTTTTTAAATCAATGCATACATGCATTTTCTCAACCATGGGTTAATTCTACCTTTCTTCTTGTTTCTTTTCGAGGGACCATCCATCAATAAACGTGATGGCCACTCCCTCAAGGGGGCATTATCCTAGGCTTTCCAAAAACCATTTGGAGCTTTTTTTTCAATCATCATCTTCTTTTTGGCATACAATCCATTTCTCATTCTTTGAAAAGACATTGCTTTGCCTATAGTTTTTAACATCTTCCTAAATAGGGGTAAACTATACACACCTAAAACTGGCCACTGATAACCTCCAACCAAGATTTTGACCAATTTTGACTTAAAAATGCATAATTTGGCATAAAAACACTAAAACATGCTAAATTATGTGAAACTAACATATTCAAGTACCAATTTTAGCCAGGGTATCCCTAAATGGGGTAATGCAATTTATGGGCTAGCTAACTTTGATCAGATCATTCTGAGTCAAAACGCCAAATTTGCACCTAAGTGCTCTGAATTGCTCTTTCCTGTCAAATATTTCACACAAGACTTGTACCTTTGTTATTTTTTGTTGGAAAAATCCTAAATGGAAATATGGTTCCAACGCATCTGACAATGCCTTCCAATTCTAATCCAGTCAAATTTTGGACCAATAATAAGGCATTCTGATCAATTTGAGTAATTTGTGTACAAAGTGCTTAATCATGCTTAAGAGATAATTAACCCAAAACAAGGCCTAATAAAAAATTCCATGGAAACTTGTTTAATAATTATTTTTGGAAATGAATATGTAATATCTTCATCATCAAGTGATCTCATTTGTTGGGAAGACATCCTTAGGCCATAAATGCCACAAATATCAAGATTCATGCCTCTCATGCCTCATCAATGCCTTCCATGATTCTCTCTATGCCTCTTAATTTCCCCTTATTCCAATGTCATGATGAGGATAATTACAAACTTAATTCTATAAATTAAATTAATCCTCAATCACACATCAATCTTGAGATGGATGGCTGAGGTTGATTTTGATCAAATCTAAAAATCTATAAATAAGAGGCCTCACAACATCATTTCAAAGCTATTTTGGTGCAAATATGATCAAATATCTTCAAAGTACTTGATAATCCAAAGTTAAATGCCAAATTGATTCTAAGCCAAGCCAAGCCAAGCCACAAGCCAAAGGTGCCAAGGAGAAGAGGAGATAACCAAGCCTCCTTTGATGAAGACTTCATGAGCACAAGCTAAGCATGCCACTACTACAAAGTCATTTGGATCATCCAAGGAAGGTGAAGGAACTCTTTTATTTGATCCCTTACTTTTTAGTTGTGCTTATCATTTACTTTTGTTAACTAAGTTATCCCTAGTGTATAGGCCTAGAGATGTTATGTTATTAGTGTGTTTATTTCATTTTTTGGTCATTTTGGAACTAACACCATACTAACCATCCTTTCTTGAGTCAAATTCCTAGATCACATTTTATATATAGAACTTTACCTTTGTACTCATCCTTAGTGAGAGCCAATATGTGATTAACATATATGCTCTATGTGTATGTGTAGGAGACCAACCTATCTAGACAAGACCCCAAGTAGATATATTATTGAGGGAGATATTCCCCAATGTGATAGTGACACCACTAATATAATGGGTGCCACATATAAAATTATGCATAGATCCACATACTCATTTTTTGCGGCTGGGTGTATGAGCCTCACTAGAGCTAATAAGGGCATGACATCAGACACCATAGTTAGAGGCAAAGTCAACATGGCTTAAGGTATCTATGACATGACTAGAGAGAATTACAACACAACATGAGATGGCTAAAACATGAGTCGAGGCATGTATAGCTAGAGTATAGGTTAAGATGGACTAGTTTCAAATTGAGTTAGCTTGAGAGTAGACTAAAGGAGTGCATGCACTTGGAGATGGGGGAGACTAGTTGGTGGCCTTGGATTAGATGGTGGATTGACTAGTTATTAAGCAGAGATCAAGGTCTCCAGTAGAAGCATGACTACCATAGATGTAGCCCGATCATAGGCTGACAAAGATAGTATCATATGTATATCCATACACATTGCAATTTTGGGGACTATGATCCTAGGCTCAGAGGAAGCCATGTGCTATACCTAGAGAAAAAACATGTATTTTTTGTAATATATATAGCTCTTTCTCATTATTAGCACATGTGTGTATATGATTTTTTGTGTGATGTGTATACTTCATTTAATATAGACTACTAGATATATGTGATTAGACTGTATGCACTACTAATAAATAACCCACATGCACACACATACACAAGTGGTATAGGGGTAGTGGTTTTAGAAGAGAGAAAAGGTTCACCTTACCACCATAGGCAATTTTTTTAGAGGGCCATGTAGGCTGTAGACATGAAATGTATTGAGGTAGAACCCATTGATCACGTGCCACAAGGGCTTGCCTTTGAGGGTCGAGAGATGATAAGACCTATTTTTTAGAGAGGAAGTGATAACAAAAGGGACAAACTACTTGTGTTTCCCTTCTTACAATGCTCCTTGTCAAAAATGAGGACCGTGTCACCTACTTTTAATTGATGAGGGTATACCAATTTCTTGAATTGGTGGTGTTAATGGCACTAAAAAGCATGGTTGTGATAAAAAGTAGTAGGTGTCACTCATTTAATTTCTCAAGTTTGATTAGGTGAGTGATGCAATCTTACTCATCAAAAAGAGATACAAATGTCTTAATCCATAATAAAAGGATTAAAACTTCTAAGGGAAGAACAACCTCAGACCTATTGGCTAGATATTTGGTAGGCTAGAAAAATTACCTAGGTAGTAATGGGATTATACCCCCTTCATTTAATGATGAAGCTCTTGTATGGTTATGTCTATCTACTTTTGATTATTCAAAAATTTCATTTATTCATAGTTTATATAAATTATTCATAGGATATGCACAAGTTGACATGTTTCAAGGTATTAATTTAATCACAAAGTTTATGAACCATAACACAGTGATTTTATAGTAGGTAATCAATTGTTTAAGAGAATGTGTAAATAAGTTTCGGGAAATAGAGAATGAAAAGACTAGAATATGTGAGAATAAATAAGGTGCACTTCCCAACAAGTATTTTTACAAAGCTTATTGAATTTGTACAAGTAAATAAATATTCAATAGATGATAATCCTTTCAGCAAATAATTAAGAAAGATTGAAATTCATATTCAAATTTAAATATAACATAAATTTTACCATTTTAGTCTTCACAAATGCACCAAATGATCTCCTTAGATGCAAAGTTCAACAGAAATCAACTTCCTTCTTATTCACTTTGAACCAATTTCATATAAAATAAAAACTTAGAAATCTAAATGCAAAGTTGTAGATTACTTAAAATCTCTTGATTTAGTTAGAATTACTTTCCAAAAATTACCATTCTTTGGTACACAGGCCTTCACTATTATTTATGATAAACTTAGATGTCAAAATCAATTAGGAGATAACTCCTTGAATTCCCATGTACTACACTAAAACCTGAAAACCATTGAGAGGCATCCACCTTGAATTTCTCTTGTATGGCATGTAATGGCTGATGATATGTAGCACTTATTGATTTCCCTGTTTGGATCAAAAATAATCTCTTTGCATGTAGCGTAGAGCTTTCCCAAGTAATTTTTTTTACAAAATGACTTCAAGTAATGGTGTCTAAGCAAGTTACTTGAGTCTTACATTTTTACAAAGTAACTTACTTTTACAAGTAACTTCACTAAATGACATTACTTAGAAATTAATCACTCAAAACAAAATTACTTCAAATACATTATGAGGAAAATAAAAGAAAATTTAGGAAGATAGAATAAGTTGTCAACAAGAGAATCAATATAAATCATTCTAACTCGTGAACTTTAGATCTGCACTTTTCTCTATATTTGATATGTTGGGACATCATGAACTATATTGATGCATCATCTGATTTGGCAATTGATTGACTTTTGATTTCATATCTCAAAAGTTCCCTTTCCAGATTCCTACAATAAGTTTTTACCTTATCAAGTTTGTGTTCTAACCTCTTGACTTCTTATTGACTTTTGATTAACTCCTTTATAGATTTTGTTTTGAAAGGAGTTGTAGCCTTTTTTATTAAATATTTGAACTGAAGATGCAAATGTTCAGGTGTTCTTGGAGTTTTCTCAAACCAAACATTTATAAGATAGAAGATGTAGTCCTCTAGATCCACTTTTATATTGTGAACATATTTTTCTAAAGGTTTCATTTCTTCAAGCATTGTCCTAAGAATGCGCAGAGAAAAATATATAAGATGTTCCTCTTATTTTTCCTTCTTTATTGATCCTTCTGGAATAATTTATTCTTCAATCAAAACCTTCTCACTTAAATAATTTATTCTCTAAAGGCTTTCTTGTTTTAATTTAGAGATTCCATTCTCATTTTCTATTTCCTTCATCACTACCTTTATTTATGCCAATTTATTTTCAATATCAGCTTGAGTGCTCCAGACTTAAGGAAACCACTTTTGTGGAGTTTGTAACATCTTCTCAATCCATTCATTAATTGGTTTAGAGTTATCCCTAGTTTATTCTACCTCTGTTATTGTTTGTTGATCAAATGCACCTCTTGAAAGTAATGATTGTTGTGGAGAAGATCTTGCCACCTTGGTAATTATTTCACACAATTTAGAAATTTACTCCTTCAACTTAGCTTTATCATATTTCTCTTCATCAAGCTTCTAGAAAAGGTTATTAATTAGAGTCTATGTCTTGTTTCAATCCCTTTGTGGTAATTTGTTGAAGGGATATTTTTGTAACTATTAGGTCTTGTTCAGTGACTTCACCTTTTTCCTTATTCTATGGAGGAATTGATATTTCTACAAATTTTTGGCCAGAAGGCTTAATTATCAGCTTAGAAGTCATTTTAACATGTGTAGGCTTCTTTCCTTTATGATCAATACTCTTTAGTAGTTACAAGTCAATCTCCTCCAAATTTATTACTTGTCTTATTTGAAGAACTATTTGCAATGCTAACCATGATGAGAAGTTTGTGCTTGTTAAAGTAGCTAAATGTAATACCATTTGTTGTTAATTATTTCTTACCACTATCTATTAAGAAGGAACTTCTTGTACATCTAGATTATTTTGAACATTAGAAACAATTTGATCACCTTTTTCTTTTTCTTTCTATGGTTCTTTCTCCTTCTCTTTTTCTTTCTCTTTCTCTTTCTCTTTCTCATCTTTTGCTTCTTTCTCTTTTTATGTCTCCTTTTCTTTTTCCTTTGTTTCCTTTACCTTTGTTGCCTTTGACTTTGCTACCTCTTTTTTATTTTCCTTTGATACCTCCTAAAATGGAGTCACTTCTTTAGTAGTTACATGTTTTGGCTCTTTTTGAGTGGTGGGTTGATCATCTAAAGGAGGTAGAGGTCAAATATTAGGTGGAGGAAGAGGAGGAGGAACATCAGTCTCTTTCTGAATAGATTTTTTTGGAGGCTTGATGTTATGATATTTTGGAGGTGGCATGAGTGTTGATGGATCTGTGGTAGGTGCAATAAAATTAGGAATGATAAGGGGAGTATCTATGGAAGAAACCAAAGGAGGTGTAATGATAGATGGTTGAATTGGTTCCTTATCCTTCACCATAGAATAGTTGTCATCAACATTCTTCTTCAGCTTTAATTTATTCTTAGGTTCTTGACTGCATTCCTCTTGTAACATTTTTATCTTCTAACTTACTTGATTGGTTTTGGTTATTAACTCCTTCATGCAATATCCCTTATTGAGAGTCATGGCAAGGACAATATAGGTTCTCTCAGTAATAGTTTTAACTTGATCTTTATAAAAAACAATCTCTATAAGTGGAGTGTTATCTCCTCCTACTACATGGTAAGCATCACTAGTTACTATTCCATCATCTTCTATATCCTCAAGAATTTTTGCTAAATAAAAATAATGAATCTATTCAATAGTCAATCTACTATTGTCTCTTCTTCTTACTTCAAACTCATTCCTACAATCAATCCAAAAGTCTACAAGTGCAGGAATATGCATATAATCAAGATAAACTATATTTTGAGCTATGCCTCTACAATCAAAATTAGATCTAGCTTCAAAGTGAGTGTGATTGTAGTTTTGATACATCTCTATTTGTACATTATTTTCTTTGTATATGCTTGCACAATGATAGTTGCCAATAACAATGAGAAAACTAACTAAGGAATGTTGAACCTTTGACTATAGGTCATATAAATCTACTAGCTACCTACACAACTCCATGAGAATTCATTTGTCATTGGGATACCTTGGTAATTTAACTAGTGTGCCTAAGAAACCACCAAATTTGATGTATGTGAAATTGAGTAATTGAATTAAGATGCATCCAAAATGAAAAACTACTTCCCAAGCCACATCAGACACTCTCTTGGGCTTTAGAGTAACATTCATTTTATAGATGATTTCATAAAATAATCCATCATTTACCCTCTTATAATTATTGAAGTATTATGAAAGAACCAATTTAGGGTAATATTTATAGATGAGTTCTAATGCCAACATCCCTTTTATAGTAAATCTAAAAAAGTCTCCACTAGATGCTGCAACATACACTAAGTATGAAGTCATCTTGACATCTAAAGTTTGCAAAACATTATTTTCGATGGTCAATGTTGTCACTTATCATCCTTGACCACTCAATCATTATAGAACTTCTATTGACATCAATGGCCCTAATATATGCATGCATCCAGGTGGAGAATTATTTAGCATTATTATCTCCATTAATTCTACATGACAACTAGGTGATGTCATCAACTTCTCGAATGAATTTAGACCTTACTATATATTTTAGGAACCTCGAGGGCTAATTTACTTTTTTTAGATAGTTAGTGTTCATTACCTTGATACACTTTGAAGTTTGTCTTTCTCAAAGATTCTTGACTTTTTATATTGATAAATCTATTACTTTAGGCCTTGTTAGGATCTTTAAATAGTAGTCAAAGTATTGAAGATCAATCCTAATTACCAAATTACTTGAAGTGTCTTTCACTGTTCTAGTGAGAGTCATATTACTTAGCACATTCTAGGACAAACTTAGGTAGTTGTGTAGAACTTGGGAAAGTTGTAGCTCATAAGATTACATTATTGGTCATTGCTTACATGAGTGGAGTCTTGGTGATAACTTTGGATCTCTCTAATAACTTAGTTATGGACACATGCCCCATATCTATGTCACTGATTTATGACACTTTGGATACAATACTAGACTCAATGGGGTACCCCTTATACTCATACTTCATCTTTAGTTCTTATGATTTCACAACTTTCTTTGCTTTTGTCCTACCCTTCCTACTTGGCCTTGGTATTTCCTCAAGTTTAAGTTCAAGGACTTCTTCAATAAAATTTGCTTGTACTTCTACTTCAATTACTTCTTCCTCTGATCCTAACATTTATTTTGGCTAACACTAGGAATACTTGATAAGTTCTCTTGAATACTTAGTGATTGTTCCTACCAGTTTAGAAAAGGTTAAACAACTAGATAAATTTATTATCTTAAGTAACAGTCCTAAGCAATCTTCAAGTATCAAGAACTTCTAGTAGTAGAAGGATTTGAAAACCCCAAGTAACTTATTTTAAGTAGAAGGGTATCATAATTCTGAGAACATTTGGGTACTCCTTAAGTCTTCAGTGATGATTACTTTAAGTAACAAGTATTCAAATATCTAGTTCCCTTTGGGAATTTTATCAAGTTTACTTGGGCTTGTGACTTTGGATTTTCTTGGGCAACTTACTAGGTTTTTAGACTTTGAATAAGCAGTTAGTAATGCAAAACCCAGGGAAGAAAAGCTAGGTCAATTGTTAGGTTTTCTTGTAGAAGGATTCATTAATTTTAGGATTTCAACTAAGACTTTTTACATGTTAAGTGTTTACGAGAGTTTTTACAAGATTTTAAACAACATTATGCATGAAAGAATGACATACAAACACAAGCAAAATAAGAAAACATAGATAAACTTCTAAACGGTGCATGAAAACTCACTAGCAAGAAAAACAAGATTTTCAATTAGAAATGAAACTAAAAAACAAATGGGAAACAAAAACACATCTAATTTAAATTGGTCTTGAGGAAATTGCTCCAAAAATGCTCTAGAGGCTTAAACGGTGTCGATCAGGATCCACAGGGGCAGAAGCTAGGTTAGACAACTCAAAATCTAGGTAGGAAATGATGTGAAATTTTCAATATTTATATTAACCATTGAATTTATGATAAATAGGTGACATGTGTGAGGGAATCCATATAATCATTTAGCTTTTTATCAGGTTTTATGGACTACTTTGCTTAATTTGGCCTTTAAATTCAAGAAACTTTGTAATCATGATGTGGTCTTGACTTGTGGGTACTTCAAAATTACAAACCCTTTTTGATTTTATTTATGACTTTGAGCAAGTAAAGTAACTTTGAAACCCCAGTTTTCTCTAGTTAGTGCTTTATGGGTTAATGAAATTTCTTTGCTCAACTTTTGATGAGAATCAAAGTTATCTCATAATTTTGGTTTGAATTGGGTGGTGTTATTCGGTATTGTGATGATTACTTACTTATCATTTGATAAGTAAAGTTACTTGGAGAACTTGAGTTGGCCTAGAAGGGAGCCCAAAAACTTAGTTTTTCATCTTCTTGGGAAGATGCTAAAATGGGGTTTTTCAGTGATGGCCTTGGCAAACATTTTCAACCTTATGGAATGATTTGAAGCCATTAGGAATGTAATTAATCATAATAAAAACAACAAAAAACTAAGCTTTATTTAGAGGACTAAGTTTCAACAAGAACAACTAACTCACAAAACACAAAAGGCACAAATTTTAATAGAGGTATCTCAAAATTTTGTGTAAAATTTTAATGACACTAGCTGGCTCTGACTGAGGACATCTTTATTTTTATCAAGAAGAATGAAACAAAGATGAGATCCTAGTATCTCTAGTTTTGAGTCTTATCTATTGGGTATAGAGTCATGTAAAACTCAATCACAAAAAAAACATAAAAACATAAAAAGAAAAAAAAAGAACTGAGATCTTATTTATATACATATAGGTGTTACCTTACTACTCAATTCCTATAAATCTTCAAGTGCTTCCCATTGAAAGGCAATGATAGTTAAATTATATCCTGATAAGTTAGGATGAAGCTATCTCTTCCAACAATCTTCTTTATAGTTAAAGGCCCTTTTCAAAATGAGTTAAACTTGTTATGCTTCCATTTTTGTTCATTATACTTATCCCATAGAAGGACCAAGTCACCAACTTCAAACTATCTTTCTTGAGCCTTCTTATCAAATATCTTCTTCACTTTCATCTGGTGATCAGTCTGTTGGTCAATAACTTGAGTACAAACCTCTTGCAGTTTAGTGAGAAACATAATCCTCTTATCAAGTGGATCTTGATAAATTGCATCTTTAATAGCTTTAGATAATTACAAAGCAGGAAACTCTATGGTGATTGGTAACTCAATGTCTATTTCATGTAGTAGCTAAAAAGGTGACATACCAATGGCTTTCTTTGGAGTGATTATCTACCCATAGTGCATCAAATAACTTCTTATGCTAGGTACATTGATTTTTACTACCAACTTATGAATGATAGTCATCAAGTTCTTGTTACTTGATTCATCTTGACCATTCCTCTTAGGATAGTGATTTAAAGCATGAACTAGATCTATTTTATATGAGTAATAAAAATTAATTACTTTCACTGAAGAAAAGTTAGTTGCATTATCTGTTACTATCTTGTGTGGAATACCAAACCTTATTATGATATTATCCATGATAAAATCACATACAAATTATGAAGTGGCATGCTTGATAGGAATGGATTCCACCCACTTGCTGAAGTAATCAGTTACAGTTAAGACATAGCAATGTCTAGCACTTGAAGAAGGATTGAACATGCCAATAAAATCTCTGCCCCACTGCTAGAATGGCTCATTGATTATGACTAATTCTAAAGGAAATGCTAGCAAATTTACATGTCCTAAAAAGTATTGACATGCTTGACCCTTAGCAACCCAATCCGAAGTATCATGGAAAAGAGTAGGCCAAAAGTACTCTTTGTCCACACAATAAAGGAAGACACCATCAATTCCTCTTTTATATAAACCATTATCCCAAAGGGCATAATCCTTTAACTTCAATTTGACGATATGCTTTTCCTTATATGTAAGATTAGCTGGAAATTCTTTGTAAGTTATAAAGTAAGCAATCTTACTATACCATTCATCAACAAGATCAACAAAAAACACCATGAGAAAATATTCATCTGATTTAGCTTAAAGTGAAGATGCCACTGTATTTGTGTCATCAATTTTTATTTTTGTCATCAATTGGCACAAGCCTCTTTTTTCTTACTAGATTCATTGGTTTGATATCAAGATCAAACTCTTGCACCATAGCTACCCAAGTGCCTCTCAATAATCCCAGCTCTTGTTATGTTAGAATTCATTTGATTGTAGCATCAAGTACATATACTATAGTATGTGAAGATAAGATATAGTACCTAAAAGCTTTGCATGTTTTAACTATGTCAAAGGCATGTTTTTCTATCTATGAATACTTCAATTCAGAGATTTTCAATTTGTGGTTCATGAAAGCTATAGAAGATTCAATACCTTCATCTTTATTCTGTAGAATTATGGATGACATGGTATGTTCAGAAGAGTAGCAATAAAGAATGAATTGTTTACTAAAATCTAAAGAAATCAGCACTAGGGCTTCAACTATGGTTGTCTTAATCCTTTCAAATGCCAACTTACCTTTAGTATTCTACTTGAATTATTGCTTATTTTTCATCATGTTAGAAAAATGGTGGGTCAACTCAGTAAATTCAGGAATGAATCTTCTGAGGAAGTTGACTTTACGAAAGAAGGAATGTACACCCTTCTTAAAAGTAGGTAAAGATAGACTTTGAATGGATTTCACCATTTCTAGGTGAATCATCCTTCTTTTATTTGATATAATGTGACCAAGAAGTTTCCCTTCAATCATAAAAAATATTGATTTCTTAGGATTCAAACAAATCCCATGTCTCCTACATTGAATGATAACCTTTTCTAAATCAGCCAAGTGATGACCTCTCTTTTTGGAGAAGATTATCAAGTCATCAAGATATACAACAATGTTCTTGTCTTTTATATGTGAAAATGCTATGTCCATTGCTTGTTAAAAATTCACTCCAGTATTAACTAGCCCAAAGGGCATATTCTGATAGGTAAATGTCCCCATGGTGTTGTGAAAGTTGTCTTGTATCGATCTTCTTCAGCTACTTTTATCTTATTATATCTTGAAAATATATCTACCATGGACAACATCTATGATCCTATAACTACTTGTAAGGTATGATCCATGATTGGCAACATATAGTTATCTTTTAGTGAAGCTTGATTCAAATTACAAAAATCAACACATAGAAGTGTTTCTCTATTTTTCTTTTTTACTGGGACAATGTTAGCTGACCATTCTAAATGATGAATGGGATAAATTATTTTAGCATCGAATATATTATAAATTTTATCAAAGATAGTACATTTTATTGTTTTATTATGATGGTGAAGCTTTTTCCTCAAAGGCTTCACTTCTAGATAAAGTGGAATGTAGTGTTGTATTTCTTTTGGCTAAAATTTCTTCTTATCTTTGTACGACCAAGCAAACACATCCATGTATTTCCTTAGAATATTTATGAATACTTATTTTTCTTCTTGAGAAAAATATTTTCCAATGTTGACCATCTTGGGCTCTTCTAAAGTACCCAAGTTAACTTGTTGTATCTCTGGAGAAGAACTCTCACCATATTCTTTCTTTTTCTTTAGAAACTGATCATGTATATCAAAGATTTCCTCTAAATAAACTAATATTTTAAGGAATTTATTTCCCTTTAATTTAATTAATTCTTCATTATCATTATGTTCAAGATCAGTATTACCTTTTTTTATCTGGTGTGGAAGTGAACTACTTCCTTCAAAATACAATTCTTCAAAATTGTCTTATTGCTTAATCAAATCAACTATCTATTTGTCATCATTGAAGACTTGCCACTGATTGATGTTATCTAGAAATTTTGGACAAAAAACTATTTCTAATCTATATTCACCTTCTTAGAAAAGTGTGGGTGGTTGATCTAGCCTTAGTAGAGCTATGGTAACTGTAAGAGAATTGGCTCTAGAGTTTTGATCATGAGGAATGAAATTGATTAAAAAGGATACAAAATCAAGTGTTACACTTATAACTCAATCATGGTAGTGCCTTAGCCTATCTTCTTCACCTGGTATTATCCCCAAATTTTTTTTACTATTAACTTAACATATCCTTGTGCTTTAAAAAGTTTCACTCCTTTTTCCTTTACTTGTTCTATTCCTAATATTAGTGCTTCATACTCTACTGTGTTTTTAGTATTTTCAAACATAAGCTTGTAAGAGTAAGGATATATCTTACCATCCAGTGATATTAGTACAACTTCAGCATTTGAACCAAGAAAACAACATCTACCATTAAATTCTAGCATCCATATTTTCTCTTATTCCTCATGTATCTCTAGTTCTAATATTTTTTTTCTAAATTCAAGGTAATAAATGCCATGATCTGACTCTTTAAAAATAATCTTGGATCTTGGATCATCAGACTTGGAAACCATATACTTGGACTTCTTCTCAAGCTCAAGTTTCTGATTTACTCCTTTGATTGTAATGTGAGTGCATGGCCAATTCATCTTGACTTCTCCACCTAGATCTTTATAAAAGTTTTTACTTAACAACATTCTGTAAGAAATAGGAATATCTATAACCAAAATTATCATTTTAAGTATTTTATCTGGAAAGGCCACCAAAATAACTTGACCATCTTTGATTTGTCTAATCAAGGGGACTTGTCTTTCCATTCAGTAACATCTCCCTATTGACTTATTTAAAGTGAGGCTAAGGGTATCAGCTACTTTGGTTAGCATGACATTATCATAAGCTCTAGAGTCTAAGATACAGGTGCTCAACATGAAGCCATTGATCAAAAGAGACACATAGAATGGTTTTATTATTTCAAATGTGGAAACAGATGTGGGAGAAGTAGTTGCATCATTGTTTTGGGAAGAAACCTATTTGGGAGTAGACAAAATACCTTTAGAGGCATTGGAAGTATTATTTGATCCTTTACTTTGTACATACTTGAATAGTCTATTCAGTTGATCTAGATAATACCTCAAGTGTTCAGCTTTAGACATTTGAATTTTAGTTATTTTTATGTGATCAATTATGTCAAAAGAGGGGATGTATATAGACAAAGTAGGATTGACTTCAGAAGTATGAGTAACCGGCTTATGATTTTGAGAAGAAGCTACATACTTATCTTTTGGAGTAGGAGAAGAAGGTAGATGACTACCTCTTTTAAGAATGCTTACATCTGATCTGGAGCCTTCTTTCTCTTTCCCTTGTTCTTTGGGAAGATTTCACTATATTATTGAGTCTATGACCTTGTAAACACTAAAAAAGAGTGACTATGATCTTATTAAAACACTTCTTCATAATCATTTTTTGATTGATTTTCAAGGTAGCCTATGTTGGATTCACCAATAAGATTTACAAATTCATCTTCATCAGCAAATCCTTGATTAAGGTCAGTAGCCATATGATATTATTCATTCATTTCAATGTGGTTTTTTGGGTCATCTTCAATTTCTAGTCTTTATAAAGGTCTAGCAATATGATTCCAATTTTGATTATTGAAATTGCATGTAGGTGCATTCATGGTAGGAGTGACATGAGCACCTTAATCAATTTGCCTTTTCACTTACAATAAGCTATTAGCAATTTTGTGTAACAGAGGATCCGTTGTGGTTTACACTTTAGTTAAAGTAGAACTATCCACCTTAGAAGTTATTTTCTTGATCTTTTCATCCATGATAAGGTCATCCTCAATATTTATAACAAGATTTTGAATTGATGCTAAATTAGTAGGATGTGCTCTGCACAACTAATAGCTAACCTCTGATAATTGAGCATTGATGAAGAAGCACTTTTGATTATCTCTAGTGAACAGAATGGCTTGAGGGATTTTATAGAGTAATCTATTAAACTTGGTAATGAAATTTTGCATGTGTTCATGTGGTTCTTTTTTGATCTGAGTCAGTTTGGTGAGAAATATGTGAGAGTCTTCAATAACTTTAAATCTCTTCTCAAATTAATCACACATAGTGCCCCAACTAACTATAGTGCCAAGAGCCAAATGGTAAAACCATTCTACAGCTAAGTCATGCAAGGTCTCAATAAAGAATCTAACTGAGACATATTCATTCTCAATGCCAATTACTCCACAAGATACAAATAAAGCATCCAAGTTCTCATCTAGACTTTGTTTTCCATTGCTTGTGAATTTTAGAAAATTCTTTCTTGACCCCTTTGGCAAGTCATGGAGAGGAAGAGTCAAATTCAGAGGACCAATCACTGCCCCCCAAGGGACAAGAAGTGGTAGCATCATTCTTCTAGGAATAAGGAATTGAGGATTGGTGGGTTGGATTATTCCTAAGGAATTGTGTTGTAGCTGATTCTTAGGAGTTTATGCTTATCTAATAGGCAAGAGACTGGCTCTTGTTGTTTTGGCTTAGATAGGAAAGCTGAAATTAAACCATTTTTATAGTTGAAAGAAGTCATCAGTTTGGCCTTGAGCTCTCATTACTTTAATAAAAGGTCAATTTTATAGATTGAAGTACTAATATTTTTCTAAGGATTTACCCAAGTAATTTTAGGTTTATAAGCAAAGTCTTGAGAGACAGTTACTTAATATGTAGGAGTTTAGGAAAAACAAGATGTAAAATAAAATGTTTCATCTAGATATACAAAAACTCAAGAAAAGTGATGTGTCTATTTTTAACAAGTCAACTTCACAAAGATGCCTTTTAAATAGACAAGTGTGCCATTACTTATATGCAATTTTTTAAACATCATTTTATAAAATTTAGGATTTTTGAAGAACTGAACGTTAATCTATGCCTATCTCAACTTGTGTGGGTAATCTAATTTTAGTTCTGGGAGTTAATTTCATAGTTTCCCTAACGGAGTCACCATAAAATATTAGCTAGATATTTTGTAGGCTATAAAAATTACCTGGGTAGTCATGGGATTATATCCCCTTAATTTAATGGTGAAGCTCCCATATGCTTATATTTATCTACTTTTGACTATTCACAATTTTAATTATTCATAGTTTATATAAATTATTCATAGGATATGCATAAGTTATCATATTTCAAATTATTATTTTAATCACAAAGTTCATGAACCATAATAGAGTGATTTTTAAACAAGTAGTTGTTTCAGATAATGTGTAAAGAACTTTCAGGAAATAGAGAATAAAAAGACTTGAATATTTGAGAGGAAAGAAGGTGCACTTCACAACAAGTAGTTTTATAGAGCTTATTGAATCCATACAAGTATATAAACATTCAAGAGATGATAATCCTTCAAAAAATGATTAAAAAATATTGGAATTCATATTTAGATTTAAATATAACATAAATTTTACTGTTTTAATCTTCATAAATGCACCAAATGATCTCCTTAGATGCAACGTTTCATAGAAATCAAATTCCTTCTTATTCACTTTGAACCAATTTCATACAAAATAAAAACTCAAAAATATAAATGCAAAGTTTTAGATTGCTTAAACTCTCTTGCTTCAATTACAAGTGCTTTCCAAAAATTACCATTCTTTGGCAAGCAGGCCTTCACTATTATTTATATTAATTCAGATGTCAAAATCAATTAGGAAACAACTCTTTGAATTCCTATGTGTTACATTACAAACTAAAAACTATTGATAGGCATCCTCCTAGTATTTCTCCTATGTGGCATGTAATGGATGATGGTATGTATTACTTATTAGTTTCCTTGTTTGGATAAAAAATAATCTCTTTGCATGTAGTGTAGAGCTTTCCCAAGTAATTTGTTTTTACAAAATGACTTCAATTAATAGCATATACCCAAGTTACTTGAGCCTTACATTTTTACAAAGTAACTTACTTTTAAAAGTAACTTCACTAAATGATATTACTTACAAAGTAATCACTCAAAACAAAATTACTTCAAATACATTATGAGGAAAATAGAAGAAAATAAAAGAAGATAGAAGAATTTGTTGAGAATAGAAGTAATATAAATAATTCTAACTCGTGAACTTTAGATCTACACTTTTCTCTATATTTGACATGTTAGGAAATCATGAACTATATTTATACATCAGCTGTTTGACAATTGATTGCCTTTCAATTTCATATCTCAGTGGCTCCCTTTCTAGCTTCCTACAATAAACATTCACATTCTCAAGTCTAGGTTCTAACCTTTTGACTTCTTGTTTACTTTTGATTAACTCCTTTATATATTTTGTTGTGAAAGATTTGTGGCCTTTTCAATTAACTATTTGAACTAAAGATGCAACTATTCAGGTGTTATTGGAGTTTTCTCAGACCAAACCTTTGTAAGATAGAAGATGCAGTCCTCCAGATCCACTTTTACATTGTGAGCATTTTCTTCTAAAGTTTTCATTTCTTCAAGCATTGTTCCAAGAATGTGCATATAAAAAGATATAAGATGTTCTTCTTATTTTTCCTTCTTTATTAATCATTTTGAAATAATTTATTCTTAAATCAAAACCTTCTCACTTAAAGAATTTATTATATGAAGGCTTTCTTGCTGTAATTTAGAGATTCCATTCACTTTTTCTATTTCCTTCATCACTACCTTTATCTATTCCAATTTATTTTCAATGTCAATTTGAGTGCTCAGGACTTCAGGTAACCACTTCTATGTAGTTTGCAACATCTTCTCAATCCATTCATCAATTGCTTTAACCTTTTCCCCAGTCTCATCTAAATTTGTTATTATTTGTTGATCAAATGTACCTCTTGAAAGTAATGATTATTGTGGAGCAGATCTTTCCACCTTAGCAATTATTTCACACAATTTAGTAATTTTTCCCTTCAACTTAGCTTTATCAACTTTCTCTTCATCAATATTATAGAAAAGGGTGTTAATCAAAGTTTATGTGTCTTATTCTAAGCCCTCTATAGTAACTTCTCTAAGGGATATCTTTGTAGCTATTAGGTCTTGTTCAGTGACTTCACCTTTATCCTTATCTTGTGGAAGAACTAAAAATTTTGTAAATTTCTAGTTAGAAGGCTCAATTATCAGCTTGGAAGTCACTTTAGCACTCTTCGGCTTCTTTCCTTTATGATCAATACTCTTTAGTAGTTTCAAGTCAATCTCCTCTAAATTTATTACTTCTCTTGTCTCAAGAACTATGTACAATGCTAACCATGATGAAAAGTCTATGCTTATTGATGTAGTTGAATGTAATACCATTTGCTACTAATTTTTTCTTACTACTATCTTTTGAGAAGGAACTTATTGTACATCTGGAGTATTTTGAGAAATATAAGAAATAGTTTTCTCATCTTTTTATTTTTATTTCTCAAGTTATTTCTCCTCTTTTTCTTTATCCTTCTCCTTTTCTTTCTACTTTATTGCCTCTACCTCTGCTACCTCTTTTTGCTTTTCTTATGATACCTCCTGAGATGGAGTCACTTCTTTAGTAGTTACATGTTCTATCTCTTTTTGAGTGGTGGGTTTATCATCTAAAAGAGGTGGAGGTAGAGAAGATTGAAGAGGAAGAGGAGGAGGAACATCGGTCTCCTTCTGAAAGGATTTCTCTAAAGGCTTGATGCTATGAGATTTTCGAGGTGGCATGAGTGTTGATGGATCTATGGTAGGTGCATTATTAGTAAGAATGATGGGAGGAAAAGTATATGTGGAAGAGACGAGGAATTGTAGTGATATATGGTAAAATTGGTTCCTTATCCTTCACCATATAATAGGTGTCATCAGCATTCTTCTTCAACTTTAATTTATTCTTAGGTTCTTGACTACTTTTCCCTTATAACACTTTTCTCTTCTGACTTACTTGATTAGTTTTGATCATTAACTCTTTAATATGATTTCCCTTATTAATAATCCATGTGGAATCCATGGTAAGGATGATATAATTTATCTTAGCAATAGTTTTAACTTTATACTTACCAAAAATAATCTCTATAAATGGAGTGTTTTCTCCTCCTACTGCATGGTAAGCATTATTGGTTACTATTCCATCATTTTTCATGTCCTTAGGAATTATTTATAAATAAAAATAAATAATCTTCTCAATTTTTAATATACTATTTTATCTTCTTCTTACTTCAAACTCATCCCTATAATCAATTCAAAAGTCTTCAAGTGTAGGAATATGCATATACTTAAGAGAAATTATATTTTGAGCTATGCATGCAATCAAAATTTGATCTAGATTCAAAGTGGGTTTAATTTTAGTTGTTATAGATCTATATTTACATTATTTGATTTGTAGATGCTTTCACAATGATAGTTACCAATAACAATGGGAAAACTAATTGAGGAATGTTGAACCTTTGACTATAGGTCATGTCATTCTACTAGTTGCCTACACAACTCCATGAGAATCTATTTATCACTGGGATACCTTGGTAATTTGACTGGTATGCCTTAAAAACCACCAAATTTGATGTATGTGAAATTGAGTAATTGAATAAAGATGCATGCAAAATGGGAAACTACTTCCCAAGCCACATCATACACTCTCTTGGGATTTAGAGAAACATTCAATTTATAGATGATTTCATTAAAAAAATCCATCATTTACCCTCTTATAATGCTTAAAGTATTTTGAAATAACCAATTGGGTTTAATATTCATAGATGGGTTCTGATGCCAACATCCCTTTTGTAGTCAATCTACAAAAGGTTACACTAGATGTTGCATCATACACTAAGTATGAAGTCATCTTAAAATCTAGACTTTGCAAAACATTAATCAACTGGTGGTCAATGTTGTCACTTATCATCCTTGACCACTCAATCATTGAAAAACTCTTGTTGACATCAATGGCTCTGATGTATGCATACATCTAGGTGGAGAATCATTTAGCATTATTCTCTCCATTGATTCCATATAAGAAATGGGTGATGTCATCAACTTTTAAAATGAAGTTAGACCTTAATATCTATTTTGGGAGCCTCAAGTATTGCTTTACTTTCTTTAGATATTTAGTGTTCATTACCTTGATACACTCTAAAGTTTGTCTTTCCCACAGATTCTTGGCTTTCTCCATTGATAAATCTATTACTTTAGGCCTTGATAGGATCTTTAAATAGTAGTCAAAGTATTGAACATCAATCCTAATTACCACATTGCCTGAAGTGTCTTTCATTTTTCTAGTGAGAGTCATAGTACTTAGCACATTCCAAGATAAACTCAAGTAGTTGTGCAAATCTTGGGAAAGTTACAACTTGTAGGATTCCACTACTAGTCATTGCTTTCATGAGTGGACTCTTGGTCATAGATTTGGATCTCTCTAATAACTTAGTTATGGACACATGCCCCATATTTGTCTCACTAATTTCTAACACTTTGGATATAATACTAGACTCAATGGGGTACCTTTTGTACTCATAATTCATATTTGGTTCCTATGATTTCACAACTTTATTTGTTTTTATCCTACCCTTCCTATTTGGCCCTGGTATTTCCTCAAGTACAATTTTAGGGAATTCTTTAATAAGAGTTACTTGTACTTCTACTTTAGTTGCTTCTTCCTCTAATCTTGACATTTGTTTTGGATAACATTTGGAATAATTGATAAGTGTTCTTGAACACTTAGTAATTGCTCCTACTAGTTTAGAAAAGATTGAACAACTAGATCAATTTGTTCTCTTAAGTAATAGTCCTAAGTTATATTCAAGTATTAATAGATTTTAGTAGTATAAGGCTTTGAAAACCCTAGATAATTTATTATAATTAGTAGGGTATCATAATCTTAAGGAGGTCTAGGTATTCCTTAAGTTTTTGGTGATGATAACTCTAAGTAAGTAACAAGTATTCAAAGCTTCAATTCCTTTTAGGTAGTTTATCAAGTTTGTTTAGGATTGTGACTTTGGGTTTTCTTGGGAAAGTTATTGGGTTTTAAGACTTAGATCAGGTAGTTAGTAATGAAAAACTTGGGTAAGCAAAGCTAGGTCAACCATTAGGGTTTTCTTATATAAGGATTCATTCTTTTTAGGATTTCATTTAAGATTTTTTACATGCTAAGTGTTTATGAGAGATCTTACAAGATTTTAAACAACACTATGTATGAAATAATGACATACAAACACAAGTAAAATAAGAAAACATACATAAACTTTAAAATGGCACATGAAAACTCAATGGTGAGAAAAATGCAATTTTCACCTAGAAATGGAACAAGAAAACAAATGGGAAACAAAAATACCTCTAATGGAAATGGGTCTTGAGAAAATCACTCTAAAAATTCTCCAAAGGCTCAAATAATGTCAATCAAGATCCGTAAGAGTAGTAGTTAGGTCAGATAACTTGAAAGTCAAGTAGAAAATGAGGTGGAATTTTAAATATTTATATGAACCCTTGCATTTATGACAAATAGGTAACACATGTGAGGGAAGCCATGCAAGAACTTAGCTTTTTGTTGGGTTTCATAGACTACTTTGCTTAATTTGTCCTTTGAATTCATGTAACTTTGTAATCTCAATTTGGTCTTGACTTATGATTACTTTGAAATTGTGAACCCTTATTGCATTTACTTGTGACTTTAAGTAAGTAAAGTAACTTTGAAACCTCGATTTGCTCTAGTTAGTGCTCAATTGGTTTATGAAACTACTTTACTTAACTTTTGATTAGAAGCAAATTTGTCTCATAATTTTGGTTTGAACTGGGCAATGTTTTTTGGGCTTGCAATGACTACTTCTCATTTGATAAGTAAATTTACATGGAGAACCCAATTAGCCTAGAAGTGAACCCAAACACTTAGTTTTTTATCTTCTTGGGAAGATGGGAAAATGGGTTTTTTAGTGATGGCCTTAGGCAATCATTTTCAACCTTCTGAAACAATTTAAAGTGATTGGGAATGAAATCAATCATAATAAAAACAATAAAAAATTAAGCTTTATTCAGGGGAATAAGTTTCAACAAGAACAATTGACTCACAAAAGACAAAGGCAAAAAAATTTATAGGCGTATCTCAAAATTCTGTGTAAAAGTTTGGTGGCACTGAGACCCACACATGAGAGAGAATAGGGTTGCCCCCATGACCATTCACAAGCTAGTCTGATAGGCCCAAAGGGAAGGATAAATCATGAAATGTTAGTCCCTCTTAGACTAGGCAATGGTATGAAGAAGCATCTTCTCCAAAGTTTTATTTGAATATTTTTCTTGCCCATTTCCCTAGGGGTAATGGGTAAAGGAGAAGTAGATATTGAAATCAAAGTGTTCATCAAGGTCACACATCATGGGGATTTGGAAGCTCAAGCTATTATCGACCATAATCATAGTGAGGATCACAAACCTATAAATAAGTTAGTTCAGGACAAACCTGGTGATAGTGTTCCCATACATGACAATAAGAGGCATGACTAAACCCACTTCATAAAATAGTCAGTGGTTATGATAAACTAGTGATGGCCACCAAAAGAGGCAAGTTTAAACTCACAAATGAAGTCGAGAGCCCAAATCAATAAGGGCCAAGGGGTAAAAATGGAGTGTAAAAGGCCTATAAAGGCATTGATGGCATTCCTAGTGACTTGACACATCTTACACTTGTTGGTGTATTAAACTACATCCTTAATAAGAGTGGCCCAGTAGTAGCCCATCCTGATCATAAGTTGGGTGGTGGTTTGCCCTCTCGAGTGGCCACCACAAACCCTCTCATGAGACTCTTCTAGCATGAGAGGATTATCCTTAGGGGTGAGGCATTACATCAACATACCATCAATACCCTCTTAAATAAGATGCTACCAATGATGACATAACAAAAAATGAGCTTGTGGATCTGATAGCATTCTTGTGAAGGAGAACTGATGGGATAATATTGGGTTTCACAATACTAATCACACTTGAAAACCTCAACACAATCGATCAAGTAGACCATCTCATCAAGAAAGGCATCATCGACTAGTTCCACACTAGGGTTAGGTAGTGAGTACTCAACAAGTTGATCATCTACATCTAGATGTTGGTGGACTTAAGATTAACAATATATAGGTTTAACACTTGAATAAGCATGATCTACCTCATATTCTTTCCAAAAAGGTGTGTCTTATTAAAAAATTAGTGGAATGGATTAGACTATAAAATCATGTTGGTGGTTTGTCCTAACATGTAATATCTCAAATTTTTCATGGTGAAGATGACGAGGAGGCACTGCCACTTAATAAGACAGTAGTTAAAATTAGGGCCAACTAGAGTGTGAGAGATGTAGTAAACATCTCTCTATCTTTTAGCATCATCCTTTTGACAAGGCATACCCCTGATGGAAAGATCAGTGACATAGGTGTATAATATGAAATCATGACCCTCAATGGGTGCCATCAGGATGGGAGTATTATGAATCATGGTTGGAATTTAGAAAACCACAAGAATGGCATGTTCTTATGCAAGAGATGTGTGAGGGGTATGGATTTGTGAGCATACTCCTATAAGAATCATCTAAGAAAGTTGAGACTTCCCAAGAAGGACTAAAACTAAATGAGGTTTTGTAGGGGAGGCATCTCAAGGATCACCTTGATCTTCTTGAGATCCACCTCAATACCCATTTTCAAAATGAGGAAGCCAAGAAGCTTTCCAGTGGAGACACTAAAAATGCACTTCTTGGGGTTAAGGATGATGTGATACTCTCTAAGATGCTTAAATATGATCTTTAGATCTCACACATGCTCATCTCACTTGCAGTATTTATAGAGGAGGTCATCCACATAAAACTCAACAATCTTGTGGATAAAGTTGTGAAAATGTGGGTCATAACACACTAATACATGGATCTAACATTCTTAATATTAAAATACTTCATATTATAATAGAAGGTACCCCAAGGGTTAATTATTATGATCTTGTGTTGGTCTTTAGGTGAAATTTGGATTTAGTTGTACCCTAAGAACCCATTCATGAGGAACATGATCTTAAGACTAGTGTGGACTCAACAATCTAGTCGATCAAAGGAGTAAAAAAATTATCCTTTGGGTAAGCCATGTTGAGATATTAAAAGTTGATGTAGATCTGAACCACTTCATTCTTCTTGATAATAAGAACAATGTTGGAAACTCATCAAGGATAGTCAATGGCCTGGATGAAACCAACTCAGATGAGCTTTCAATCTCAACCTTAACTAGCTAAGAAACTTTAACCACCATTGGTCATTTCTATTAATGAATGGGTTGGGTCCCATCATCCATAACAAGGTTATGGACAATAATTTTAGGATCCATGCCCTTCATATCAATTTATTCCCAAGAAAATAAATCTAAAAATTTTCATAAGAAGGTGACCAAAACATCATGTTCCTCTAGAGCAAGGCTACTACTGAACTTGATAATCTTTGGCCTTAATAAATTTCTAAGGTTGATGTCTACAGATCCTTCAACATCCATAATATTTCCTTCCTCAAAACACTTAGGTGCATGAGGGAGTGCTTGATCTAACACTTCAAGTTCAACTGTGAGGACATTGATGAGGGGAATATCAGGGGTTGGGCCATCAGTGAGAGATATCTTTAAACTAAGATGATCAAGGAGATAATCATGATTATGAAAATCCTACAAGATCTTGTTGTAAGCCTTTATCTCTTTGAAAAATTTGCATGCCATAACATGAATGAAATAATACTTGAGATCAAACTCAGCTATTGTATCAGTCTTAGTGGGAGACGTATTGAGAGAGGCTATACTCTAATGGGAATAGTAAAATACAAGGGTCAGCTAAACATTTAAGGAGACATCCTAGAAGAGGTATCTAAGGATAGATGAGTCACCCTATCATCATGGATGGGAAGAGGGAGTTATCTAACATGCGTTAAACTTTGGAATAATGAATATAGATCGGTACACCAGATCACAATGTTCATCCTTGATAAAATGAGACTCAAACACAAGAGGTGTACAAGAATATACTAAACCCCAAGAGGATACAACCAAATGCTCACCTAAGGGATTTATCTTTGCATATAGCAATGCCCAAGGGTCTAGGTCACCCTCCATGGTATGAAACACACATTCATGCATAAACTAACCTATGTAAAACATGACCAATGCGATGACCTACATGGTAGTGGTCCAATGATGACCAAGAATCATTTTATATGAAATATCAAGATCTAACACATAAAAATCGATCCTAAATATCTTGGGGCCAAACTTGACCCATAGATTCATGTTCCCCACCACCATAACCATGTTGTTTTTTAAACTATCACAGTTATGGAAAGAACTAGAGAGTTACTTCTGACTAATCCCAAAGCTCATTGAACACATGTATGGGCATGATATTCAATGTAGATCCTTCATCAATGATGCACTACTTAACACACCAATTATTAATGGAATTATTAATATAAAAAGGGAACCTAGCCCTCTTTACCATAATCGAAGCATTTGGTAAAGAGGTGGGGTCAAAAAAGAGGACAGGAGGGGTAGGGTACTCAGATGCATCAAAGTTGAACAAAACTTCAACATCATCCTATAGTGAAACCTCATTATAGAGACCAAGCTCATTGAATATAAGGCCCCTTTTTTTAGGACAAAGGTGGAGAAGGTACCAAATAGAGATTCTAGCCAAGAGGCCCTATAAATCATCTATGATGGAGTAAGGATGTTTTCTGGACTAGGGAAGAATATTACATTGAAATTCAAATATAACTTTGGGATTCCCTACCATCATGGGTTAGATAGGAGGCCCAACACCACTAGCCTCTCTAAAAGGGTTGATGACCCAACTTGAGCATATGATGATAGAACACTCATACCTAGTGCTTGGTTTTCCCTCTTGGGTCAGCCTGGGAAGAGGAGTCAGGAGTGATGGAAGAGTAATAAGGAGAACAAAGGGCCTTAGCCTTTGATTTCTTTTTTTCTTCTTCTTCTTATTTTTTTCATGGTTAGGTAGAGGCTCCCTAGACACATTTAATTTATGTTTGGGTTCTGTAAGAAGAGAACTTTGAGATGGAGGTGAGGCTTGTACACTAGAATCTTGGGTGGCATAATTATCATCATCATGCCCCCTCATCCAATGGAAATCACAAAACTTGGTGGGGTCATAAAGAAACACCATTTATTATTTTTTTATGCTTGATTCAAAATATTTCTTTTCAATTAGCTTCTTTTTCAAAGCATTCACCTCATAGCTATCCTTCTTATCCTTCTTCTTGGGAGGAGAATTAGTGACACCATCATTAGTCACATTATATTTACAATCACATAAAGAGGATGAATTTTGGGTTGGTATAGGTTACATACCTAAATTCACCTTAAATACTTCAATATTTAGACACTCATTAACAACTTTATCATACAAGGTGGGCTCATGCTTGAGGACCTCAAGTTGAACCTCCTACCTCAATGCTCGCATGAACATATCATAAAGTTGATCATCTGAGAACCTAGATTTGCATATATGAATGGTTGAACACCACTTATACACAAAATCAAAGTTTAACTCACCATTTTCTTATGACATGGAGGTGAGTGATTGGATATTGAGGTTTAAAGGCATAGAGATATCAAAGTACTTGAGGAAATCATCCATAAGGAGCTAAAAACTAGAGAGAATTTAGAGGCAAATTTTAAAACCACATAAGATCTTCATCTTATAGAGAATAAGTGAAGAGATTCAACATCATTCCTTCATATTGCTCCCAATCCATACATTCCATCATGAATTCCATAATATTCTCTATGGGACTAGAGTCTCAAGTCCCATTGAACTTAGGTAGTTTAGGGATAGGAGTAGGGAAGGGAATAACACAAACCCAAAGGTCTAGAGGATTCTAATAGAGATACTCATAGGCATGGTTGACATCAAGTTGGTGATGAGCTCTAAGAGGGGTATCATGATGGTAATGATGTTGATTATTCCTATAGGCATCATCATAACCATGATCATGGAGAGGATGATGTTGATGTGGTTCTTGATGGGGAAGACTCTCATGGTGGAAATCATCTCTACCACAGGGTGGGGAATGAACATGAGATGGGTAACATTCCTCACGATGATTATGGGAATACATGGCATACTCATGGAAATGGTCATGGAAACCAAATCCCCCATGGTTTTGATCACATGTCATTAGATAAGGATTAACTAGTGGGCATTGATTCTCTTGATAGGCATCCCATGGATCTCTAGTCCATAGGTGTCAATCAAAATCAACATGCTCATTAAAAACTCTAATGGAAGGGCTAGGAGGATGGGAGGACTCCCCATGATGGGGATACCTCAATGATTTGGAATACTTATGACCTAAAACATGGATATGAGGGTGCTCTTATTGTAGAGTCTCCTATAGAGACAAGTGGAGAACTCATAGGAGAATTAGTCGAGGCACTCAAAATTGAGTGAGTAAAATCTCTATCTCTAGAAGAAGCATGCCACCAAATCCTAGGGGGAGAAGGATACACTTCATTCACCTAAAAATATCTATGACAATCATCAATGATCACATGTAACTCTTCAATTCCTAATCACATAAGGGGATCCTCACCACCTTGAATGGGTAAATGAGATGCGGTATGTGGTTGAGATGAAACATCCTCAGATGAATGAAGCTCATATTGGTGAAAATAATAAAAAATATATAGGTTATATATTTTCCAATCTAGTTCCCTTTAGAATGAGAGAGGGTGTACACCACCATGATGGGTTGAGGAAAATTCTTAGATCCTACAGTGTTTATGGCATTCGATTGCAGTCGTAGCTTGCTCATGAGTGAGCTTAAGAATGAGACCCTAAATCTAATAGTATTGGCATCCCAAGGGTGGGAAATTGGCCATGGATTCAATGAAATAAGAGCAACATGAAAGACAAAAAAAGGAAAATTGATGAATAACTAATAAGGATAATGACATAGAACCAAAATAGGAGAAAATAACCAAGGTGAGATCCAAAACACAACTGAAAGCAAAGCCTAAAATCTAACAGAGGAGAGTTGGATAAGAGATATATAAATGAGAGAAAACTAGCATGAGATCATGTGTGAGGTCCCATAGGGAATGCTATAATATAGCTCCAAGAATCTAAATAGAACCACTAGTGTTTGGTAAGGGGTACACAGGATGTTAAATCAAACCACTAAGAGGATAGAAGGCTCAGGGATATCATGGGCTACAAGATATCTATAGTGGTTATCTATTTTTATGGATTGCACCAACCTATAGATAGACTTGTAAGCTAGGTTAGGGCTAGCATGATCAAGTGCATAAAGGATGCAAGTATCTCTAGTGGATCTTACTATAGTAAAGTAAGTACATAAGAACATACTATTGATTACACATAAATTATGGAAATAACAATACCCAATGAAGAGAGATAATAAGTGAAATGTAAATATAGAAGCTAAGGAACTTTCAAGCCAAATGAATGACCTTTTAAGTAATAAAGACATTTTCAATAAATAGTTAAAGAGCATGCCTAGTCTATATTTGAGCAATCTTTCACTTTCAACACTATTATTTTTTAACAATGTAATATTCTATTGAAAGAGAGAGAGAGAGAGAGAGAGAGAGAGAGAGAGAGAGAGAGATAATTGTATAGTTTATTTTGAGCATGTAGAATCCTACTATGTAATAAAAATGTTTCCAATGCAAGCATAACATGTAATGGTAAATATTTTAAGAAATGAATATATCTTATAACCACATACAAATTCATAAAATCTAGAAACTATTCTAAATAATGCACAAAATAACTAAATCACTAAAACAAATCAAACCCTAACATATATACAACAATAAATAAACCAAAGAGTTTAAATTTACAAAGCTATGTTCCCTCGTATCAATCTTAAGGGAGATGTGTAGAATTTCTACCAACTAATTTTCCAAGCTAGGAGGCAAGAGAGGAAGAATATTAGGCTGTGTGTAAGCTGAGTCCAGACCAAGAGCTAAAAGCTATGGAAGAGGTGAAGGAGAAACTACCAATATGTGGAAGAGCCAATGCAAGGAGCATAAGAGGTATGTGTAATGGAGTATTGAAGGATCAAATAACGACCCAAAATCTTTAGGAAAACTATGAATAGAAATGTGAATCACCAAGAATATTTATAGAGAAGTAGGGCATCCCCTATCACAATGAAAGATATTGTGCCAAGCAAGAACCAAGAGAGATTCAAGGAGGTAGCTAAACTTTGAGTGTGATGATCAAGTGGGAAGATCATAGAAAAAATATAGGATATAGATCAAGAGAGAGGCTCAAATGAATGAGTGAAAAACATATATCTCAACCTTAATCTACCAAAAAGCCAAAACTAGTTGTTTCTAGCCATTTGGACCCAAATATGGAACTTTTGAATGTGTTATACCTAGGACATGGTCTACGCCATGGATTTTATAAATAAAAAATGTGTCTTAGGCTATGGGTTTACTCCCTGAGCTATGGCCTAGGTCCAAACACCACCTAGGGTGGTCAATGAGTTCTCGAAGGGATACCAGGGGGTCCCTAAAGAGCCCGTCTAGCATGCAAGAGAGATGAGATAGACTGCAAATGTGTGGGGGATAATACATGATGCACAAAAGGTCTATTCAAGTGTAAAATCTCTCCAAGAAGGATAACTATGGTTATTAGCATCCACATCAGCTAATGTGTAATCATAGGGAGGAGTAGGGTCACAAGAAGTATGATTATAGGTATCAATTTAAGCTCTCTAAGTAGAATAGGTTAAATTTCTCTATCTTTTTATTAAAACAACATCAATCCTACAATTAATGATGGGATATATTTATCCCATGCATTATACACTAATTTTTCTCTCTATAACACTCAATCTCATGAGTGCTTTTAGATGCAAGAGTTTTGGGTGAACAATAGGCTTCCTCCATCATATTGATAATACTCCAACCTGTAGAATTATTATTCAAAAGATCATGGATGATATTAATATATTATCATTCCAAGACCAATAATTTAACCCCTATCTCTTTTGCTAATTGTATCCCCTAGAGAGCACGTCTAACTTCCACCCAATGACTTGTTTGAACTCATATACTCCTAACATAGGTTTAGGTACTTAAACCTTGGAATTATTTAGAATACCTCCTCCTCCTCCTACCCTCTCATGGTTTCCTTTGGAATCTTCATAAAAATTCAACTCTACCCAACCTAAAGAGGGAGCCTGCCACTTAGTATATTTCTTAAACTGAATTCTTGTGTTGACTAAGGGAGTATTTGTAAGTTCTAAATCCAAATTCTTGGAAATAAGAGATTCCTTCCCTCTACAAGAGAATTTACTTATGTTATTAAAACCCTTAAATTTTTACACAAGAAGGTTTTTTATTTTGAGGGCCACTCTCAAGTTGGAGCTCTTTCAATTCTTAAATATTTTATCATTTATTTCTTTCCAAATACACCACAAGGTATGGGGAAGAGCCCAACTCCATGAATTTTTCAATGCATCAATTTTGAAAGGAGCTTTCCAACAGTTCCATAGAGCAATAAGTGAGGAAGTTTGGACCCATACCATTTTAATTTATTGGAAATTCTTCCCCAAACCTTGAAATCAAAAGAGCATCCCAGGACTAAATGCTTAACTTATTCCTCCTCCTCCTCACACAATGAACATATATTAACAACAACTATCCTAGATTTTTTATGCTTATCCATAGTGAGGATTTTGTTTTGAATAACAAGCCATATAAAAATATTCACTTTAGGAATTAAGTCTTTAAACCATAAATTGCTCCAAGTAAAACCATTACTAGCCCCATATAATAGTAAATTGGCATTATAATTCCCATCAATTGATATAAATTAAACCAATTCATATTATTTATGCATGTTGGAGGTATGATAACCTCTGAGAATGAATTTAAATGATTAAAAATTTCTCTCTTTAGGTTTTATATTTTCAATTGGTATTTTTACCCAATCCTTACCCCTATCAAAAACCTGAATGTAATCAACTACTTTATTTCCATAGTTATTTTGAATTATTAGACTAATATGATGTCATTGAACCAAATATATTAAGGGTTAGTCTAGAATCCAAGAGTCTTGATATAATATTTTCCTTTCCCCATTACCAATCTTCTATTTACCTCCTCTTGTAATGATATCTCTATTAATAATAATAATATGATTTTAAAAGGAAGATCCTCTAATAAATTAATTTCTAGTCAGTAACTTGGTACTCTATCTAGCATCAATATATTTAGATTTTAAGATAAAAATCCATTGTTTTGTCTCATTAATTAATCTTCATCCTAGTTTATAGATCAATGCTTGATTCATATTTTTCATCCTCCTTATTCCCAATCCTCCAAGATGCCTTGGGAAACATACCTTATCTAAGGCAATCAGGGGAATTATATTGGTGTCCTCCAACCCTAACCAAAAGAATATTTTTTAAATATTTTCAATTTCATCAGCTATCACTCTTGAAATTTTGAACATTGACATAAAGTACACTAGGAGACTCTGTATAGTTCTTTTGATAAGAGTTAGCTTCCCTACTTGTAATAAAAACTATTCCTTTCCAACTCACGAGTTTACTATGATATATGTCAAGTATGGGATTCCAAATGCAAATAAGAAATAAGATATCAAATAGAATCATACTTGGGTAGGAACAAGGGAACATTTAGATTTGGTAGACAAAAAAAATATTTATCTTCTACTATCTCACAAATGGATTATTGAATAAGAACATCAAACTTTTGTCAAAGTTAATCAATTAATTATAATATTCTTCATAGTCATTTAGAAATATTTTGAGTTCCTTAGCTTCCTTGATAGAGGCCTCTAAAAACACCATCATGTCATCAAAAAAAAAAATTATGAGAGGAAGGATCCACTCTTGAATTTTGCACATATGTTATGATACTCCAATTTAAGTATTCAAAATATTCCTCTTTGGCTAATATGTTATGATACTCACTAATCAACTTTTTTCCCATGAAAGGGAATTAAGGTCTTGCCCATACTCTGCCATATATTTTTCAAGTTGATTTAATTACTTTCTTAAATTATTCTTTTTCTCAAACATGTTACCAAAAATATCTTTATTCTAAAATCTAACTTTAGATATTTTAAAGTTTCCTAGCCAAAATAAACATGGTACATCCAAGATAGTACTCTTGCCACCACCCTTTAATTCTACTGAGAAAATCTAGGTGTTGGAACCATGTGGGTTTAAAACTAAAAGGTGTCCTCTCATTTTTTTGTAAGACTCCATGGATAGTATCAAAGGGTTATGATCTGATCCAATTCTTGGAAAAGAGGAGAGACAAAAATCCTATAAATAAATCCAATCAAGAATGGATCCATTATTACTTGAATTAGACTTTCCCCAATTATTCTATAAGACCAAGTAAATGGAGGTCCTCTCAATTATATATCCATCAACCTATGAGAAGCTATAAATTAAACAAAGTCATCCATGTTGTCCATAAAATCCTAACTACCACCTTTCTTTTCTAGGGGAAGATAGTCATACTAAAGTATCCTACAATAATTCATCTTACACTACCACTATTCTATCTAAACAAAGCAAGATCATGCCACATATTATAATGACCAACATGTGTACTAGGAGAATATATATTATAAAGTATTCACATAATTCCATCTTCCTTATGAGTGAATATCATGGCTAGATGAGAGGTATTTTTGAAAAGGATCTCTCCTTTAACAAATTTATCTAACCAAAATAATGGCTAGCCTCCCCTAAAGCACTTGAAGAGCTAACACAAGTAACAAAGGAATATTTCCAAACAAGGTTCTTAATACCTTCTAACAATCCATATTTCAATTTAGTTTCTTGCAGGAACAAAATACCAGGCCTATTATTCCTTCTTTAATATCTGAAAGTTCTATGCATGTGCTTACTATTTAGACCTCTAATGTTCCAACTATTAATATTCATTTTCAACTCTTAGTCTAACCTTACTAATTATAGCAATGTTATTTATAGACCATCTATAATATCCTTATCCATTTTCTTATTATTATTTTCTTTTTGAGAAGTTATACCTTTATTTTTATTCTACCCAACACAAGTTGTTTTACTACCAGATATAGTGATCACATTAAAAATAGGTTTAGTCTCTTTTCCTTTCTTAACTTGTGGAGAAACTACCCTTTCAACTAGTTATTCCACTCAACAAGCCATAAACTCTTGCTCTTTGATTTATAATTCCTCCATCCCTATAAGGAAAGAACATTGAGATTTTTTCCTTGAATTTACATCAAAACTAAATTTATCCTTAGAAGGGAACCCTTATTCATCTTTTTTGACAACTTTTCCTTGAATTAATCATCTAATTATTTATGATCTAGGGAACCCCAAGTCTGAGACTCCTTATCCTAGCCCTTATAGAGAGATCGAGGAGGGATATTCATCTCCACCTCAATCCTTTCCTTTTCCAAATAATATGCCAAGGGATTTTCTTCATCGATGTCTTTATATGAGATTTGGTTCTCATTAAAAACTAAAGCATGATCATGCTCAGATTCATCTAAACTCTCTAGCTTACTGGTTTTTTCAGGTACCTTTACACTCTTACAAATATTATAACCAATCTTCCCTTATATATTTTTAACCCCTTCCTCAATCAGGGAGGAATTTAATAACTCTTCTCTTTTCTATTATAAGCCTTGTTTTTAAGCCTAAAGTTGACTATTATTTGTGTTGTTATTAGGATCCCTCCTCATATCTAGACAAAATCTAGATTGATGACCAATTTTGAGACAAATATCACATTTTAATGTAGAGCATTCATATTCAATACATTGTATCCACTCTCCCAAATAAGAGATAAGAATAACTTAAGTGATAAGTTTTTGATTGAAAAAGGCATTAACATAAAACATTGCATGAATCAATCTAATTAGAGATTTTGTAGCTACATCAAAAGCTATTAGATATCTGATTTTTTTTGCTATCTTAATGATCAAGTCTTATTCCCAAAACTCTAAGGGAAAACCTAGAAACCTTACCCATATTGGCATCATATTAATTTCCTCTTTGTTAGGATTAAATCATGCCTTCTATTTCCTAAAAAATAATCTTGATTTACCTAAAAACTAGGGTCTCCCAACTATGATACATTCAAAATCCTCTTCATTAATGAAATGAATTAGAAAAACATTAGACATAAATGAAATTCATAAATGGACCTTAAGCATGCACTTTTTAATACTCATTGTCTAAACACATCAACATTGGATTTAACTCCCAAAAATTTACCCACCAAAACATCTAGCATTCTAGTCAAAGTGTTATGAATTAGATAATTAGGAACTTCAACCCTAAATCCTTTATTGATCTTAGAAATAGGGGGTACCTGATTGGGTCACACTTCCTCTTGATTTGTAATCTTACCTTTGATTTTTTTATCCCATGTCTTACTTGGAATCAATCTTTGCATCTTTCCTAACTTGTTTCCCTAAGAAGTGAAACAAATTGTATACCTTTTGGTCCACTGAGATCACATGGCCTGTGTAGAGTAGTAATACAAAGAAGGTTAGTTCATGCGTTAGTAAGGAAAACTAATAATAAGCATAAAAAATCTAACATGCTAAGCCCACTCCCTCAAGGGGTAGTATCAATGAAATCAAGAAACTAATGAGGAAATCAAGACAAGTAATACCCTCCCAAAGTGGTTCTCCTTTAAAGACAATCCATAAGCGTGTGTGTGTGCTTGTATTTGGTCTTAAACTATTTATCAATGTGGTTGGGAAAGTGCCTCTAAATATCTTATAGAACTAATGGATTTGGCTCTTTGATTGATCAATTTAGAGGAATTAGTGAAGATTTTTACAACAATATTTATGCATAGATTATTTTTCTCAAAAACTATTCTCTCTTCATCTATGGCAGCTCATGTATTTATACTTTTCTATAAATGTTAAGAATCAACTATAACCATCAATCTTGAGATCAAGATGTGTGACCAAGGATTAATTCAAATTTTTAGGATAAAGTAATTAATATTTTGGAATAAGGGAGCATTAATAAGGCATGGGTGCCTTAAACATGATATTTATCTCCATTGATGTCTAGTACTTGACACCCTTTCTATGATGTCATGGGTGATGTCATGGCCCAAATATTTTGGATTATGAATTTTCAATAATAGATATTCAATAAATTTATATGGATTTTCTACTTAAGCTCTTAATTTGATATGATTTACTTAGTGACTTTACTTAGTATTTTGTAATTCTTTGAAATTGGTCACATGTTTAATCAATTTGCTTGGTTGTATTTTCACAAGATTTGAATTAGAGGAAGATAACAGTTATGAATGATGTATTTCCCTATTTAGGGATACATAGGCACAAATCAACACCTGTACATGACATGTACAAATGAATTATAGCATTTAAATGGTCTAGAATAATAATTTACCTGGTTAAAAACTTGATGTGAAGTGAATTGAAAGAAGATAATGGTTGCATAAAATGCATTTCCCTATTTAGGTATACATGAGCACAAATTGGCACCTAGAAATTACTTGTGTAAATGAATTAGAGCATTTCAATGATTTTTGTCAAGATTGTGCATTATTGTGGAATGTAATTTAGATTTACAATTTTAGCACAATAGTGATAATAATTAGATATCTATATTTTGACCCTATTTGAGGTGTGGTGAGACAATTGGTCAAAGAAATGACTTTTCAAAGATAAAAGGTCACATAGAATTATCATTATTAGAATAAATAAATTTGTTCTCACTTTCTGCTAAATTTGGTATGAGTCACGAAGAAATGGGGTTATAAAAATGCCCCAAGCAGTGTTTGGGTGGCACATTATTGATTCCCCCTTGAGGGGAGGATGGAAAAATTGAATATTTGATGGGTTGTCCCTTGATCATAAAAAAAATACTCATCTAATTCAATAAATGAGGCTTAAAATGGAGCAATTAGAAGAAACTAGTTTGAAAAAAGGATAAATAAGGCAAGAATGAGTATCCTAGGAAGATAAATGGGGGAATAATAAGCCTAAGGGGGAAAAATTCAAAAAAAATAATTATATGTTGACCCTTAGGTGGTGAAAATAATTCATTTTCACCCTCCACTACTGCAATCTAGAGCTCTAATAGTTACGTGTGAGAGAGATGAGTAGAATGGCCAATATCTCGCATCATCAACACCTTAGGGAGCATGTCCAAGAGTACCAATGACACTATAGAGAAGAGCATCATTAGGTACATTTTTAATATTTTAATTTTAGAATTTACTGCATTTATTAATAGGTAGAAGTACAAATTTAGGTGATCTTGCCATTTGAATAATTTTGTAAATGATGAGATCACCAACAAAAATAGTCAGATCACCATGAAAAATGGTAGGATTATGGGTTTTTTTACATGATCATAGGCCAAAATGATGAGGTCATAGCTGAATTGACAACCTCACAAATTTTGAATAAAATCACTGGTTAAATGATGGGGTCACCAAGTCAAAAGGCAAAATCACATAAAGTAGCGAGGTTGCCCTACCAAACAGTGGGAATGCCAAGTATATTGGTGAGTTTGAAAACTAACAAAGGCAAATGGTAGGGTTGATCTTATAAATAGTGATATGGATGAGAAAATGGTGAGGTCACTAGAAAGACCAAATGAGGTAGAAAAGAGAAAATAGAGCTAAAAGAATATAAATCTAGTCCTGAAATTAGAAGAAATTATTTGGACTTGATTAATTAGAAGAAAAATAAAGAAATGACTAACTTGGTTCCTTGTGTGGTGAATTTTAGGACTAATTCAGGGTCATTACATCATGTGAGTGATAATCCCAAGTTCTACAATGATAGGGTATATGGATGTAGGATCTCATGGGATTACTAGTGATTCATGCAAATCAATATTATCTATCAGCACTTGCGAAGCATTAGAATTTTGAGACATCCACTTTTCATTTACTAATCAAAGAGGTCATACTGAACTTAGAGGATATCTATATAATATTATGATTTTTGATCTAAGGCTAGAGAATCACCTAGATTTCAACAGGTTGATTAACGGTACTAGAAGACTTGTTTACCATGACTAACCTTGAGGTAGTGGAGGGGACTATAGATATAGATGGATTGAAGGACCTAAATTAGCCTCTAGACCTTGGGGTAGGAGCAATAATGGTAGGGCCTCTAGTAGTCATACCAGTACTAATGTAAGGTAAATTTAGCCTAAAATTTTATGATTTTGATGGCTCTTATTAGTGGCCTTCTACTAACGAACATGAGTAGATGGTTCTTTTAGATTAGACTAATTATATTGGTATGAGATATGTATGACTATTATACATAATTTGTATGGGGGCCCATAATTTTAGCCTAGTTATATCATTATTTATACATGATATCATATCACATATGTCGTAATACCAAGCATAATACATTACTCTAGCTCTAGTCCTAAGAGCACATAGCTATTAAGTGACCAGTGGGGTTAATATACCAGTGGGGAACAAAGGATCTAGTGGCCTTTGGTTAGTATTTCATAGGCTTAGGCCTATTAGGCTACCTACTGGACATTTATTTTTATTAAAGGGCCATAAATGAGATGGTCGATGGTGTTTTATCTAGCAATTGTACTTTGCTACATAGTTTTACTAGATTGAGGATCTATTTATTATTGGCTTCATCATTACACCCTATTATATCATAAGCTACCATGACTTTTTTGTAGAGATATAGACCAGATCAAGTTTAGAGATAGTTTGGTTTATAGTAGGATATTCTTGAAGGTTAAAACTTCTTTACTTATGTGACCTATGAGATTAGAGAGTGGGATTATTAATGACCCAAAACCAAGATTTTATATATTTTGGTAGAGTTTATCAAATATTATGGGACTATGTAGGTGGTGTAACAAATGCTAGTGTGATTGATGCTAATGTAGCATGGTGGGATAGTGATCGACCCATTTAGTTGACTAGAACATAGCCTCAACATCTAGGGTAACATTAGAGATAAGTTTGATAAAGGAAAGGTGGGGGTCAAGTCTAGGCATAAGCATAGATTTTGGTTTAATCAACTATATTACAAGCTATCTTATTATAAGTTGTTGATGTTTAGGTACATTAAGGTCCTCCAAGGGATATACATATGGGTGAGGTAATAGGTGGAAAATCAGGCTATGGGATAGAGATAGCAAAGGTTGGGACTTCTAGCCCTAGGACAAGGGAGGCATGGACCTTTGACATAGGGATAGCGGAGGTAGGAACCTCCAACACAGGGATAGGTATAGGGGAGGCAAAGCCCTCTAGCATAGGGAGGTCTATAGAGGACCAAGCATTTATTGATAAGTTGTAGATCAATATTAACACATGGTTATCAAAAATTGGAAGCCTTCAATAAGATATAATTGTATTGCATGTAGAGATAGCCACTACACAAGGTAAGGCTACACACCTATAAGGACTTATTATAGCTAGAAATGCCTAGATTACTATACTTAGAGGATAGATGGCTCAATTGATAGTTGTATTAAACTAGTTGGCCACCTGAGATGTGAATCTTATGATAGTGATCGATGAGAGAGAAAAATCTTAGGGTGATTAAGAGTAGTTAGTTGTTCACGTAGAGAGGCTTATTAGGGACCTAGATGAGGCTCGATGAGTTGGTACAAATGGTAGTTCATACAGAGCTTTGGCTAATGTGATTATGGCCAAGGATGATGCCTTATATGTGAAGGATGATATACTACATGCTAAAGATGATATAGCTTATTACTATAGGTTGTATGAGGTAGTAGTCCCTATAGAGAGGATAGCTCCATCATTCAGAGACTACTCTAGAGCATAATGGATTAGCAGGACCTCTAAGTCTAGGCATACTATAAAGTTAGAGCATTAAATTGCACAATTGAATTTATAGTGGGTATTGATGGGCCCAAAACCATCTCCAATGTCAGGCATGGGCCAATTTTTTAGTATATTCCCCCAAGGGATAACCCAAAGCATATATAGTTTGTAGCTCTATATTGTATATAATATGTATAGATATTCTTTTGATGTATAAAACATGATTTTGTGATATATGACATTAATTTTTGGCTCATAGCTACTTGTACATGGAATGTTAATATTATTTGCGATGTTTTTGATCTTGTTATGATATGATGGTATATATTAGTATTAGGAGATGCATGTCCTTAGTTAGCATTTGGATGTTGATGTATGCCTAGATGCTTAGAGGATAGTTTAGGAGGTGCACATCCTAAACTAATTATATAAATGGCCAGTATAACCTAATGTGGATGCCAAGAGATGCACATCCTACATAAAGCATCTTATTTATTTCTGATGTTTGGCTTCTATTTGTGATTAAAATATCTTGGGTATGCCCTAGATATGGAGTTTAGTGTAGTCAAATACATTGTTCGGCACCACATTGACTTTTGGACATGGATCACTTGGTGTTTACTTTGGAAAATGAAATCATGCATCATAAGTATGAATAACCTATAATAACATTATATTTTGATTGTAGATGGACTAGTTTAAAGATGAATATTTACAACTAAAGATAATGATAAAAAATGCTAAAACCAAAGTTGTAAACATTTGCATTTGAACAAAAATAAAAGAAAAAAAAATAAAAAGAGGTTTCAAATACAAAATGTACTCAAATCAAAGAAGACATGAATCATCAAGACATAAGTAAGAACAAGAATGTACTAAAAATTCAATAAGAAATAAAACAATTCAAATGCAAACGTAAACAATTCAAGCCCAAGTTAAGTCCAGACTCAAAAGGATTACAAAATGTATTAAAATACAACACTCAATGTACACAATGGTGACTCATAAAATAGTGAGAGTGTGGCTTGTGTTTCTTGTAAAACATCAAGAGCATTCAAGATCATAATGACCCATAATGAATGAACAAAATTGATGATCAAAATAAAAATGAAACCCGCCCAAAATATGACATGACATTATAACTACCATGGAGATTTTAAGCCTATATTCATGATCTGGAAATGTTTTTGGTCTTTTATTTTATCATTGTTTGGCATTTTTGTGTTTTTGGCATAAGCAATGTAAACACAATATGAACAAAGGTATAGAGGATCACTTATCCAAGGATATTTAATTCTACAAGTAAGAGGTCAAATGATAGATAAACCAAATACAATGGGTATTATGAGGGTAAAGCAATGACCATATTAAGGTAGCAGTAAATAATCAATAGTAGCAAAAAAAGAACATAATAGTGCACGATATAAAAAAAGTCCCAAGGAACCATCCAATAGGCAAAAGCCACATGTTAACATATCCTAGTACACTTTTCTACATAATAAAGTTGTGGATATTGATCAAGTGAACTACCTCATAGAACAATCCCTGAATGTGTACATAATGTCAGTGAATCATAATAAGGATCATAATTGGTGAGGGGCACAAAATTAGAATAGTCTAGATGAAATTAAGATCAATTTAGGTACAGTGGTATAGAAATGATCTAGGTTACAATGGTCTACGTTAAAATGGTCCAGGTTACAATAGTCTAGAATATGATAGTCCAAGTTACAATGGTCTAGGTTACAATAGTCTGCGTTATGACAATCCAAATTATAATGGTCTAGATTATAAGTATGATGGAAATTAAGAAATTTCAGAATAGGGTACCCCCAAGTAAGGGCCTTTATAGACAATTGTTCAAAATTTTATCAAGTATAGAAACAATTGAGATGTATAATTTTTATTAGTTCTAGGAGATCTTCACCTTCTAGAGTAGCCAATATTTATGCCCTTAAACCATAGTTTTCTATAACTATGTATGGGCCCAATCAATTGGGATGAAACTTACCCTTCTTCTTATGTTCAACATTGGTATTATTTTCATTTTATTTTAGGACTAAGTCACCAAATTTAAACTCCTAAAGTATATTGTGTTTGTTATAGCTATAATGCAACCTATTAAGAGATGCTCTTAAATTATCCAGGGTAGCTAAATGCTTACCATCAAGAATTTATAGATATTGAAACCTAAAAATTCTATAGTCTTCATCATCAACAATGTGCTGCAAAGATACCTACAATGAGGGTAGCTCGATCTCAACCAAGATAATAACCTTTGTGCCAAAAACTAGGGAATACGGGTTGGCTCTTGTAAGGGCACAATGATTAGTATGGTATGACCAGAGGATGGGATATATTTGCAAGTACCAAATATGGATAATGTCATTGACAATCTTATTAAGGATTATGATAATGGTTTTTTTGAATGCCTCATCTTGACCATTGCCTTACTAGTTATATGGTGTGGATTTATTGTGTTTGATTTTGAATAGGGTATAGAGGGATTTAACATCTTTGTTTAAAAATGAATCACCATTATCGTATATGATTTAGGTAGGGATACCATAACAACATATGATATGGCAATGGGTAAACTTGATGATTTGCTTCTTGGTTACATAAGTGAGAGGAATGGACTCAATCCACCTAGTAAAATACTTTATAGCAGTAAGAATGTGTTTACATCCATTAGATGATGTTGGGGTTTATTTTCCCAATGAGATCAAGACCCCATGTAGAAAATGGCCATGGTGTAGTAATCAGTTATAGCGACAATAAAGGTGTGTGTATCAAATTTCCATGTTGTTGTAAGGAAACACACTTCTTGATGTATTTTCAAGAATCTATCTCCATCTTGAGTTAGTAGTATCTTATTATTATGAGTTTATTAACAAGGACTACACCACTGATGTGGGCCCCACACATTCCTTCATGGACCTCTTTATGTGCTAATGTGGATTCTCACAAAGATAAACACTAAAGAAGCATTCCATCATAGCCCCTCTAATAAATCATGTTCCCAAGGAGAGTATAATGGGATAGGCAATGAAGTAAAAGTTTATGGCAATTTTTTGAAAGGTTAAGAGGAAGAACTTGGTCAGGAAAATAGTTATAAATATCTTGGTACCAAGGAGGTTTAATTAGGAGATTAGGACTAGCAATAGTATAAACCCTCTCTAAATTTGATAATACATGAGTAGCCTATAGAAGGTTCTTAATGAGAAAATTATAATATTTAACATTCCTAGCCACTTATACCATGGACCTAATGGTTACCATTGCATCAGTTGATCGATTATTAACTTGTGGTACCTATTCAAATTATAGTGACCTAAAATGTGGTTTGAGATTGTATATAATATACTTGTAAGGTATAAGATTTTCATCCCTAGTATGATACTATTTTATAGTTTGATTAATTATTGAGAGTCCCCATAATCCATTAACTTTTGTATATCCCATTATATTATATGATGAAGTCATGTAATAAGGGCTCCTTATTCGGTCATGTTGTTGGTATAGTAGAAGCTGATATGAAATGCTATGGGGATGAGGTCATCTTGTGGTGTAACTTGTAAAATGCTAGCTCCAAATCCATGAGATGTGAAGGATCCATAAAAATACAATTTCTAGTGTTTATATTCATGAGCCACTTCCTCTAGCATCATAATAGAGTTGTCTAGAAAATCAAATGTAAATGGTGTAGTGTCTATGATAGGAGCTTCATCAAGTTGATTTATGATGACTTTCCCATTAATAGATTTCTAATTCTTATACTCAACATCAAATTCACTCAATATCATAACCCATTTATCCATGTGACCTGTAAGAATTTCTTTGAACAATAATTACTTGAGAGGGTCCACCTTAGTAATGATAATATTCTTATTGTTCAACATGTAGTTATACAACTTTTGGGAAGTGAACACCATTGCCAAATAAGATTTCTCAATAGGTAATATCTATTCTCATATGTTATGAGTGTTCATCTTAGATATTAGACCGCATGGTTTTTACCTTGTTCATCATGTTGGTCCAAGAGTGCTTCTAGTGCATGTTCAATTGTTGATATATAAAAAAGCAATGGTTTGTCAGGTGTTGGCAGTCTTGATACTAGCAAGTTAGTTAGGTATGTCTTTAGTTTTATAAATTATTTTTGTCATTCTTTACCCACTAAAATGTGACACCTTTATTCAAAAGGTGCGTAAAAGGATGGCACTTGTTTGCTAGCTATGATATGAACATGAGAATAGATTAGATTTTGCCCTATAGGTTGCAAAGTTATTTTAGGCTAGTAGGTAGAGGCATTTATATGATGGACTTAACCTTAGTAGGATCCAATTTAATCCCTCTCTATGATACAATAAATCCTAATAGTTTTCTTGAAGTAACACCAAAGATGAATTTATTAGGATTGAGATGAACCTTGTATTCATGAAGTCTATCAAAAATTATATATAGAATGTCAAGATGTCCAAAATGGGTTCTTGATTTTGCTAAGATGTCATCAACATAATCCTCAACTATATCATTCATCATGTCATGGAATATGACAGACATGGCACATTGATAAGTGGCACCAATGTTCTTCAAGCCAAAAGGCATGACTTGGTAATAGAATGTTCCCCATGGTGTGGTGAATGTAGTCTTCTGCCAATCTTTTAGTGCTATCTTGATCTGATTATACTTAGAAAATCCTTTCATGAGGGAAATATATTATACCTACATTTTATTTGAAAATCATGTCGATGTTTGGTAGAGGGAAATCATCTTTCGTACACACTTTATTGATGTCTCTAACATCAGTACACAAGTGTATGCCCTCTGGCTTTTTGCTAACTGGGACTATATTTGATATCCATTCAGAGTAGTCCAGTCGTCTTATGAAGCTAGATCCTAATAATTTTTATATATCCTTTTTCACTAATATGGTAATGCAAGGATGCATTTTACATAATTTTTTCTTGATCGACTCAACATCTGGATGTACTACAAGTTAATGCATGACCAAGATAAGATCTAGTCTTGGCATGTCTAAGTAAGCCCATGAGAATATATCAATAAAATCCTTTAGAATAGTGATAATATAATCATGTTCTTCATAAATAAGGTATGTGCCTAGATAAATGAGCTTACGATCTTTCATAGGTTCCAAGGTTTACCTCAGTTTTATTCTCTACAAGGAGTGTGGATCCATCTTCTAGAATAGTAGGCAATGTTTAATACTAGTTCTCCTATTCATCTATTGGTTGTAAGTCCCAAGGGTCATCCATATAGTAAGAGACATCCAAGTATGCTTGTTCTAGTAATGACCAATTTACAAATTTCTCAAGAAAGTTGAGAGCAATATGCTCAAAGACTTTATGTTATTCAAGACTAGTGTTTTTTATAATTGATGATAAATCTAATCAATTATGTTATCAAACATTTTTCATTTAAAAAATGAAATTAGACTGCCCAAGACTAGTGTTTTTTTATAATTAATGATATAAGTGAAGTATATTATGTAATTATTATTTTTCATTACATGAAATTTACATGTTATATAATATAATAAAATGTATTGAGTTTGTTATCTAATGTAATGAAGTGCATTAAGTAATATAATGATTATCTAATGTATTAAGTTTAATTATTTAATGTAATGAAATTTACTTGTTATCTACCATTCAACATGAAAATGGATCATAATCTTAATGAAAGTTTAGCAACCCTTTATAGATACTCAAATCTAATTTTACTTTATAGACTAGTATTGAACACTTGAAAAATATCATTCATGGTTCAACCCTTCAGTTTAGGAGCTTTCTATTGAAAAAAGGCTCACATTCTCCATCTCATTATGATTTAATACTTATCTTATAGTCCAATCCTAATATTTTGATTACACGGATCACATATAGCCCACAATCTGCATATAACTTGATTAATTTCCTACTTTGGTAATTACAAATCTTCAACAACTTTCTATCCTCCTAGACACTACCATCTAGAACCTTATAAGGCTCAGTTACAAATTTACCATGTCTAAAGTCTAATGCTAGTATCTGAGCCTTATAAATGGTAAAATTTGCAAATATTTTGACATGTATAGGTCATCATATTTATCTCAATTAACCCTCTCATGAGATAATTTTAAAAGGTGTGGTATAAATACAATTAAAATACTATTCATTATCATAAAGTACAAATCAAACACACATTTATCTTATACCAAGAAAAAAACCTTTAAATCTTACAAAAACTCCCTATTTTTCCATACTCCTAAATTAGTCATAGGAATAGTCTTCTTTAAAATATGAAGCATTCAAATAGCAATCCATGAGCATTATTTGTCAAGTTACAAGTTAAATCACCACATGCACTCACATATAACATATTACAAAATTATTAACACACAAACCCACATAATAGGGGGAAACACGTTGGTTCAAGGCCCTCTTCAAAGTATATATCTATGTAGGAAACACTCATTGATAGATGGGTATTTGTGGTCAACTTGAATTCACCTTAGCTCATTAACTCTTATTTTTACAAAGTGCCATGCCCTAATGAAGACCTAGGGTTTTGAGATAAATAATGATATATATAACTCATGCACATGATCTAAACATAAAATATGTAAGGCAACATGAACCTTGATAGGTGTAGATATTCAATATAGAAAAGGCCTTGTACTTCATTACAAATATAAGCATTGAAATTGGCACAAAAGCATTGATGTTAATGTCTAGATTCTAATAGTTTTGTTTAGGCTGCCAAAGAGCTATTTTCTATAATTTGACAAATCATAGTGGAACATAAGACTATATCATACTGCACCTACACTTCTCATATTTGTTTATATATCTATCAATAAGCTAAGTATTGTTTATTCTTTGTGTTGTAACTTTCAAAATATTTTTTGGCATTGTAATTTTTATATGTAACATTCTTTCATAATTTAGCTCTGTATTAGAATATCATAAATCTAAATTATTTAATTAACCTAATTTTATAATAGCTTAGCCACTTATTTGATTAGTTATACTACACCTAACTCTTTCTAAAAAGGTTTAAAATTTTGATGAAAGTGGCCTTTGAGTCTTCCTATGTAACCATGATTTGTTCTAGGGGTTTCAGCTTTCTAGGGTTTGATTTTTTATATTTACCCTATTCTATTTTTTATTATATTTTTGCTCCAAATCATATGAATACTAAAGGTAAAATGCAAACTTATTCCATGAACAAATTTTTCAAATCAAGCATAACCTTTGAGAAAGAAGAATCATGAATTTACAAAGCTATAAATATGGAGTAAAAAAAATCAAAAATCTTACTCAGACTACATGGACAACAAGAGGCATGCTCGACACATTTCATTGCGCCTCCTATACTTAAGGTTTCAAATAGTCATCATACCACTTCCACCATTTACTCATGACTTATATCCGATATTGGTTTCATGTTATTAATAAATAATAACATAATTCATCATATCATGAAAATAGTCAACATGTTCCTCCATCTACCACAACATAATTATATACACTTTTTCCCAATCTTCCAATATTTAGTTGTGTAAATTTCTATAAAATTCATAGAGATATTATGTCTTCCTTAAAAACATCAAATAATCTGAATTTTTCCTCATGCAAAAACCTAAAAGTAAGCAACATTATCTTGGTGTGTTATTCTAATCATAATGATAAACCTACCATTCTTAGGTTTCAAAAATATGGCTAGTTTTAACCCATAAGTACATCTCTTCACACAAGTTGTTACATCATGATTCCTCACTAGGAAAACTTGTTGGATTATCCATGGATATCCATAGCTGACAAATTTAGATTTGGCTATTTTTAACTAAGCTTAGATATATACTATTATGGGGCATTATAATAATGCTTAGGTCACATTATCATGTTGTTATGAGTTAGTTAAAAGTATATGTTTACTTTATGATCATGTTTATTTTTCATTACAATTATATTTTATGATGAATGTATATCAAAACTATTATGGTCTAATTACCTGCTTTATTGTGAGGTTGATGCAGTAGAACCTATTCCTCAAAATGTGATGGAGGGAGAGAATCATCAAAAAGGGTGACATAGATCAAGATATTAGAGGATGATAGAGAAATGATCGGTACATTGCACACACCATAGATAGATAACACATGTTAGATGTGTAAATTGAATGGTTATAAAAGTGTGTTTAATGTCATTTGCATTAGATAGTCATGTATACTTGGCTTGTTAGCATGGTTTAATAGTTTTATGGAATTGACTTGCATGTTAGTCTAGGTTTATATTTAGTCATTTTTGTAAAATAAGACTAAATGCATTAGCCAAACTAATGGGTCAAATTATTGTTAAAACACTATAGAGATAGTTATACTCTAAAAATCTCTTGGAAGATAAAGTTAATTGATTTAATTAATGTCACCTAGGAATAAAAATAAAGATAATTGGAAATTATGTTTTATCAAGGAAAGCAGGAAAAAATAAGAAATAAATGGAATAAAACAAAAAAGGAGAAAAAATCATAATTTAGAAAAAAAGAAACAAGCTTAAAGCAAAAAAAAAGACATAAATAAAATAATGAGAAAAACAAAAGGATCTTTACATCAATTAAGAGACTACACCTATTTTGGGGGGAAAAAGTACTTTTGGAATAGTATATATCCAAGAAGGAAGAGAGAACAAGTAGAATAGCACAGGGGAGAGAAGAAGGAAGAAGGAATAGATAGAAAGTGGAAGAGTAGATATCCTATTGTGCCAATTCAGACAGTTGGTCTCTACATGTAGGTGATCTGAATATAATTAAAATCTAAATTATATGTAGTAAATAAGGTAAATATAGTGATCTGTATGTTATAAATATTCAATATGTTATTGCTTTTCCATATGCTGAATTGATTTAAGCATTCATACAATAAACAAGAGAAAGATCTATTAATTATTTCCATAACCATCACTCCAACACTATATTATATTATAGTTGTATACTAAACTAAGCATTCATAAATAGATGGGGGCTTGTAATTTCCTATTTAATAGTGACCTACATATATAGAGAGAACTATATATATACTAAACTGTATAAGTTGGAGAGTATGATGATTTATGTACTTATTTTTCTATATGGTGAATTGTTTTACTACACCAAATAGCAAGTGTGGAGTCTAGTTGCATGTATGGTGTCTAGTTATATAGGCATCTATTCAAATAATTATACCATTTATATTTATATATGCTATTGTGGCTTAGCAAGGTCTATATATCACCATTAATATATAGAGTATTCATATATGGTAAATTATAAATGACTAAATTTGTATGTCTTTGAAAATCATCGCTACATATTTAGATAATAACTATAATCCTGGCATTTTACCTAGTATAGGCATCCCATTAGATAATGAAAAGTGAGGATAATAACTAAAATATTATCAAAAATATTTTATTCTAGCCGTTGGAATTTATAATGAATTATTTTCGATCATGGTATACCAATTTCATGGAGTGATTTATAACAAGATAGTTTGAAAAATTGGAAGTGATATTTTTAAAAGCTAGCATTGGCAATAGATATACTAGTGTTATAAAACTTATGGTGACTACACAATGTATTTATAAAAGTACAAATAGTGAATATATATAGATATTCAATGATATTATTTGGTTAGAGATTGGTTCAATTTATTTTAGTATAAATATCTATATATATGAACAAGAGAATAGCTATATTGATAACCATACAAAGAATGGCATGAAAATAAAAAATAATAATTTTAGCAATGTTAAATAAAGTAAAAATAAAATATCATTTATTTATAAGCATATAATCTCAATATTATATGGTGGCTATGTACAACAGAAGTTAGATCATGGTTATAGTCAGATCAACATGTTTAATATCAAACATATTATTATTGTATTTAATCATTGATGTAAACCAATGGATACCTACCTATGAAAATAGATTGTTGTATGGAACATGGCATATGCTAATGACATGTAAGATAGATATACTACCTTATAATGTGGTATTATATTTTTATTTATATATATAGTTACAGATTATACCAAATAATATCAATAACATATTTGGTGATCTGAACTATCAAGAATAATATTTATCATCAATACGTTCACTTAATATGATAGTTTACATAATTTATAATGGTGAGATTATTTACATACCAAATGATATCATATAATATATAATGGTATAATTACTAAAAGGGATTATAATTATATGTACCATGGTAAACACGAAGACTGTCAAAAATAAAATAAAGTGTATATATGGTATGTAAGTTCTTAATGATTATATACTATAACTCAAAGTTATATAGTGTTCTATTATGTAACCCTTTAGTTGATTTTAATATGTTGGATATATGGTCAGCCTATATGAATGGACTTATAGAGAGAGAGAGAGAGAGAGAGAAAGTGTGTGTGTGTGTGTGTGTGTGTGTGTGTGTGTGTGTGTGTGTGTGTGTGTGTGTGTGCGTGTGTGCGCGCGCGCGCGTGTGCGTGTGCATGTGTGTGTGCGTGTAATACACTCTGATATTATCTAGTAAATATGTTTGTAAATACATTAATATGTTATCATTTACTATGTATGTATGGTCTGTGGATACTGGGGATATATAGTGGAGTGGAACCCATACTTTACATAAAATATATAGTAAATGTATTGAGGACATGTACATCAAACGATTTAGTTTAGGATATACTTATGAGTACACTAGTGACTCAATATAAAGTCTAATTAATAATGGGATAATGAGCTATTATAAGTCTATACTTGTGATTGTTGAATGATACATAATGGAGATCTCATTCCTTAATGTATTAACATGTGGTTTAACTATACGTGATTAAGTATTTTGATCTAAACATAATATGATTATTTTATGTGGAATAGATTTGTATATTTTCATGACCTCAGTAATTTGCATATTTGTATATTTGATGAAAACTACTGTGTATCATATAAGAGAAATTTGTATATTTCCAAATACTCATATGAAAACCAAAATACGAAAGACTATATTGTCTTGAGAACTTGTGAATGGAGTTATATACATTTTGAATATATCCAAGGATTTAGAATTCATTGAAAGAGTGATCATATATTGGGTATCTCAGATTATATACCAAGAAATTCTTGACTAAACATTTAAGTAATCCAGGATTTAGTATTCTCATAGCTTTGGGATATTTACATATGGTGCATATTATGGTATGCAAGTATTCATACATAAGAATTGTACCTATAGTTTGATTGATGGTATTATTTTCCTTAGGGATATAAAACTATAACCTAGAAAATAAAACGATATGTATAAAAAAATGTCATAATGGGTCTATGTGATTTTTTTTTCTCTACAAATGATTAATTGACTATTTGTTTTATGTATTCTATGTTGAATACTTGAGTGTAGTACATATTATTAGATTGATAATATGTATAATCGCTTGGCTATATCTACTATATAATGGTGCATCGTGATACATGCATATATTTATGTTATTTTGAATGTTAGTTTGCAGTCTAAACTCAAGGTATATCCAAGTGGTAAAACCCCATACTTGTGTGCTTGTTGTTATCTATATAAAACAGTGGGATTTTGAAATTGTATGTTTGATATGTGTATTTATGTAGTTAGAACCTATGATAGTGTGGGATATCATAGAGTACTATAGTATAAAAATATGTTGTACCCAGGTGTAACATACTATAATTATTTTGCCTAAACTCATATATACATTTGATTGATTTTATGTATACATGTTGGTTATTATTGTGTTTTATAATAGTTGATAAGACTTTGTGTCTATATGCATGCCAGCTTTGAGAGTTTAACAAATGTTGTGATGGTATGTTATTATGTTCTAAGGGAACTAAGACTTACTTTATTAAATCTAGTTACTTATATAATTGTTTATGTTTCCATAATTTAAGACTACTTCATATGATTGTTTTTTGGGTAAACTAATAGTTATGTTAATATGGGTTATCATAGGTACAGTATGTTTGAAAACAAATTGTGGTAGCTGAAATATATAGTTTTGTATGTTTTACCCAGGTGGCATAGACTGTAGTAATTATTTCTAGTATGGGATAGAAATTAATGTAAGATTCATTCATATATTTGACATAATAAATGTATAATTTGGTTACTCCTATGTATATCATATTATATGATGTATTTGATAAGTAGAATGTAATTTAAATAAATCTTGTAGTTGAATTGTATTTGATTAATCTACATTGCTGATATAGAGTAAGGAGTGAGATGAACTTCACTAGCTTACTAGTCTCACAATGACATATGAAGGTAGTCTGATCAAGTGGTGTGTATAAATTTGATTGATCTAGAAAGTTATTATTTATTACTTGTAAAAATTTGGGCCAAAGTATGTTTAGTGAGACATTATCATTTTAGGAGTGTGATTCACATGTTTGTGTGATATCTTGCCATAGAATGGATTTCTATGATATATTTCATGTTTAGTTTAGAATCATATAATACATGGATACTTGCTTGGCTCTTTGGATCCCTGTGTCATCACTATTTACTCATATATGGAGGGTCATTTCTTGATGAGATTAGTGTGGGGAATCATTGGTCTATGGTTGGTGTTTAAAATCACTTGGATGATTCTCTCCTTCCCATAGCAATACTACTATTGAGATGACACTTGAGATTGTCATAGATATTAGAGAGTCCTAACTCAATCTCTAGGGAGGCAGGTATATAAATTATGTACATTGTATTAGATTATTTATTATTATTATGTATTTTCATGGAGAATTATAATAAATTATTATTGTATATTGATAGTAGTGATCGTAGAGTTGTATAAGTCATGACTAAGTTATTGTATTACTTTTTATATTCATTTTATGTAACATTCTCATGACATTAGAGATCTATGATATAAGATGTAGTATATATTTATTGTTATCACTTGAGTATATATGTGATCTCTATATAGATTATTTAATTGTAATATATTTATGGGATATATGTTTAATTTTAAAAAATCACATATTTCCATGTCTAACCCAACAGGGTTGTTGCATGTGGTATCAGAGTTATAGCTCAAACTCTAGGACCTAATGAGTCCATTAGCATTTTCATAAAGTATTGCACTTGTATTTTAGATTTGTAGTGCCTCAGTGTAATAACTATGTTACACCATGATTGTAGTTTTGAGACTTGGTAAATCCTCTTGTATGGATTGGTGACTTTTGTAAGTATGAAACATTCGTGTAATGTGTGTGGGGAAACATTGAGTGTGTACCCTTAAGAACTATCGTACCCTCTTAGAATTGATATAGAGTTGGCTTATCAAATGTCCCAATGGTGATGGTTGTATATGAGGCTTAGGTAGATGAGTATATAATGTAGTTCATGAGTTATGAAAAAATATTTCTACCATAATTGAGTACTTAGATCAAACACCTCGAGTATGATTACATCCTTCTTGGTAATTGAGTCTCCTTTGCTAAAAAAAATTTGTGAGTGTTTTATAAGCACATGATGCTTCTCACTTATATATATGTGCTTTATTTTTTGTGTCTTATGTTCACTAGTCATAGAAATGAAAAGTATTATAAGACCATTTTTTGTTAGTACCACCTAGTATGGTGAAAATGTTTTAAGTAATAATGTGTTGCTATTTTGGTTGGGAAATCTTATGTGTTAGGAGTTTGTTTATGGATTGTCACCCTTAAGTTACATGGTTTTGGAATAAGTGTCATCTCTCTTAGTTATCTTAGAGGTGAGTTTTTAATATCTCATTCTCCTTTGACATCATTATAAGCTACCATGAGGATTCATATTTTATTGATGTTGAAACTTGTCTCTAAAATGGTATTTTGACCATATTTCATGAAACTTATGGTAGAATGTCTTCTACTTCTTCATGAGAGAGAAGTTTTAGGAGTTTTGAGATGATATTTATCTACTTTTCACTTGTGACTCTTTAGGGTCATTATTTTATCTAACATGAGATTTTAAGACCACGTGGGGTGGCAAATCTTGAATCATATACTAAGTTGGTTTTAATTATTATGATATTATAAACCCTTGATTAGATTGATATTTTTCTCTTTTTCTTAAATTATGTTATTTTGAAGAGTTATTTTTATATCTTTCACTAGAAGTGAGTAGGGTATAAGAGGTGCAAAACATCTTGTCAATCTAGGGATTGACATAAAATTTTAACTTGTTGCATTCTAGCTAAGTAAGCAGGGAGAAACTATTTTGTTGGTTACCTTATAAGGTTGAAAAGACAGTATGATCCTTGATCTATGTATGTTATATTAATTTTAACATTATTTCCTCTTAACTATGAATATAAAAATATAGGTTAAGTTGTCAAATATGAAACTAGTTATGTTTAGCTAGTGGCAACTTAATACAATTATAGATTGATTGTATGATTTATTTTGTATGTATGTTGATACATCTTAAAATATTTAGCATGTAATATTGATTTATATGATCTAATAGTATAGATTTATGCTTTATTGAAACCTTATGCACATTGAGGAAATCATCAAGTCATGGAGACCTGAGGGAAGAGTGGTGAATTAAGAATGTGAGTTATAAGTGATAGGATGATATCCTACTTAGCCTCACATTGACTCAATATTTATTGAGCTAGAATCTGACATATGGATTTTTCTAATTTAGTATTTGATAGATGAACTTATCGCATTTAGTCATATGGCCATATGCATGTATACTAAGAAACATTTATTCTCTAATTTTGTATACATTGGAAATGTAGTATTTCTAGTTCCTATTCATCATCATACATGTCAAGAGCTCCATGAAGTAATGAAAGTATTAACATAATATACTTATCAAAAGATACAGGGAGTAGCAATAGTATTAACTTGTGCACATCATTCTTGTTAAGATCCCTAAACACTTTTCTCTAGAATGAGAAAAACACTCTCTAGGTTAGAGATATATTCAGAGGGGCTAGAAGATTTTGTGGAAATGTCCTTGGTCATTTGTTTTGAGCTTGTATGATGATCTCGTGAACTTTTGGAAGGTATTTAAACTTTCACTAATATATTTTTTATACTTATCTTGTTTTAGACCCCAGGGTGGTCATGACAAGAACATTCAAAGTAAGTAATACTTATAAAACTTGTTTGCATAAGAGAAAATGTCATTAAACAAGGTCTTCTGAGACCAACAAGTCAACAATAGAGTAATTTGAAGAAATTATGGTGATTTTTATGGGTAATTTTATATTTATTTGCTTAATTTGATACTATATTCATGTTATTACTTTGTTAAATAATGTTTTAATTCAAAACTTGTGTTTCAATAAGCATCATTAGGGATGATGACTAGCTTTAGGGGGAAGGATGTTACATCTTGATTCCTTGCCAAGAAAATTTGTTGGTTTATATGTGGATATCTATAGCTGACAAATTCAAATTTCGTTATTTTTAACTAAGATTAGATATATATTGTTATGGGGTAGTAGAATATTGCTTAGGTCACATGATCACACTGCTATGAGTTAGTTGTAAGTATATGTTTAATTTATGATCATGTTTATTTGTCATTACAATTATATTTTATGATGAATACATATCAAAACTATTACAGTCTAACTATATGCTTTATTTTGAGGTGGATACAGGAGAACCTATTCCTCAAAGTGTGACATAGGGAGAGCGTCATTAGAGAGGTTGACATAGATCAAGATGTTAGAGGATGACATAGAAACAACCGGTACCCTGTACACACCACAAACAAATAGCACATGTTAGATGCATAAACTGAATGGTATGCACATAAGCGTCACTCCATCACTATATTATATTATAGTTATATACTAAACTAAGCATTCATAAATATATGCTAGCCTATAATTTCCTATTTAATAGAGACCTGCATATATATAAAGAACTATATTATATATATATACCAAAGTGTATAGGCTAGAGAGTATGATTATTTTTATAATAAATTTTTTATATGGTGATTTATTTTACTGCACCAAATAGTGTATACAATCATAAATACATCATTTCTATAAATCAATCCTAGCTTGGAGAAGATAGAACATATCTACACCTCTGATTGGGGATACATTTATTAAGTAAGGGCATGACCAATATGGGGATCTGCTAGAATTGATTAAAGGATCACTTTTCACAATACACCATGATAAAAAAGGTTCCCAATCCTACAGTTTAACATAATCACACAACAACCCTAAAAGAGTCGTAGGTTTAATGTTCACTCTATTCTAATAAACAAGAAAGAAAATCTAATCTAGTGTACACTAAAGTTTGTGAAAAAAATGTTTTTTATAAATTAAAAAAGTAAAATAAACATGCACAAAATACATATACTCACATCAATGTATACATAATCCTAATGAATCAGAGATAAACACAATTGCATTATCTATCTACTCTTACAAAGGAGAAATAAAGTTAGGAATAACTGCCTATGAAGACAAATCTACTGAGCCTTAATCTCTCCCTTGGTCAAGGTACTTCACAATAAATCATTGTGGTATGTAAGGATAACAAATACAAATCATCTCTAGGCTAGACAACCTATCTATGCATCTTAAATACTTATCCACAAGATAATATTTGTATCTACAAAAAAAGTATGGAACCCTAAGATTTATTCCTCAAGTATAATGGTCAATAAGTAGATGTTCATTCAAACTTATTCTTCTTCACTTCTCTTATTAAAAATTATTGGAAATGAACTTGTATATATAGGAAGATATTTCCCTAAATACTTCTAAATATGTCAGCTGTATAGGGTTGACCTAGTCGACCCTATATGTTTTTGAGAGATAAATCACTAGGTCCCAAGCTAGGTTAGCTAAAAGGCTGATGAAACTCTTAATAAAATACACCCCTAAATTATATAGGGTTGACCCATTAGAACTTGTATAATAATTAGAGGCTAAAAATGTTATAGGGTTGACCCAATCAACCTAGTATTATCAACTAGCAAAAGGGGCTCAAGACAAGAACAAGGAGGATAAAGCATGACAAATGTTTGGAATGGGTATAAAAAATAAGAATAATATTACAAGTGTGTATATTTTAATTGAAAAAAGGGACAATAATCTTACAAAGCACCAATGGTCTACCCACCCATTTCCTAGTACAGCCCTTAAGGCATACACTTAGAGAGATTAAGACTCGACAAGTTCCTACAAGATATAAAGTGTAAGTAATTGGTAAAATTTTGAAAATATAATGTGTATACATATGCCCCACTTGAAGCTCATCATAAGTCACATGAGTGCAACACAATATGGTGCTTTGAGAATAGAACATGATAACACATATTGTTGATGTTAAGTAAAAGGTAGTAAGAAAAAAAATAAGATAAAAGAAAGGATAGAATTTAAAAGCACATACCTTTACTTACCTTAGTGTTGTATATAAATAATTACAATTCAAGAGATGTGAAGGTGTCTAATGTGAAGAACACTAGGTGAACCTATAGAAGTTAGTGCAAAAAATAGCCAAAAATTAATAGCTTTTGAAGATAGGCATATAGTAGTGTAAAATAAGCTAGGGCAAAGATATGAGGGTATTAGGAAAAATTAGAAAATCAAGATTATTAAGACAAGGATAGAATATTAAAGGCAAATTATTGATAAAAAGATAGCAAAAGAATGACAAACAAGTGTAAATGAATGACAAACGATTGTAGAACATAGTAAATCATGTTTGGAAAGCATGTAAAACATAAATGGAAAAATGGAAATGTAAAACATACTAAATCATGTTGGGAAGTATGTAAAACATGAATGACAAAAAAGAATGTTAATGCAATAAAACCTAAACAAAGATATGTAAGTAAGTGAAAAGTAAGCTCATGTAAGATAGGCAAAAATAAAAACATGAAATACTAAAATGGAAATGTAATTTAAAATGTGAAACAAATAGGAAGAAATCATACATAAAGATAAACATGTAAGAATGCCAAATGTGATATTTAAGATAAGTGAAGTCCCTGAAAAATCAAATAAGAATATGATGGAGAAATAAAAATCAAAATATCTAAAGGATGAAGACTCAAACTTAGTGCTTGTTCCAAGATACAATGTAAGAAAACACAACCACCTAATGACATGACTAGTATGACAATGAGGTTGTGTGGTAAATAAATGGTGTAAGGGTGTAATCCATAGTTGCTCAAACATGTTGTTTTGCTCTAAGGATAGATAACATTGAAATAAAGTAATGCTAGCATGTTTTTAATAGGTAAATAAGAAGAAGAAAAAATAATAGAAGAGTGAAAACATATTTAGAATCACAATTTACCTATCAAGAGGGGAAATGAAATAAAAACCAAGGTAGAAAAACTCTTTATCAAATTCAAGACACTCAAATTAGGTTTTTCAAAACAAGAAGGCTTTTGACCTAAGGACTCTGAATAACTTATCTTAGCTACACAAGTTTTAGGTCAACAAATACAGTATGTAGATCATACCATGAATGCTATATGCATGAAAAGTAAAATGGACCTACCTTCCACAACATGTTCGTTGATCTACTACGAAGATTTAGTACTTGTGTGATAAATTAGGTAGCACTAAAAGATTTTTTTATTCTCCTTTTCTAATCTACTAGCCTATTATACCCTAAAGGACCTTAGCTCTACCATGAGACCAATTTTGGAGTTTAAGATTCAACTAGAAGAAGGAGATGTGATTTGAATCACATATATTAGTTTGATTTGAATTTTAAGAATATTTTTGCCTTTTATTTCAAATGATATGGCTTTTAATTTTCTTGATGGATTTTTCTATTTCTCCTCCATACAAATTTGGAAAACCAAACATGGGTGTTAAATATGACTTTTATTTGAATACTTGGGAGTTGGTTGCTAAGAGAGAGAAATTCAAAGAGAATGGGGTCGAAGATTCTCATAAATATAGGTGAAATAAAAGTGTTAACTTGACTTTGACCTTGTTTTAACCAATGCAGAGTGAAATAAAGGGGAAATCAAGAGGAGTGAAACATGGAATAATTTGAATACTTCAAATCATAAAAATGTGACTAAGGGTGAAAAAGGGATAAAAGGATAGTAAAGTGTGATTTTTTATCATAAAAATGAGGTAATTAGAATAAAACATGTTAATATAATTTGTTGTGCAAATTCCATCTATCAAAACAAGCAAAATATAGAGTTGAGAACAAGATCAATAACATTTTCTTATAAAAATAATGATAAGATGGTAATTTTATGAGGAGGTCCGGGTCTTATCCATGGTATTATACTACAAATCATAAAAGAGAAACCCTCGAGGGTGACAAAAATCAAAATGTGAAACAATAAAATGAGAAAAGAAGCAAAGGTGGTATTTTGTGAGAAGGGCCAGGTCATATCCATGGTCTTGTACTGCAAACTCATAAAAAAGAAACCCATGGGGGTGAATGCTAAATAAGGGGGAAAATGATCTTAAAGCTACTAAGGCAAAGAATAACATAAAAATATAAATTAAATTTATGATGACAAAAATGAAATCAAATGCCAAATGTAATGAGTAACAAAACCAAAGAATGTAAAGGAAAATAATGATGCTAGTAAAATGAAAGTAAAGGAAAGAAAGTGCACAAAAACAAATAAACATGAGATAAAAAGAACAAGTAATATATATTCTTATTTATGTATCAAAGATGATCATGTGAAAGATAAGTCTATAAGTCTCAAAAGGTTTCTTGAAGTTGTATGTGTTTGTATTATGCATTGTAGAATAAGAGTGGGTATCGCAAGATTCCCCAAAGGGTAAGTGGATGTAGGGATGGGCATAAAAAGATGCCCCAACATGTGAGTTAGAGTGTGGTAACATTTAACCATTAAAATTATTTGCATTGGGTTGGTAGGTGCATTTGGAAATAGATAAATGTGTTGATTTGTTAAATTTTAAGGAGGTTTAATGTGACATATGATGGGTAGAAGAAGTATGAGAAGGTAAAGGAGGTAAATAAGGACCATGTATGATATGATTTGGAGTATGAATTTTGGTTTGTTAAATTTTAAGGAGGTTTAATGTGACATATGATGGGTAGGAGAAGTATGAGAAGGTAAAGGAGGTAAATAAGGACCATGTATGATATGATTTGGAGTATGAATTTGAACTAGGTACTCTTTTGGTTCATGTGTCCCAAGAGGTTGAGGTTCAATGGATGCAATGATATGTTTAAATTTGTTCATGTTAGCTATCTTTTCCTTATTAGTGTAGGAAGAATGATCAATGGTGATTTAAACAAAATTAGTAGATGAGGTGTTAGTATGGGATTATTGTTTTTGATCACTAAGTAGTTAATTTTGATGTGATTGTGGTTCTTGAGATTGACTTTGAGAAACTTGAAAATAGTCTTGATAACATTGTTTTATTAGAATATCAATATTGAAATGTCGACCAAGCAGGGAAGAAAGAACAAATCGATGAAGATCATGACAAGACTCATGAGAATGACCTATAGTTGCATGCCACCAAAAAAACTTATCAGGATTGTACCAATTTGGAGAAGGTTTGGAAGGATCAAAGCTCATGGGTTTAGAGGGTGGCAATTTATTCTTAAGTTGTTCTAGACTCAAGGGAGGGTGGATTGGGTTAAAATCGGTTGAATTGGATGCTCTATTTTGAGGTTAGGGAGGCTTGGATGAATAAATTCTATGATAAAATGATTGGAAAGGTTATTTAATATTTGTTTAAGGTGTTTCAAATTGAGTCATAAGAAAGTCTTGCCTTTTTGACTGGTCTAAGGCTTCTTCTAAAGTTTGAGGTACAAAGATTTAAACCTTGTATTGAAGGGAAGCTTTAAAAGTAGTGACAAATAGTTTTAAAAGAGTATCATCATTCATGTTATGTTCCACTTAATGAGTGAGATACTTCCATCGTTTGATGAAAGTATGATCAGATTCATTAGGAAGTTGCTTGGTATTGAAGAAATGGCTAAGGTAATTTTTAGGAAGGTCATCATGTTGGGATTCCCTCACTAGAGAATTGACTAAATTCTCTATTTATGAGATGGAATGTTTAGGAATTTGGTTATACCATTAAATTTCATCACCAATAAAAGTTTTGTCTAAGAGCTTGGTGGTAGTAAAGGTGTTAGTTTGAACCCATTCCTTATAGAGATTACCAAAAGACTTAAGAAAGCTATTAGGGTCTTTAGTCCCATTATATGTGATAGTTGGAGAAATGTTTTCAATATCTATGGATGCAATGAATGGGGCTAAAGGTTCATTTTAAATATGTTAAATTATTTTTTTATTCATTAGAGGTTGAAGATGATTTTACTATTGACATCTCTAAGAGGAGGAGTGACAAAATTTTGATTTGGTTGAGACATGATGACTTGAGGTGGTTGAATAATCATGTGTAATAAATGTTCTTGCATATTCATCATTTGAGATGTGTTAGTTGTTTGCATGATGTTTATTTGATATATGACTTGTGAAATAATTTGAGTTGTATCAATAGGTGGGTTGGTGTTTGTAGGAGGGATATTAGTTTTGATAGGAGGGGGATTGGTAGTGTTGGTGGGGGTAAGATTATTTGTAGGTGGAGGATTCTCAACATTAGTGTTAGTTGCCTTCAGTGTGGTATAAGAATAAGGAAGCTTGGTAAAGCCACTATTCTTATGAGGAGTGTATATAGTATTATCATCAAGGTTTTTAAATCATTAGGAACCCTCTAGATTATCAATTTGAGTTATTTCAACCATGTTCCTTTGGGAATTAATAAGAATTGGTGATCTTGTTATGGGTATAAAAAGAGGATTATGAGCATTAGTTGTAAGGGTATGAGTGTTGATAGGAGATGTATTAGTTGGTTTAAGATTCTGAAAATTGGTATTGCAGGAAGAGGATTAGGATGAATGACCTCAACTACATTACATTGTGTAGTGATTGGTTTTAGTTTAGGAGAAGAGGAAGGAAGAAATTGGATAGTTTCATCTGAAGTAATGAAATAAGTGAGGTTATTATCCAAATCCTTAAAAATGCAATGTTATTGACTAGAATAAGGTTGAATAGATGTCATCATGATGAGATAAGACTAGATAACCACATAAGAAAATAGGAAGAGGTAAGAAACTGTACAGGGTTGACTAAGTTGATCTAATATAGGAAACAAGGCTTGCAAATTGTATAGGTTCGACTGGGTAGACCTAGTACAATAAATAGAGGTTTGGAAAATGGAAATAAGGTCTATAAACATTACAAGGCCGACTGGGTTGATCCAGTATCGTGAACAGAGTTTGGAAAAAGGTACAGGGTCGATTAGGTCACCTTGGTATAATAAATAGGGAAATTAAAAAACTTATGACACATTTGTGGAATGAAACAAGATAAGTATTGTGATTAATTTGAAAATAAATAATTTAAAGGAAACAAACATTCAATTGGATTAACATTGGCCAATCTAATTGAAACACATAGAACAAAACCCTGTACCAATGTTGGCTAATGCAGGTTTTTACAATATACAATATAATTTGAGCAAAGAGCAAGAAATCAACTTGGAAAATAAAGAGATAACTAATTTTTCAACCTAAATTATTATTAGATTTATTAAGATATGATTTTAAATGTGATGGAAAGTTGGTTGTAAGGAACTAGAATGGCAATCTAAGGATGGTTTTAGGTAGTTTGGGTTAAAAGAGACTATAGTGGTAATAATAAAGGCTTGGTATTAGGGCATACCTCCTCATTTCACATACCTCAACAATAAGGGTATCAGGTGCCTAGATAGAATATACCATTAAACACACCTTATACTTGACCAAAGTATCAAATCAGCTTTCCCCTTGGTGATGGAATCCAAGTAGGTTGAACTTGGTAGACAAATGTTAAAATGCTTGTTTAGATTTTGTAATTTGGCTATGTGTGCATAAAATAAAAAATAATGAACTAAACGATTAATTAAAAAGCACCTAATTAAGCTATGTGATCTATTTTAAGCATGCAAGAAATAAGAAAATAAAGTGTGAACTAATTACTAGCATATAAGGTTAATTTAAACTTTAAAACAAGGTACAAAGTTGATATAGTCAATAATGTGTGCACAAAATATAGAATAAGGTTGACAGAGTTGAACCTGTAATGCAAAAATAAGATCTAAAAATGAATAGGGTCAATAGAGTCAACCTAGTTATCCAGATAGCACACATAACATAGAATTGGGTTGGTAGGGTCGATCCAGTTGATTGTGCAAGGGAAATTTTAAAGACTACAAACTGTGAAATAAAAGATTGTAAAGAAAGAGATAGAGAGATAGAGAAGAACCTTGGTGGATCAGACATGTAGAGAATGAAGATTTTTGCTCAAGAACCTTGATATATGCTTGTAAATTCTACTAATTGGGTCGGCTGGGTTGATCAAGATTTAAAATAAATTGTTGCTAAGTGCTTAAAATGTATAAGGTCAATTAGGTCAACCTAGTATGTTGAACCTAATGTCTAAAAAATTACAAGGTCGATAGGATCAACCTAATAGTCTAGAATAGATGTTTGGAAAGCTAAAAACTAAACTGGGTCGATCCAGTAGCTTGTACTTGAAAACTTGTGCACAAGAGTTAGAGTTGGGTCAATGCAGTCGACCGAGTATGGCAAATATATGATAAAAATAATGATGAAATAATGAAATAAAATGAAATAGTATGAATAAACCTTACAAAGGTTAGTTCACATCAAGTTCACCAGAATGTATGTAACCATAAATGCATCATGTCTATAAATCAATCCTAGATCTGAGAATATAGAGCATACCTACACTTCTAATTGGGGATACATTTGTTAAGTGGGTTCATGACCAATATGGGGATCTACTAGACCTGATTAGGTGATCACTTGTCAAAATACACCATGCTAGGAAGGGTTCCAAAGCCTATAGTCTAACACAATCATGCAACAACCCTAAAAGAGTCCTAGGTTTAATGTTCACTCTATTCTAATAAAAGAGAAATTAAATATAATCTAGTGCACACCAAAGCTTGTGTAACAAAGAGGGGGTTAGAAACAAAACAAACTAAACTAAACATGCATAGAATACATATACTCAAATCAATGTATATAGAATCCTAATGCATGGGAGAGAAGCACAACTGCATTATCTATCTATTCTTACCAAAAAAAAAGTTAGGAATACTTACCTTTGAATAAAAACCGACCGAGCCTCAATCTCTCCCTTGGCCAAGGTGTTTTGCAAGAGATTGTTGTGGTATGTAAGGATCATAAAGACAAATCAGCTCTAGGCTACACAACCTATCTATGCATCTAAAAGACTTCTCCACAAGACAAGATCCATATCTCCAAAGAAAGTATGAAACCTTAAGCTTTATTTCTCAAGTATAATGGTCAATAAGTAGATGCTCATTTGCACTTATTCTTCTTCACTTCTCTTTTTGCAAATGGTTGGAAATGAACTTATATATATAGGCAAATCTTGCCCTAAATCCTTTTAAATATGTCAATTGTATAGGGTCGACTTAGTCGACCCTGTATGTTTTTGGGAGATAAATCACTAGGTCCCAAGCTAGGTTGACCAAAGGGTTGATGAAACTCATAATGAAAAATACCCCTAAACAATATATGGTCGACTGAGTCAATCCTATATTGTAATCAAAGGTTGAAAACTATACAGGGTTGACTCAGTTAACCTAGTATAATCAACTGATGAAGGGGGTCAAGGTAAGAACAAGGAGGATAAAGCATGAAAGATGTTTAGAATGGGTATAATAGAGAAGAATAGGCTTAGGGTAAATGGTTTTAGGAGACAAGTGTGTATATGGTAAGTGGTAGAAGGAATAATAATCTTATGAAGTACCAATGGTCTACCCGCCCCTTTCTCGGTGCACCCTTTAAGGCATGCACTCAAAAATATTGAGACTCAAGGGGTTCTTACAAGATAAAAAGTGTCAATAATCAATAAAGTTTGAAAATATTATATGTATACAAATAGTAGGTGTGGTGTCTAGTTATATGTATGGCATCTAGTTATATAGGCATCCAGTCGAATAGTTATATCTTTTATATTTATATATGTTATTGTGGCTTAGCATGGTATATATATCACCATTAATATATATGGTAAATTATAAATGACTAAATTTGTATGTCTTTGAAAACCATCACTACATATTTAGACAATAACTATAATATTGGCACCTTACCTGGGATAGGCATCCCATTAGATGATGGCAGGTGAGGATAATAACTGATATATTACTAGAAACATTTTATTCTATCCATTAGATGTTATAATGAATTATCTTTTGTCATGGTATACCAATTTCTTAGAGCGATTCTAACAAGATAGTTTGAAAAATTGGAAGTGATGTTTTTAATAGCTAGCATTGGTGATATATATATTAGTGTTATAAAACTTATGTTGACTACACAACTATTTTAGAAAAGTAGAAATAGTGAATATATATAGATTAAAAATGATATTATCTGGTTAGAATTGGTTTGATTTATTTTAGTATAAATATCTATATATAACAACAAGAGAATAGCTATATCAACGACCATACAAAGAATGGCATGAAAATTTTTTTAAAAAAAAGATAATTTCAGTGATGTTAAATAAATTAAAAATAAAATATCATTTATGTATAAGCATATAAGCTTGGTATTATATGGTGGCTAGGAATAGTACAATTTAGATCATGGTTACATTTAGATCAAAATGTTTAATATAAAACATATTATTATTGTATTTAATCACTAATGTAAACCAATGGATGGCTACTTATGAAAATAGATTATTGTATGGAACATGACATATGCTAATGATATATAAGATAGATATATTGCTACATAATGTGGTATTGGATTTTAGTTTATATATAGTTATAGATTATACCAAATAATATCAGCAACATATTATGTGATCTGAACTATCAAGATTAATATTTCTTGTCAATGCGTTCACTTAATATGAATTATTATACCCAAGTTATAGTATACATAATTTATAATGGTAAGATTTGTGTATGCACTAAATTATGGTCATCCCACTAATTATATTAATTTCTTCTAATTTAGTCTACATCCCATATTTCTTAGCTAAAATAACTATTAGCCTAATAGTCCCCATTCCATTCCTATATCCCATAAACATTTACATCATTTTAAAATCCATTAATTCTCTCATTAAACCCATAATAGATCCTATTACCTACTAACCTACCTCCTAAGCCAACTATCCAATTTACCACCCTATACTAGCCTCTCCTAAAGCTCTAAACCATCTGGGGAGATTTCTAAAATTGGAGGTTTCTATAAATCTTCCCCAATCTAGCCCCCTTCTATATAATTTTCTAATTCTAGAGATTTCTATGGAATTAAAAATTCCATGTAAATTTTCTAGCCCTTGATATCAATGGCCCAAATTTGAATTTAGACCATTGATCCTTCCCTCCTTGCCTATAAAACTAAGCTCTATATCCATCCTTAAAATAATTGAAAACCACCTATCAAGCCATTAATCTTTCACATTTCCACTCTCATTGCATCCATAATAGCATTTTAGCCTTCATCCAAGCCATTATCCATTTCACACAAGCATTGGAAGCCATTGACAAGAGCTATCAAGCAATCCAATAATTCAAGTTTTAACATCAAATCATACAAGTGCAAGTCCTAGAATAGATGCATGAGAAGGTGAAAAGGATGGTAAACATGTTTTATTTATTCTCATTTTCCTTCTTTATCTATTTATATGGGTGTTATCAAGTTTCAAGTTTATATTGCTAATTTTAGTAATATTAGATAGAGCTAAAATTTGATGCACATTATGGTGACCATGGTCGGACAAAATCCTCTTGAGTTAACATTTTTGGCATTTGAAGTCTGATTGTTTAAAGATTAAAGGTCAAATTTGAAGATTTATGGCTCAACATTTTCAAAAAAAATCCTTTCCACAATAATTACCAAGGTTTTTGGTCCTTGCAGCATATGTTAATATAGTTTTCTTCCTTATTCTAGCATTAAATTAGTTATGTCTCTATGTCAATAAATTACAGGTGAATGGTATTTATAACATTTTAAAGATATAAAGTTTTTTTATATGTATATGTATATGTATATGTGTGTGTGTGTGCACGCGCGTGCGTGTGTCTATCCACGTGCACGCGTGTGTATTCAACAATATATATATATATCCATATTTATGTTTACATTTTCAAAGTCTGTATATATTAATTCACATTACATATATCTATATAGATATTTATTAAGATGATGTTTTAAATATTCATAGGTCACAGTTGTCTAGCATCTGTAAAAACTGCTAGAAGAATGTTTTACACTAGGTTCTATTCCATGTTTCTAAATTTATTTTATCTTGGTTCAATGTCCTTATCCCATTTCATGACTCTTTAAAGGAAGACTAGTCAAATTTTTAATATCCATATGCTTTTATGGTTAGTCACGAGGTCATTGAGTGCAGTATTTATTTTCTCTATAAACATTAATTTCTATTCTCTATTTAACCAAAAATCACACAAAGTGGAATTGCCTTTAGCACCCTCATCTCCTACATCTCCTTCTGTAGCCCCCTTTTTTCTTATGTCAAGATTTTGCAGCACCATTTCAAAAGCTCATCCGTGCTCTTCTATTATGAAACTAGACTTTGACCTGTCATGGCCATAAATTCATCCACTTTTCCAGTGCATTCTTCTATTATGGGTTCCGATTGTTATGCTCTCTTCTAGTAGAATAGATTGTTCATTAGAAAGCTACATTTTCTTTTTATTTCTTCTTCGGTGTTGATCTTGAAGCTCACATCGCAGTTTCAATCCTTCTCTAAGTCAAAATCAAATGAAGGCTTTATTTATTCCCATTCTATTTTCATAGATCATGGTTATGTAATAGTCTATTTCCCTATTTCATTAGCTATCCCAGCCCAAACATCCTAAATTAATCTACTGACTAAAAGCATTTGACTATGTAGAACAGAATCATCTTTATTGAGGACCAGAGATTCAATGGAAAACCAAAACTGATTTTAATGAGTCTATTGCCTAGAAAAATAATATCAAGCCAGTCCTACAAGCGAATGCCTTCAATTTATTTGCATGATGAATTTGGATTGTATGTTGGCTATTTTATTCTCTCCCCATTCAATATAGAGTAATTGATTTTAACAATATAAATAGTTACAAACTATTTTCATTCAATTCAATGACATAAAAAACTACTTGTAGGATTTAAGTGGATTTGATGGGTAATATTTGCCTTTTGAATAAAATTTTATGTTACTTGGTAATTTTACTAGGTAGAAAATTTAAAATATATAACTAAACTTAGTAATTACTAAGATTTGACTAAGGAACAAATATGCCTTAGCATTAACTGTGTTCATATTTTATTCATTGCATTTATTTTTGTAAGATTCTAGCGATGTGCTATAGGCACTAAACACTCTGATATATTCTATTATCTACTTGTGTGTTATAGGTTGATACCACATAAGGTTTCCATATTATTTGGCTAATCATTTTTCATATTTTTGATGGACGTGATGGAACTCACCACTTGGTTGTATCCACCACTTCTCCCTTCTAGAAAATTCTCACATAGGACAATGTGTTGTTGACATGGCTATATGAAATTTTCACCTATCTTGCATAGCTTATTTTTTCAAAATGTTTTGTTAGTATTAATATTAGCTTAGTTTTATTTTATAATTTTAAGTTATATTAGTTATTTTGTAAAGCTGTCATCTATAGTCTAGTCTTAAATGTAAAAGTAAATGTTTTAGATAGTCTAGTTTTAAAAATATATATATATGGACTAAAAATAATAAATATAAATAAAAATATAATAATAAATAAAAATAATAGTAATATAAAATATAAGTTAATTAGTAATGTATTATTATCCTGTAAATTTTTTTCACTAATCATAAGTTTTGTAATAATTTTATAAATTGTTTTTATTATTTTAAAAAAAGAATTAAAATTGGTATATTAATAAATAAAGGAAAATTTTGTTTTAAATTGAAGGTTAATACTATTGAAATTGTTTTTTTTGTAGGGTCATTTGTCAAAAAATGTAAAACTAAGCATTATCTTATACCTCTCTTGAAACTAATAATCCTTTTTGTGTAGGACCCCTGAAGATTTAGGCACCCTAATCAGATTTATAGCCTTTGTGCTTGTAGGGAAGGGTGCCATGTTGAATTTTATTTTCATTATATTTTTGGATATATCATCATATTTTGTATATATCTATTTTATTGTGAAAATCTTTTTTATATATACTTGTTTGTTTGTGTGTAATTTGTCATATCATGTTCATTACACAGGTAATTAGAACACTCAATTAATTGTATCATGTGTTTATCCCCCCTTTAGGATAATAGGTGATATGGATTTCATCACCGTGTATGGGCTGTACATAGGGGTTAGTGTCATGTATTTTAGCACCACTCTCTAACCAAACTCCATGTTTTGATAGAGTCTAAATATTAGGAGAGTTGTCATTATAGCCTAAACAGAAATCCCCATAAAGGGTTTTATGGAGTAAGAGGTGATCAAGCTCAAAGACCCAAGGTAATTAGATAGCCTCCTACATAGACTTGGTCCCCAATGTACCATCATGTATATGATGGATGCACCTGGATCTTTTTGTATACCTTAGAGTAGGAGACTTCAACCATAACAGGTGTACCACTACAGGAGGCAAGATAAACTCTAAAGTAGCCATCATGTGCAAGTAAGGTTGAGAGGGTTTGGTAGATTTTGTAATGGGTCACTGACCTACATCCTCACTTGTGTATCCATTAGGTGGTGTGTACATTGGGTTATACACCCTTTTACTATTTACTAATTTAGAATTGTACTTATGCATGTTGTTTGAGTGTTGTGATAAGACCTATATTGCTTATTAGCTAAGTTGGCCACACCAATATATTTTTATGATACCTTAGAATACTCTTAGGTTAAAATTTATCATCATATCATTACTTCACATCATCCATTACTCACTCATCACTTATTCCATTATTTACCTCTAATCTCCATATAGTACCCAATTTCTCGATCATTACTCGGTCATTATCCCATCTCAGATATTCATATTATACTAGTCAACCACTGCCCTTTTATCCTATCTCCACTCCATCCACACTCATATAGTATTACTTTAGAGATCCATTTTCCATACCTCTTCCATTTCATATCTCTTTATATTCATAAAATTGATCTTCTACATTCATCCCATTTTTTCTATAACATCCTCATATAGTATCATCCCCCTTTCATAATATTTTGTATATTTTGCCTAATTTTTTACTACCAAATTACCCTATATTCATACTACATTTACATCCATTATTCCACATTCATCTTATAGTGTCCATCCCATCTACATTTATTCCATAAAACCTAGTATCTGTCCCCTTTTCATATCTTTTCATGTGTATTTTGACCAATTTTTATCACACCACCCCATATACATTTCATACTACATATCATCATACATTCATCCTAGAGTTTCCACCCCTACTATATCCCTTCTATAATACTTGCATATAGTATCCATCTATTTTTCATCTCAGGCTTGTCCATTATTTTATATCCATCCCCTCTATTATCCATCTCATCTATACATTTTATTTCCCTCTCCACATCCTTTTTGTTTGTATATATTATATCTCATATCTATTTTGTATACCCATCCCTTTTATAACATTAGTTGTTGTCCACCCATGAATTCATATAATACTCACCTCTCACATCTTTATAGACTAGTTTAAATATATCATCTCACCTAATATCCATTTTTATAGTTTTCATCCTATCATCCCAGAATTACTATTGTCTCCAAATCTTGCACCATAGAAGAGTTTGTTTAAGCCTCTTCAAGATTTAGCTAACATGGGAATACTTCCATAAGTGTGGGGAACCTATAGTGGAATTAAACCTCTATAATTTAAGGGCTAGCTCCCTAGATATGAATTGATGTGCTTATGCCATTAAAACTACCTATTATGGGTGAAAAGGGAGAGAAAGATACATAAATAAAACCTAAATTAGGAGGTGATATACTAAGAGTTACTTCCATTCATACACTTGAAATTTGCATAATGAACTAAGACAACCAAACTAGCCTCAACACCATTAATGGATCTCCCTATCATTACTTTTTCTCATGAAGGCACATAACAACTCAAAAAATGAAGGCAAGTGAAGGAAAGGTCAGATATGACACTACCAAACTCATACACACTTCAAGAGTCTATTGTAGCAGCATACACTTAATGAAATTTTTTAGGAGAGAAGTGATTAGAAGAAACACATTCAAGGATTACATGAAAACAAGATGAACTCAATCTATACTTGACATTCAAGATATATCACTTCAATATGTAGTGCAAATGGAGTTAGAGTATAACCAACTTACTTTTCATTAGATTAAGTGCAAATCAAGGTACAAATTTGGTATGGCTTCACCATACCAAGAGTTGGAATCCCCTTCAATAGCCAAAATGGCTCATACTTATAGAACTTGGAAGAAGAGAGAGGAGAGAGAAGTTGAAGAGGAAAAAGGACAAGTGTCCAAAGGTGAGAATTAGTTACAATACATGTGGATGTAGTGGAAAATGAGTCATGAAACTGATTTACACATCATCTCATCCCAAATTAGCCTCTTTGCCAAGTGTGGCATAGAAAATATCTCAATAATTTTCTCTTATAAACTACCTTCATCATAGGATTCCTTTTGTGCATTCCAAAGTAGGTTAGGATAAGTGTCTCATGTGTGATGAGGAAATGGAGTTACAAAGAAGCCTTCACCTGAATTGGAGTTTTCTTGATCATGGTATTCTCTTACACAAGCTCAATCATCACCTATCATCAAGATCACTCTCCAATAAGTATTCCTTGACACTTGGCACTAGAATATTTTCATTATGTGAGACTTGTGAAAGTAAAAAAGCTATGTTGATGGATTCCATAGTTATATTGATGGAGTTCATAGGTCATCTATAGGAGTCTGAAGTTAGACTGATAGAGTCCATAGTTTTTTTTATAGCTTTAACATCTCTATGTAGCCTTTCTTGGTTAGAGCATACTGCTTGCTTTCAAATCTTATAGGTTGATTTATCATGGTATATTAGATGTGTACTAGCTATTAAAACCTCCATTTTATCTCACTTGACCTCTAGTCCATGATTTGACCCATTTCTTCTTCAAACTATCTCCTTGGGCATGGAAAAACATCCCCTACTCTGAGATAAAATAGGGGTGTGTTCCCCTTCCTCTTCTTCAAAACTAATAATTGTATGTGCTTCCCCAACTCTCAAGGGTGTTCTATACCAAAAATCATCCTTCAAATCCAAGTTTTATACCTCCAACACCATTTCCAAGGTAAACGTTGGAGTATAGGACTATGTGCAGGGGTGTTATGATGACAGTGTTTCTTACATGTTCTAGCTTCCTTCATTAGTGAAAATGACCCTTTATTGTGCCCCTATTGTGAAACAATCATGGTGTGAATTAATTTCAACCATTCATTACCCTGTCTCACTATAACCCTTCCACCATACAACCTAAACCTAAAAGATGAGCTCTCGTTTAGGTCTCTGACCATGTTTCTCATTTAGAGACCCTTGGTGTAGGTGCATTTGGAAAGATTTAGGACTGTGGATGGTATACTTAGGTTTGTCATGAATTTCCTGAGGTCATATTTCATTCATCTATGCCAAACTCCATTGATGCAATTATTTTTGATGTAAAGGAAACCCTACATGTCACTCACTACCCACATACCCTATTTGACCATGTTTAGAGATTATTCACTACAAAACAAGGCTTGAAAAATGTCTTAAAGCATGTTAAGGTTGTTTTGAGATCATCCCTCACTTGTACAAAGTCAAACTTCACTAACATAGTCCTATTTGGCCCAAGGAAAACCTATTTTTAACTCATTACTTGTTTCAATTTGTACAGGCCTATAGGTGTGTTTAAGATTATTTGAAACTTGTTTGAGGATGTTTTGATTATTCTTGAATGTTTTGAAGTCACCAAACATCATATTCTCTTTTAAATTTCAAAACAAAGATCAAACTCAACTCTTTATTTCATACCTCAACCTTCAAGCAACCTCTTTAGCAAGATTGTATTTCACTTCCAAGGGTTGTGTACAGACCAGGGGAAATGCTTAGAGGTCAAAACCATCTTCTAATTTTGCTAAGGTGATATTTAGTCATTGAATGTATGTTTGGGTTACTTGGAGTCATTTGAGCATAAGGCCTAGTCAGGATATGCCTAATTTTTTTAAAGAAGGTCTCTTTTAGTAAGTTTCTTGTAGATGTCATTGAAGCTTCTCAGTGATTTTTTGACCATTTTCAAGGTGTTCAAGTTCCAACCTCTACTAATCTCCTTGACCCCATGCTTTCCAAAGTGATTCTCTATGCTAAAGGCATTAAATTTCACCCAATTATGTGCTTTAAAACCTTATCAAATGAGTAATATGCCATTTTGGAAAATCTCCCTACCCTCTATTTTGTCCATTTAAGGAAAAGGGTCCCTATATCAATATTTCTCTTGGCAAGGTCTTCCCAACACCATGCTTGAATCTTAAGGGGTCTTAATCATTCTATTTAGGCTATCAACTCACTTCATAACCTTATGAGGGCTCAACCCTATAGAATACCTCTATTCACATGCATGTAGCTCTGTAAATGACACCTAAAGATGTGCATTTGATTATATGTGAGGCAATAAGGTTGACTCATCACTAAAACAAACCTAGCAGAAGTTTTCTTAGGTCTATTTATGCATATTGAATAATGATAATCAATTTTTTCATAATGACATCCCCTTAATCATTAGCATGACATCATTAGGACTGTAAGTGGGTCTCTTAAACTGTATATGCATATACAGACAATAAAAGAGCATGACTTTGTAAAGGTAAGGTTCTCTAAACACCTCAAAATGCAATTCCCAACCTTAAATTTAGATCAAATCATCAAGAATGTTTTGAAATCAAATCAAAACCCTCTCTTCAATGTAGACAACCTCCATTCAAGACCCCTAAGGTGACTACAAGTGTCAAGGACTAGTTTGGGAGCATATATAAGCCTAAAAGAGGATTTACTAAGACATTAATCTTTCCAAAATAATAATAATCATGGGGATGTCTTTAAAAACATGTATAAACACCTATAACACACCAAGCCATTAGACCAAATCAATAAAAATTGAGACAATCTCAAACAGTGACCCCCTCATGGTTGCGATCCCATAAAAAGATACCTAAAATGTTAGCCATTGTTCATAAATGAGGGGAAACAAAATTAAAATTTATTTTTATGAAAATTAATTTAACTTAGATTAAAATCCACCCCTAGAAGCACTCATCCCAACTACACTTGTACCATCCACACCAAGTGTTTGAAGTTAACCCTTCTTTGCTTGCCAAGATAAAATGGGGATAATAAGTTACAGATGAATTTTTTTGAATTTTCCTTGAAAAAAATGTGTAAATTGGTGTGGGGAGGTTAAGAGTCACATTTTTACATTTTCCAATTGGTACATTTCCCAAGAAAGTAGTATAAGTGACCACTTCTCTCTCTTTGGCCAAGAAAATTACCTTTTGTTTGAACAACCTACAATTTTTAGTTAGTGAAAATTATTACAAACCTCTAAGGACACATTCCACATGATACATCTCTTTTAAACTTGCACATTTCCCAAGAAACCCGTATAAAGCATTAAATGCTCCATTTTGACCCCTTAAAAAGACTTAAAATGATAAATGAACCTAGAGAACACTCAACCAAAGCTAGTACAACATCAATTGACACTAATTTACATATGAAAAACCTTATGACAACATATTATACCCATTTATATGCCTAAAAGTGAATTTTTTTACTAGGGGTGTCTTATTTTGACCTAAAAGTCAAAATTGGTCAATAATTACCCTATCCACTTAGCCCATCTTCCACATCTACTATCCAATAATTCACCCCTCCTACCTTATAATATATTCATATAGTAATATATTTCTTTGACCAAACTAGTTTTTATAGCCTAATTCTATTTCTTACCTATTCAAGTATTTTTGTCTATCATCCCCATTCCATATTACATTTGACCATTGACTACTCATCTTACTCATATCCGCTTCACAACACTTTCATGTAGTGTCCACCCCCCTTCAAATATTCATAAATTAGCTTGTGCATATCATCTTCTCTCCTATCTATTTTTGTAATTTAGTTGTCCACCTTATACTATCTTTGACCATTATCCATAATCCACCCTATAAAACCCCCTTTTTCATCTTCTCTTATAGTTTAATATCCATTTTATATATCCATCCTTTTGATCAACCTTATATCACATCACCTTATATATAGATCACCTATAATCAATACTCATTCATCATTTCTTTCTTCCATTAACATCTAACCCCTAACCCATTTCACCTCCACCTTTATTTTGTAACTAGTTCATCCACATCCATTCCTCCCATTTGTGTGTAATTCATCTTGAGTAGTTGTTCTTGTCCAATCATTCACTCAACACACATCACACCTCTACATATCACACATTTCTCATATTCTACCTACCCCATTCTCTTTAATACTAGATTTCATCTTAAAATCAATATCTCAATGGTCACATATCCTTCTTGAATCATTAATCATCGTATTCTCTTGACTTTGGATTATCACTATACATAGTCTTGTAAGATCCTAATCTAGCACCCATCATTATCTTTATCTCTATCATGTACCTTTTTCCTCTAGTACCTATCAACTTGTTTGTTTACTATTAGACAAAGCTATTTGATCCCATCACTCTTCCTTCATCTTTACTAGATTGGTTTCTTATAAGATTTTGTCTTTTAGTAATTCTTGGTCATTCCATTTTCTTACATCATCTCCTTTTACACCACTAGAAATTTAACTTTTAGATTGAAGTAGTATTTGAAGACTTCCATCTCATCCATCACATTTCATCTCCTTACCCTTTCAAAAAGGTTATCCACACCTGATCCAAACTCTAGATTGGACAAGGTTACAACCAAGATAAAAGTCCATTAAGGCCTATGATTGACCTAACTCAAGAATATGACAAAAATCATAGTGACATGCACACACCTAGGGGAGATAATGAAATATATAACCCCCTCCATAATGATGAGGTAAGAAACCTCATTGACCATTATTTATATTAAAATTATGACTAGGTCCTAGCCTAAGCCATAGAAATAGGGGGCACACTACCCTCCACTTTTGATCTTACCCTCTTACACAACATACTCCACCCTCCATCACTTCCAAACACCCCATGTCAACATGTTAATAACATATCCAAAGAAGAATAAGGTGTGGACCATGGGTTTTCTAAATAATAAAAATTCCCACAACCCTTCTTAATATTTGTATTGAGGCTAATAGGAGATGAGTTGTCATTAAGGATCGCCTTGACCTATTGACATAAAAAATTAACTTGTTACTCTGCAATCAACACCCACCATCTCCTAGACAAAATAATACCAATAATACTAACACTACCAATAATGCCAACAACACCATTAATACCAACAATTGCAATAATACACATAGTACTCATATCCCTCAAGGTAGTCAAAATCAAACTACCAATCCTCTTGGGGATCCTGCCTTTGCCCAAGAATGGAAAATGATGAAAGAGACCCTTCAGTAGATGGATCCATGATTTTAATGTCTTAAATACAAATACATTTGTTCATCACAATTGGATATGAGTATTTTTCAAATCCCCTTTCCTCCACACTTTGAAGTACACAAGTTTGAGAAATATCAGGGAAAGGGGGACCCTAGATATCATGTCCATGAGTTTTATGTATCTTGCCATGAGGTAGCCTATGAGGATGGTTATATGTTGGGATTATTTCCCAAGAGTCTTATAGGACCCACTTTGGAATGGTTCATGCACTTGCCTAAAGGGTCAATATCAAGATTTGGATAAATAATAGAGCAATTTGTTTTGCATTTCTCATTCAATATAGATCATGATATCTTTATTATTGACCTTTATAATCCTAAACAATGAAATGGGGAAAGCCTATTATATTTCCTAAAAATATGGTGAAGCCTAGTAAGTTGATTAAGATACATTATACCTAAAAACTTATTATCCAAAATCTTTATAGATAACCTTAATACAAAGGTGAAATACTAATTAAAATTGTAGTGTGATAAGACCTTCAATGAAATCATAGAAAAAGGAATGCATATAGAAAAATCCCTTATTGAAAAAGGGACCATCAAACTATATTCTCAAAATGAGCACATTTTGAATCAACAAAAATATTTTTTCAGGAAAATCTAAAGTCTTTAAGAGGAACAAAAATGTCGTAGGTGAAGGGGTGACAAATTCTAAGAAAAAAGATGTAAAAATAATCCAAAGGAAAGGCCCTAAATAATGCTCTAATATCTCTTTCATCAAATTTCCTCAAGGCAAACCTAAGCCTCGCATAGGCAAAAGACCATTTACAAGTTTGGGAGTCCTAATAGAAATAGTCTTGAACCAAATAATCTTTGCCAACATGATTACTCTACCTAAGATTAGACCTAGGGGTGCTTGTTAACCAAAACTAGATTGGTATCATGAAGATGAGTTTTGTAAATACCACAGGGTAAAAGGACATGACATGGAATAGTGCATGCAATAAAAACATTATATCTAAGATTTAATTGAAAGGGGTGATATAGAAATTGAAGGAGAAGCTACCTTGAATTAGTCAACAAATGGGTAATTTGGTCTTTACAAGGATCCATTCCCAAAGCATGATAAGAGGAATCAAAGAACCCAAAGAGACCAAGGTTATGCATCATCATCTAACCGTACTGATTACCATAATGTCCCTTATCATTATATTAACACCATTAAAATATTTAAAATCCAATAATTTTCTCCACCTTGATCCCCCATCCTAAAAATTAATAGGGCCATTATTGATTGCATAGTAATCATTAAACGTAATAAGATAATAATCCCCATGGCAACTTTTTAAGATCCTTCTACCTCATCTTCTATCCAAAAGGGGAATGTTTCTAAAAAAGCTTCAATCTCTTCAGATAAATCCTATGATATCATTCAATAATTAGAAAATACTCCAGCTCAAATTTCCTTGATGGAACTCCTTAAAACATTAGCTTTACATCAAAAAATATCAAATCAAGTGTTGAATGATTTAAAAGTACCTAGTGAACTAGATATTAATAAGTTTTAGGCACTAATAGCACATTTATCCCCATCATATAAAATTACTTTTATTGCCCAGGATCTACCTCTTATTGGCCCACTTCATAATTACCCCTTATATATTAAAGTCACCATCTCCCACCATCGAGTTTCCTATATTCTCATAAATGGAGGATCCATGCTCAACTTGTGTAATCTAGACTTTTTAAAGAAATTGGGATACTCAATATATACGCATAATATTTTCACAATTTTATCGATTACTAATGTTTTACATCTTGTAGGAACCCATCATGACTCAATCTCTCTGAGTGTATGCCTTAAGGGGTACACCGAGAAAGGGGTGGTAGACCTTTGGTGCTTCATAGGATTGTTGTCCCTTATTGCCATATTATTCCATATCCATTTAGCTCCTAAAACCTTTCCCTAAGCTATCTCTCCTTCCTTCCACATTCCTATAATAATTTCCTCTTTTTATCCTTCTTTCCCTTGCTTATTACCCTTTTTACCTATTTAGTAAGCTAAGTTGACTTGGTCAACCTAGCACAGTCTAAGATCACTTTAGATCTTTAGGCCTAGTTTCTATCTGGCTGACCTAGCACAAAATTTATGAATTATCCTGATAATGTGCTAGGTTAACCCAGTTGACCTAGCATAGTCAACATGTCTGAGTGATTTTTAGGTTAGATATTCCTATATATACAAGGTCATTTTGGTCATTTCCATATCAATGCAATCAAAATTTATTATTCACTCATGCTTCTTCATAATCTACTCTTCCACCATTCTACTTGAGGATTCTTAGCTTAGGTTTCGTATTTAGATAACCTTAGTCTTATGGATAGGTCTTGGATACATTGGCCTAACAAAGTTATCCTTATGAACCATAATAACCTCTTATGAAGCCCCATTGGCCAAGGGAGAGATTGAGTCATGGCAGGTTCACATTCAGGTAAGTATATTCTAATTTTACTCTCCTCTCTTTTAGTAGATAGAAGTAGCATAAGTGTTGGCTCAAATAATATTACTCCTCATATTCCATGTATTAGGGTGTTACTCACACTTTATTTATTTGAATTTCCCTATACATGTATTTGATTGCTTTGTATCTAACCCCTTACTTTGTACCACAAGATTTGGTGAGAACTAGATTAGTTTACTTTTCTTATTATTCGATTAGTTTACTTTCTTTTTTATTATCAGAAGTGAATATAGAAACCATATGACTCTTTTAGGGTTGTTATTCAATTATGTTAGACTATATGATTTAGAACCCTACCTAAAATGATGTTTATTGATAGATGATGCAAGTGATCCCTTAATCAGGTCTATCAAATCCTCATATCAGTCATGCTCCTGCTTAACAAGTGTGAGCCTCAATCAGAAGTATAGGTGTGATCTATCTTATCTGATCTATGATTGATTTATGCACACCATGAAATTTTGATTACATACATTTTGGTAAAATCAACGTGAATCCTATCCCACCACTAGTTGTATTATCTTCACATTTCCATTTTTTTCTTTTCTTATTTAGCATTAGCTCCATTTTGACTTCACCTTCATTACATTCTGGTGAACCCAATGTGAATCAAACCCTTGCAAGATTTATTCACTTTTATTTCATTTTTTTCATTATTTTTATCATCATTTGTATCACTTATTTCTTCCCTATTTTCATTCTCTACATCATCATGAATATAACGCATTTTATGGTTTGTAAAATAGATGAGTATAACTAAAGATACAAGCAAAAAAAATCTTGTCTATTATACTAGGTCGACCTGGTCAACCTAGTGCTTTTTATAACCTTTATACACTATGCTAGGTCAACCTAGATGATCTAGTACTATCTTTGGACCCTGTATTTTATGCTAGGTTGACCAGGTTGAGCCTATACTATTTTCTTTATTATATACTTTCCAATTTAGCTTTTCACTTTCCTTATATGTTTCATTTAGTTCTTTGTCTACCTGAATTAGTTCTTTATCTCTATTTGTTATTCTTATTGCTTATCATTATTTTCCTTTTATCCTCAAACATTATGTCCCTCATTATAATATTTTTGGACAACATAAATCCATTTAAACACTCTATGGAGTTCTCTTTGCTTCTTATCCTTTCCTATCTCTTCTTCCTCTTTTTATTTGTTGGGACATCTTGCTTTGCCCATCCACACGTTAATTCAAACTTTGGGACATCTTGTGATGCTTATCTTCATGTCCTTTCAGACTTTAGGGCATCTTGTGATGCCCATCCCTACATCCACTTACCCTTTGGGTCATCTTGTGATGCCCACTCTTATTCTCCATTACATGCTACCAAACTAATTCAACTCCTAGAAACCTTTCGAGACACATAGGCTTGTCTCTCGCATGCTCATCCTTGATATATCTGTTAATGTAGGATCTTTTTCCTTATTTTCATGCCTTATCTATATATCTATCTAACATCTTTTTTTAGGTTACTTTAGCATGAGTCTCTCCCTATGTAGTAGTTTCCTTCCTTTTCAAACCTTTAGTCCTCCCTTTTGGTCTTTTGGTTTTTGGATGTATGATAATCTTCACCACTTATCTTTTCATTCTCCTTTTACTTGTCACTATTTTTTTGACATCTTCTTGGTATTTTCTCTTATGATTTTCTTGGTAAGACCGTGGATAAAATCTGGCCCTCCTCATAAAATGACCATTCTTTTTATTTCTCATTTTTTTTCCTTTTCATTATTTTGTTGCTTGCCAATGTTGTTTTGGCATCCTTTGGGTCTTTCTTTGTGAGAAAATTTATACAAAGGCTCCCTCACTTTTTGCTTATTATCACTCATTAGGTTTTTCTTTTGTGAGTTACTTGGTAAGACCATGGATAAAACCTAGTCCTTCTCATCAAACTACCTTTCTTTTCATGGTCTTTGTGATCCTTGTTATTTAGACATTAGCTTTGGCTTATTTTTCTAGATAGAATCTATAAACAATCTATGTTATCATGTTTTCCTTCACTTCTCCCAATCTTATGATAAGGAATCACACCTTCTCTATCATTGTATTCCTTTTTTCCCTTTGTCACATTTTTTTCAATCTGAAGAAATTCAAATTTGTTACAAGTTCCAATTTCCTCTTGAGCTCCCCATTTCTTTCACCTCCACATTTGGATAAAATAAGTTCAAATTCAAGATAGCACTTTTATTTCACCTAAATTTATGAGACTCTTAGACCCCATGCTATTTGAATTTCTCTCTCTTAGCAACCTTGTCCCAAGTTTTCAAATGAAAGTCATCTTTAACACCCATGTTTGGTTTTCTAAATCCATATGGACGAGGAATAGAAAAAGCCATCAAAAAATTTAAAATCCAAATAATTTAAAAATAAAAGGCAACATACAAATCTCAAAAGTAAAAATCACACCAAAAGATGTGATTACAATCGCATATCCTATCTCCAATTGAATCTCAAACTCCATAGCCAACTTCACATAGAGACAAAGCCCTTTGGGGTGCAGTAGGCTAGTATATTGGAATAGGGGATCTCAAAAAAATGTATAGTGCTACCTACTTTCTTATGTAAGTATATAATCTTTGCAGCAGATCGATGACTCTATAAGGGGTCCTAAGGAGTGGGGAACATGTCATGGGGAGGTAGGTACATTATACTTTTCATACATATACCCTTCATGGAATGATCTATATACTCCATTTGTTGACCTAAGACTTGTGTACCTAAGAGAAGTTTTTTAGAGTCCTTAAGGTCAAAAATCCTCCTTTTTTCACAAACCAAATTTGAGTGTCTTGACTTCAATAAAAATTTCCTCTACCTTGGTTTTTCCTTCATTCTCCCCTCCACCCCATTTCATTTCCCCCTTTGATGGAAAAATTATGATTCCAAATCTATTTTCCCTCTTCTTTAAATTCCTTTTTCTTCCTTTCTCAAAAACATGCTGACACTACTTTGTTTCATTTTTATCTATCTTTAGATGCAAAACAACATGTTTGAGAAACTATGGATCATTTTCATCATGTTCTATATATTTACTAAAACTATTTTTCTTTCCTTTTCCCATTTATCTTAATTTTATTATTCTACTATTGTGGACACCTAAGTTCACACACTTTTTCCATTGTTGTGTGAGATATGGATTGTTACTACTCACCCAACAATGTTGTTTTCCCTTTCATACATCCCCTTTTTCAATTAATGATTGAGATGTGGATTATTACTTCTCACTCATCAATGTTGTTTTACCACTTTTCTTTTTGAATCCTCTTTTTACCATCTTAATTGACATGTATCCTTGATTTGATTTGGTGAGTTTACCTTTTTTCACTTGAGGTTTACTTTTTTGAGTTTTTCAATCTTTAGTAACCTTGGCTTTTTAGTTACCTAATTTACTCTTATTTGACTTGGTCATTTGGTCTAACATAATACTTGTCACCCATCTTGCCAAATTTCCAAGTATGTTCCATCCACATAGCACCAGTTATCTTGGCTTTTCTTACATTTATTTGTTTTTTCTCCTTAATTTTGTATTTTTAAATTTGTCCAAAGCAATCTCTGCACCATCCACAATCAAAACTAAAACATAGCTGGCAAACATCCTATATAAAGGTAAGTCAAGGTACACATCATTTACTTTTTAGTTAGTTTCCTTTTTTATCATTTACTTTTAGTTATTTTATGCTTTTTAAAATACTACATTTGTTTTAGCATCAATGTTGTGTGTGTCCTTGTGTTCTTTCTTGAAGCACCATCCCTTGTTACACCTTAGTGTCACATGATGAGATTTGAGTGGGGCATATGTATACAAATAATATTTTCACACTTTTATCAATTACTGATGCTTAACATCTTACAGGAACCCATCATGACTTAATCTCTTTGAGTGCATGCCTTAAGGGGTGCACTGAGAAAGGGGTGGGTAGACCTTTGGTGTTTCATAGGATTGTTCTCCCTTATTTCCATACTATTCCCTATCCATTCAGCTCCTAAAACCTTTCCCTAAACTATCTCTCCTTCCTTACACATTCATCTAATATTTTCCTCTTTCTATCCTTCTTTCTGTTGTTTAGTACCCTTGTTACCTATTCAGTAAACTAGGTCAACCTGGTCAACCTAGCACTGTCTGGGGTCACTTTAGCTCTTTAGGCCTAGTTTCCATCTGGCTGACCTAGCACAAACTTTAGTCATTAGCCTGATAATGTGCTAGGTTGACCTGATCATCCTAGCACAGCTGACATGTTTAAGTTATTTTTGGGTTAAATACTCCTATATATGCAAGTTCATTTTATTCATTTCCATATCAATACAATTAGGATTTATTATTCACTCACGCTTCTTCACAATTTGCTCTTCCACCATTCTACTTGAGGAGTCTTAGCTTAGGTTTCTTATTTGGATAATCATAATCTTGTGGATAGGTCTTGGATGATTTGGCCTAACAAAGTGATCCTTATGAGCCACAACAACCTCTTAAAAAACCCCATTGGATAAGTAAGAGATTGAGTCATGATGGGTTCACATTTAGCTAATTATATTTTAACTTTGTTCTCCTCTCTTTTAGTAGATAGAAGTGGCATAAGTGTTGGCTCAAATAATATTACTCCTCATATTTCATGTATTAGGGTGTTACTCACACTTACTTTATTTTAATTTCCCTATACATGTATTTGATTGCTTTGCATCTAACCCCTTACTTTATGCCACAAGATTTGGTGAGCACTAGATTAGTTTACTTTTATTTTTATTAGATTAGTTTACTTTCTTGTTTATTATCATAAGTGGATATAGAAACCATATGAATCTTTTAGGGTTGGTGTGTGATTATGTTAGATTGTAGGCTTTAAAACCCTACCTAGCATGATGTGTTGTGATAGATGATACAATTGATCCCCTAATAAGATCTAGCGGATCCTCATATTGGTCATGCTCCCACTTAACAAGTGTGTGCCCCAATCGAAAGTGTAGGTGTGATCTATCTTATATAATCTAAGATTGATTCATGTGCACCATGTAATTATGATTTTATACACTCTAAAATGGTGTTAGGGCTCACTTTAATAATGATTAAATCTTATGATGATAATGAGAGACTGACATTTGGGACCATTTATCTTCTTATTATTATGGGGCTTGTATTTCATTAGTTTTTAGCTCATATTATGGATGTAGAACTACTATATAACATGTTACTTAGAAGACCATGGATTCATGAAATGAAAGCTATGTCATCCACTCTCCATTAGTGCCTAAAGTTCCCACATTCGAGAATGGAATTCACCATTCTTGGAGTCATAGACCATCTCCATATTTGTTATATGGATCAGTCATTATCACCATCACCTTACCTTGCCACTGACAATACCACCCTAATCCCAACAACTACTAAGTATACCTCTCCAAATCAATTAGAATCCACATCTCAATCAGAACCTAATGTTACCTAACTAAATATCACATCCACAGGATATGGAGAATATGAGTACAAAACATTTTGCATCATTAATCTACCACTATTTCCATGTAGCTATGGGTCCCTAGTTATGAGGAAGGAGAATCCCATCAAGTACCAATTTAATCCAATAGCTTTTTCAAGCATTGGATTTTTTTCTAATGAATACATTAAATATAGAGATGATTCTTGTATTATTCTAGATGATGAGGCCCTCATCTCTCTTGAACAACACTATCTCAGAGTCCAAATAATGATGAACATGTAGTATAAAGGAAAGGGATTGGGAAAATAAGATCAAGACCAACTTGAACCTATCATAGTTCAAGAAAATCTACAATATTTTGGATTAGGATACAAACTATATGATGGTGACCCGACCAATATCATTATGGATTCTCTTTTGACCAATGGGCCATCTCTCCCCAATGAGGACATTGAAATAGGTTCTATCTATAGCCACTTTGAGGAGCTTGCTACCACCAACCTCTTCCTCGATACCACCATATCCACCATTAATGTTTCCCTCTATTATCTATCCCTTATAGATTTGGAATCAAAGTAGGATCCCACCTTTGACATGTTTCAAAATGATGAGGCCATTTTAGAATAAATGGGAGCTACAGACTTCATTCCATCCAGTTATCATAAAAATGGATTTTCTATCATTCTTTATCAATCTAAATATTTTGGGGAATAGCAAAAATCCCATGATCAAAGTGATGAATAACACTCCAAATAAGAAGAATAGCCTTTCAAATAATTAGATGAATTCGCATATAGCTGCTTTGCATTAGAAAATTATTTTGATATTGATATTGAACTTCTAGACTGCTTCACTTTTGATGTTTTAAAAATATCATTACCCCCTTATTTTCAAGATAAATCACCCTAACTTATTGAGTATGTGATATAATTTAACATGAGGACTAATAAACATCCCAAAATAGTGAAACTAGGGGCATCTCTTATAATAGAGGAATGTAAAGTCATTATTGATCTGTTAAAAGAATTTATCGACATATTTACATGGAGCTATACTAACATGCTAGGGTTAGACTCCTCATTGGTAGTACACCACTTGGTTGTGCATATAAATGCAAAACCCATCAAATATAAATTACAAAATATGCATCCCAAGGCTGCATTATTAGTCATAAAATAATTGCAAAAATTCTTGAAAGCTAGATTTATCTGCCAAATAGAATTACTCATATTGGATTTATAATATCATTTCTATGTCTAAACCACAAGTTTAAATTATAATATGTAAAAACTTTTGTTATATCAATATGGCATGTCCTAAAGATGACTTCATACTCCCAAACATTGATATGATTGTAGACTTGACAATATGATATGAAATGTTTTCCCTCATGGATGGATTCTCATGTTATAATCAAATTAAAATTTCACCTAAGGATAAGCATAAAACAAATTTTATTACCCCATGGGGAACATTTGTTACCAAGTCATGCCATTCAGTCACAAAAATGTAGGGGTAACTTATCAATGAGCTATGACCATCATTTTTCATGATATGATTTATGACATTGTTGAGGACTATGTAGATGATATTTTGGGGAAGTCACATTTAAGATCAGAGCATCATGTGGTTCTAAGAATAATTTTTGAAATATTGAGAGAATATAAAGTAAGGTTGAATTCAAAAAAGTGTGTATTTGGATTGACTTCAAGAAAACTATTGGGATTCATAGTCTCAAGAAGGGGCATTGGGGTGGATCCAAAAAAGGTCAAAGCAATCATAGAAATTCCCCCACCTCATAATCGTAAGTAGCTCTGAAGTCTTTTGGGTAAGCTTCAAGCCATACAACATTTTATCTCTCAACTTGTAGATAAGTGTCACCCCTTTACTCATTTATTAAAGAAGGGGACTACCTTTTATTGCAATTCAAAATGCCATCAAGCTTTTGAAATAATAAAACAATATTTGGCTAATCCATTTGTATTATTTCCACTAGTCTTAGGAAGGCCTTTTCTCTTATATATTTTATCAATGCCATGCGAGATAGGTGTTCTCCTAGCACAACATAATGATCAAGGAAAAGAGTAGGTGATATATTATCTCAGTCATACATCCTATGAGCTGAATTATACTCCCATTGAAAAGGCATGATTATCTATAGTTTTTGCATCATAGAAGATTTGATGTTACATGCTTAATAATCAAGTACATCTCATTGTAGAATTTGATCCCTTCAAATACTTGTTATCCAAATCAACACTTACAGGTTGAGTGGTAAAATGGATAATGTTGCTAAGTGAGTTTGACATTGATTATGTTAATAAAAAATCTATAAAAGGATAGGTTATATTGGATTAACTAGCAAAGGAACCATTAGAAGTGATTGAGCCAATTTTAACCAATCTCTCAGATGAGTCCTTAATGAATACTTCATAGTCTAATAGCTAGAAATTATTCTTTGATGGCTCATTCACCATGCATGGGTCTAGGGTAGGCATCATCCTAGTCACTCCACAAGGTGATCTTATTCTAAAATCTTTCTACCTTGTCTTCCCATGTACCAATAACATATCAAAATATGAAGCCTTAATATCTGGACTTCACCTATTTATTCAATGGAAAATCTAGCAACTACAAGTATTTAGTGACTTGTAGTTGATTATCAAAGAGGTCAATGATGAATTCCAAACAAAGGATGAAAATTTGCTTCTTTATAAACAATTGGTCAATCAATTAAAGACAAATTTTAAATCTATAACATTTGAGCAATTACCATGAGGAAGCAATAAAGTAGTTGATTTTATGACTACTATCGACTCACTCATTAACCTCCCTGAAGATGTTTTGGAAAGAAATTTTTTGATTGAGAATTTGATTGTTCTAGCCTATCAGTCAATGGATCCATTTCAAATTTATGAAATTAATGATCCTAATCTCCCATGGTACCATAAAATTTACAAGTACCTTCACAAAAACATCCTCCCCCTAACCTCATCCATTATTAGCACAAAGCCTTTATCCATTGCACCGCTTGATACATAATCATTGGTAGCATGCTTTATCGATGAATCTACGATAAAACCTTGTTGAGGTGTTTGACATCAAAAGAGGCATTTCAAGAAATCAAAGAATTCCATGATTATATATACGAAGGGCACATCATTCGAATGGCCCTAGCCAAAAAGTTTCTCTAAACTAGATATTACTAGCTAATGATGGAATAATATTATTTCCAATATGTGCAAAAATGTGTGGCTTATCAGAAGCATGGGAACCTTATCCATGTTCCAGCATAAGAATTATAACCTATTATGAGTCCATTGCCATTTTCCATATGGGGCCTTGATCGAATTGGTAAGATCAACCCTACTTCATCAGATGGTCATAAATTCATTATCACGACTATGGATTATTTTGCCAAATGGGTAGAAGTAATGCCACTTATACAATAGGCCTATAGATCTCTAAACTTATTCTCAATCAGATTATTTTTCATTTTAGTATACCTACTAATATAATTTCAAATAATGGCAAATCGCTCAAGAATCAGGAAGTTTAGGCCCTCTGTCAAAAATATCACATCATGCAATATTTCTTCTCCCCATATTATCCCTAGGGTAACGAACAAGTAGAAGCAACCAATAAGACACTCATCAAGATTTTGAAGAAGACTATTAATCAGGTAGGAATAAATTGTCTACTCAACTATATCCAGCACTATGGTCTTATTGTATAAGTGTCCACACACCTACTGGGCAACTCCATATGCCTTAGTTTATGGGACTAAAGCAATTTTACTAGTATAAATAGAACTCCCCTCTCTTTGACCCTCACTAAGAGGAATTATTATTTATCATAATCTTAGGTAAGAACATCTATAAGAACTAAAAATCTTTGATGAAATATGTCAAAATTCCTTGGATCACCTTTGAGCATATCAAAATAAGCTAAAAGGCCAATATCGTAAGAAGATTCATTTTAGGAAGTTTGAATTTGGTGACTTGGTCTTAAAAGAAAATAAAAAAACACCAATGCAGAACAAGATAAGAAGGGGAAGTTTGAAGCCAATTAGTTAGGTCCCTAAGTCATTATTTCCAAGTTCAAATTAGGGGCATATAAATTAGCCACACTTGATGGACAATAACTGGATGATCCCATAAACATCATGCATCTAACATGCTTCTACACCTGAATCAAATTTCATCATCCTTCATCTATGGGACACCGCACCTCTACTTTGTCTACCCATCACCCCTCCTTATTAGTACAATCAAAAAATAATTCCAATGGTAAAACCATCTCATTGTCACCTTAGGCAAGTACCATGATGAAAACTAGTTCTTAGCATCATGGTAAAATAACCCTGACCTTGGTCTCAATAGTGGAAATCTATCATCACATCTTGAATAGAAATGCTACATAACTACTTTAGCAAGAGGGAAGGACATGGCTGGTCAAATATATCTATTCAAAGGATCTCTAAGTCATTTATCCATACTTAGTACACGTAACCCCAATTCCCATCCACATCTACATCATTCTTATCATACCTTCTCCAATCTTCCTTTGCAGGCATGTCTCCTTTTAGCCTCAAAATAACATCCCATCCCCAACCCTCCATTGTTATCACTAATCCTTGAGTCCACACCTTCCCACTAATAATCATAATTTATGGAGGGTCATCACATATACAATTTTCTTTCCTAGGTTCTTAATCATACACTATTCTATCGATTTCTAAAGGGTCATCATAGCCCCCATTTTATAACTTGGTTGGAATTTGATCCTGATATGGACAAATTTTGGGGCACTATATACCTTGTAACTATCCCTTGCATCATGACTTGATATATTGTATATATCCATCCTTAATCATTTCATCACCCATGTAAATGTTTATATCACTCCATAAGATCCTTGATTGTCTTGTGTGATTGAGTGATTGTGTTTTATGTTCTCTCTATAAATATTAAGGTGTTTTGTTTGTTCATTAGTTTCTATAACCATTTGTGTATATTTGATTTTGTTTTGACAATCTTCATAGGAAAAATGACATTATGAGTGACCTTTAAATGTTTATTTGGAAAAGGTCATCTCTTAAATAGATTTCCCCATGCATCTATATGCACGTGCCTTAAACTTGTCATGTCTTGGGCACCTAGCTAAAATGATGCAATATTCAAAATGATTGTAAATATTATCAATGGATTCCAAATTTCCACCCATACCACTAATCTTATCAATTGTCTCATCTTATCTATCACTATCCTACCTAAACCTAATTATTCCCCCCAACCCATCACCCCTTTACCTCTAAAACCCCCTATTGCATTTAAACCCCATCAACTTACTCAATCACCTTAATTTCATCCAATTATCCTCTTTCAATTTTTTGGGGCATATTATTTACCCAACATCCAGAAACATCCAAATTTAGAACTACATTGACCTAAGGTCTTTTTAGAATATTTAGGTAGTATCTGGTCTCACTTGTATGCTCAAATATAGCTTGACCACCTTTCATCCCTCATCACCGTCCTGTCTTCAGACTAGTCACTCAATGATCACATGTCATTTTTAAGACCCAAATATTATGAAAAGTATCTCTTTATCACCAATCAACAATCCTTATTCCTCTTATCCCTTTTAAAGCTACCCCTAGCATGTATCCTTTTTACAGGTTTTATTAATCAACTCAAACCCATCATATTTAAATCAATCTCATCCTATCAATCAAAACACTTTCTAGACATTAGTCATTTATCTAAAACTAATCATTTGAGATACTTTACCACCTTCACTCTTGAGGCATCTAAATTTTCAATTGGGGCATCATATCCAACCCCATTGTGCTCTTACCCCACCTCAAAGTTTTGTTTTGAGTGACCATCCAAGTTTATTTCTACCCACATGCTCCCTTGAGGGGTCATCATATCTTACTAATATTTGACACAGTCTAACACCATAGGTTTTTATCTAAAATACATTTACTCTTCTCACTTTAAATACCCTTTCAAAGAGGGGTAAAATTTATGCACTAAATTATGTTCACCTCACTAATTATATTAATTTCCACTAATTTAGTCTAAATCCCATATTTCCTAGCTAAAATAACTATTAGCTTAATAGTCCCCATTCCATTCCTATATCCCATAAACCTTTACATCATTTTAAAATCCATTAATTCTCACATGAAACCCATAATAGATCCTATTACCTACTAACCTACCTCCTAAGCCAACTAGCCAATTCAAAATTCTAAAATAATCTACATACCCACCCACCACCCTATACTAGCCTATCCTAAAGCCCTAAACCCTATGGGGAGATTTATGTAATTGGAGGACTCTAAAAATCTTCCCAAATATATCCCCCTTCTCTATAATTCTTTAATTCTATAGATTTCCATGGAATTAAAAATTCCATGGAAATTTTCTAGCCCTTGATATCAATGGCCCAAATTTTAATTTAGACCATTGATCCTTCCCTCCTTGCCTATAAAACTAAGCTCTCCTTCCACCCTAAAACTAATTTAAAATCACCTATAAATCCATAAATCTATCTCATTTCCACTCTCATTGCATCTATAATATTATTATATCCTTCATATAAGCCATTATCCAGTTCACATAAGCATTGAAATCCATTGACAAGAGCTATCAAGCAATCTAATAATTCAAGTTTTAATATAAAATCATACAAGTGTAAATCCAAGAATAGAGGCATGAGAAGGTAAAAGGATGGTAAGCATGTTCCAGTTTTTATGATTTGCCTTCTCTATCCATTTCTATTGGTGTTATCAAGTTTTAGGCCTATATTGCTAATTTTAGTAATATTACATAGAGCTAAAATTTGATGCACAATTTGTAACTATAATTTAGTTGCCTACCAAATGATATCATATAATCTATAATGGTATAATTACTAAAATGGATTAGAATTATATGTACCATAGTAAACACTATGACTATCTAAAATAGAATAAAGTGTAGATATGGTATATAATTTCTTAGTGAATATATACTATAACTCAAATTTCTATAGTGTTCTAGTATGTAACCCTATAGTTGATTTTAATATGTTGGATATATGGTCAGCCTATATAAATGGACTTATGTTACCAATACAAAAATTAAATACACTCTGATATTATCTAGTAAATATATTTGTAAATACAATAATATGTTATCATTTACTATATATGTATGGTTCATGGATACTGGGAATATATAGTGGAGTGGAACCCATACTTTACATAAAATATATAGTAAATGTATTGAGGACATGTACATAAAATGAGTTAGTTGAGGATATATTTATGAGTATGCTAGTGACTCGATATAAATTATAATTAATAATGGGATAATGAGCTACTAGAAATCTATACTTGTGATTGTTGAATGATACATAACGGAGATCCCATTCCCTAATGTATTAACATGTGGTGTAACTATACGTGATTAAGTATTTTGATCTAAACATAATATGATTATTTTATGTGGAATATATTTGTATATTGTCATGACATAAGTAATTTGTATATTTGTAACTTTGATGAAAGCTATTGTGTATCATATAAGAGCAATTGTATATTTCTAAATACTCATATGTGAACTAAAATATGAAAGTATATGTTATCCTGAGATATTTTGAATAGAGTTATATACATTTTGAATATATCTGAGGATTTAGGATCATTTAAAGATTTATAATACATTGGGTATCTTAGATTATATACCAAGAAATTCTTGACTAAGCATTTAAGTAATCCAGGATTTAGTATTCTCATAGCTTTGGGATACTTAACATGTGGTGCATATTATGGTGTACAAGTATTTATGCATAACGATTGTACCTATATTTTGTTTGATGGTATTAATTTTATTAGGGATATGATACTATAACCTATAAAATAGAATGATATATTTAAACAAATGTCATAATGAATTTATGTGATTTATATTTCTCTGCAAATGATTAATTGATTATTTATTTTATGTATTTTGTATTGAATACTTGAATGAAATACATGTTATGAGATTTTTAAAATGTATAAATGTTTTTATATATCTAGTATATAATGGTGACTCATGATTCATTCATATAGTTATGTTACTTTGAATGCTATTTTGCAGTCTAGACTCAGGGTATATCTGGGAGGTATAACCCCATACTTGTGTGCTTGTTGTTATCTATATGGATAGTTGGATTCTTGAAATCATATGTTTGGTTAAGTGTATTTATGTATTTTGGAACCTATGGTAGTATGGGGTATCATAGGGTACTATATTATTAAAGTATGTTGTACCTAGGTGGTACATATTATAACTATGTTTTCTAAACTCATATCTACATTTGATCGATTTTATATATACATGTTGGTTATTGCTATAATTTATTTATTTTATAATAGTTGATAAGACTTTATGTATACATGCATGCCATCTTTGATATTTTAACATATGTCTTGATGGTATGTTATTGTGTTCTGAGGCAACTGAGACTTGCTTCATTAAATCTGGTTACTTGTATAACTTATTATGTTTCCATGATTTAAGACTACTTTATATGACTATTTTTTGGGTAAATTAATAGTTATGTTAATATGGATTATCATAGGTGGATTATGTTTGGAAAGAAATTATGGTAGCTTAAATTTATAGTTCTATATGTTTTACCCAGGTGGTATAGACTGTAGTCATTATTTATAGTATGGGATATAAATTAATGTAAGATTCATTCATGTGTTTGATAGAATAAATGTATGTTTTAGTTACTCCTATGTATAGCATATTATATGATGTATTTGATAAATAGGATGTAATTTAAATGAATCTTGTGGTTGAACTGTATTTGACTAATCTGCATTGTTGATACAGAGTAAGGAGTGAGATGGACTTCACTAGCTTACTAGTCTCACAATGATAGTTAAAGGTAGTCTAATCAAGTCATGTGTATGAATTTGATTGATCTAGATCATTATTATTTATCATTTATAAAAATTTGGGCCAAAGTATTTTTAGTGAGACATTATCATTTCATGAGTGTGATTCACATGCTTGTATGATATCTCATAATAGAATGGATTTCTATGATACACTACATGTTTAGTTTAGAATCATATAACATACAAATACTTATTTTGTCTCTCTAAAATCTTGTGCCATCACTATATACTCATCCATAAAGGGAGGTACATTTCCTAATGGGATTAGTGTGGGGGATTTTTGGTCTATGGTCAGTGTGTAAGAGTACTCAGATGATTCTCTCCCTCCCAACAATAATACTACTATTGAGACGACACTTGAGATTGCCATAGATACTAGAGAGTCTGGGGAACTCATGCTTTGGGGAGCCAGGAATCTAAATTATGTACATTGTATTAGATTTTATATTATTATTGAGTATGGTCATAGAGAATTATAATTACTTATTATTGTATTTTGACAATAGTGATTGCAGAGTTGTATCAGTCGTGACTGAGTTGTTATATTAATTTCTATATTCATTTTACATAGCATTCTCACGATATTATAAATATGTGATATGATATGTAATGTGTATTTACTATTATCACTTGATTATATATGTGATATTTATTTATATTCTTGAGGTGTAATCTATTTATGGGATATATGTTTAATTTTTTAAAAATCACGTATTTCTATGTCTAACCTAGTAGGGTTGTTACACAAGTCAACAATTCTTGCTACTCATCTTATGTCTATGTTAAGTACCATTAGAGTCCTCCAATGGAAAGTTTCAATTCTTAATTTACAAATGTTATCATGTAATGTTAAAATTAATGATAATATAGTCAAAATTTAACCTCTTGCAAAATTTATATTTGAATATCCTTATCTGTAAGAATTCATCATACCCATGTTACCTTTATTTTTTGTCATAAATACCCTTCCAATAATGTAATTCAATATGTACATACGTTTTTTCATTGTGCTAAGGACATATGCCTATTATTAAAAGTTTTCTATTTAAGCCTAACATGAGAAGATTGGAATTAGTTTTATGGTATTTCCAATGGTTCCTTATCCACTTTCAAGCAATTATAGGACATTTTTATCTTAGATTTTAATAAAAATAATGTACCCAAACTAGCATTATACCATTTGAAAAGTTTAAAGCAACATGATGAAGAGTTTCTTCAATGTTATGCTATCTGATTTAAGAATGCATCATACTCTTTAAAATTTCAACCTTTAGATTTGGAACTACAATTCATATTTAGTAAAGGTCTTCTTTTTCCACTAAAAGAAAGATAAATAATCATTACATTTATTTCAATAGAGTATATATAGATGTGCAAAAGTATGCATGTGATATAGTCTAAAATAATGAATAGTCAAATGCCTCTTATTTCACAAGAAAAAGTTTTGTAAAAAATGTGTACAATAGAAGAGAATTTCTAAAAGAAGATAATGTAAAAAATAGTCACATTCTAATGCCTTATATGTCACCTTTGAATAATTTACTCAATAAATTTCCACAAACCAAAAAATATATTGTGTAAGTAATCCAAATTCAGTCACATCAAGATACACCTACAATAATTTTGTTGATGTTATTAGAAAAGAATTTTACTACACTATCCACTACTAGACATTGAGAAATGACATGTCTTCTAAATAAAAAATGAAAGTCATTTTGTGCCTATAATTGAATCATAGGACATGATACCAAAAAATTTACTATATTACAAGAACAAATCCAAAAGTACACAAATAAATATATTATTAGAATAATATAGAATAAATAAATCCTTGCTACTATAGAAATTTAGCAAGCATCACCAACAACTTTAGCATGTAAAAAACATCCTTGACCAAATGATTTAACAATTAAAATATTAATGTGTGGATCTTATTTTTGACATAATCATATTGACTCTACATAACTGGACAATCATTGTAATATAATCATGTTGTCACAAATGGGGTAAATTATCAATGACTTACATCATAAGGGACGTTGGAAAGACTCCTTGGGATACATCATATTACCAATTACTTATGGACCCAAGGTTGCCCTTGCAAAGGTTTGGATCATTCTTCATTCATATCAACACTCCTTTAGATTGGGAATATATATATATATATATATATATATATATATATATATATATATATATATATATATATATATATATATATATATATATATATATATATATATATATATATATATATATATATATATATATATAATGTAGACCAAAATTGATCCTAATAAGTAAGACATTACATTTTCTCATAAAGGACACTTAATTCATGTACCACATGGTGTTGATATAGATCAACTAGTAGAAAAAGAATAAAATCATGTTATGTAACCACATGACTCCCAAAGATTCAATCATGATGAATATGATTTATTTTATTAACCTTGATCATTAAATTATTGTAAATATTTCAATAATCAAAAAAAATTTAAAAATCGATAAATTACAAAAACATTCAAATAAAGAAAAAAAAACATAGTTAGCATTTACATTTTTAATAGATTTTTCATATGATATTTACTTTATGTTAGAAAATATCATATCATTTACCTTATATAAACACATATGTTTTGTGAGTACTTGAGTGTAATACATACATACATTAGATCCATGATATATGAGCATACAGATGTCAAACATTTTCTATACCCACATGAAACACTACGTTGATGGCATATGATTCTATTAATCATGATTGATATGAGTTAATTTTTTTATGATCAATTTACATTATCATTTTGAGCTTATATACTAATGCTTACACATGTCTATACTCATGTTTACATCTTACACAATGTGACCGATATGTTATGCTACAAGACATTTTGCTAACACATTTATGTGGGGACTAGTATGGTATGCTTATGCTAGTTACTTATATTTCACTTATTCATATTATCACATGGACTACTTAAGTGTACTTCTTGTATTCTACCTTGTATTAATTGTGAAACATTTGAACATGTTCCTTGTTTTCTGGCCACAGTACCACTAAATATTGTTTATTTAGTGTGTAGAGATTTAAACATGTCCTCTCCTTGAGTGTGTAGAATTGTAGCATGCCCATTATTTGTGATATCCTTAGTCCCCTTTTTGTGACATTGGGTGCTATTATGTGTGTGGTTGATTATTTTTTGAGCTTGTGCTTATTACTTCTAGACATTACCATGATCTATATCATGAATCTTAGTGTTTTTTGTGATGTGATATTACAAGATTCATTGATACATATACTTAGACATGATACCACTATATGATTTTTATTACATGATTGATGATGATTTAACATTTTTATCTTTACCTTTTTAGATAAGGTGAATATCACATTAAATTTCCATCACCTCAAAATGAGAGGCATATCAGAGCGGCCATGTCATAGAGACAAGACTCCACACACATAAAATAATAAAAATTTATAGAATTTGATATAGCTTACATGATTTAAACATACACGTGGGTCAAAATCTTATGCATTTGGTACCAATTTTAAAAATTTGAGATAGTTTTTTAGATTTGTGATAGATATTATACATAGTTTATAGATCAAAGGTTACATTCTGACAAATACTTTACCTTGAGACACATTATAGATGCATATTCCATACAAATGTAAAAAATCATATATACATATCCAAATCATATACACATTTATCCACCAACCTTACTAAATTACATCGATTGAGTTTTATCTATCTACATCAGTTGGCCCACTTGAGTAGTGTAGTTGAGACTCAATACCCTTGATGGCCTTGACATTACTTCCATCTTATAGGTTGAGATGGTTACACCATTTTACATAGGTAACATTGGCTAGATTGTGTATATACATGAGTTGTGCAATTAAGATTCAATGATCTTGATGGCCTTGGCACAACTCACCTTTGTATTGGATTTTTGGCATGATCACCCTCCAATTCTCCTCTTCATATTTCCAAGATTTATTTTTGAACCCCTTTCTCCAATGCTTTAATAAAGAAGAATAATTACCAAAGTAAACTACCAAGGGGAAACATGACTACATCAACACACATATGTACTCTTTCCTTATTCTATTTTAGTTATTCAATTTTTATATTATATTCACTAATTACACTATAGCATGATCTTGGTTTTAAAAAACATTCAAGAAACAAATTCAAACATGGCTCAAGTCAAATCAAGGTGTGTTTTACACACCATGATGCACATTCCTTTCCTTTAAACCTAGTAATTTCATATTTATGTATTACTAGATGGGGGGAGGATTGTAGTTACTAAAATATGATTTTACATGATAAACTTATCTTGTAAACTTGAAAAATATCACTCATGGATCAACCTTTTAATTCAACACCATCCCATTGTTGAAAGGCTCATGTTCACCATCTCACTATGTCTAAATACCTATTGTTTGACCTTGGTATTGTAATTACCTAGATCACCTATAGCCTATAGTTTACATATAGCTTGAGTAATTTCTTACTTTGGTAGTTACAAATCTTTAACAACTTTATATCATATAGACACTACCATCTAGACTAGGACACTACCATTGACTGTAGTGTCTTAGGCATGATTCTAGTATTTGATCCTTATAAATGGTCAAATTTACAAATATTTCAACATATATGGGTTAGCCTATTTGTCTTAATTGACCATCTCATGAGATAATTTCAAAAGGTGTGGTATAAATATAATTAAAAGACCATTCATTATCATCAAGTAAAAATTGAACACACATCTATCTTAACCACTTAAAAAATGCTTCTCAAGCTTATAAAACTACCCTATTATTCCCTATTTCTAAATTAGTTATAGGAGAAGTATTATTATAAGCCTGAAGCATTTAAAGAGTAGTTCATGAGTAGTATTTATCAAGTTATAATCTATATCGTTACATGCACTCACATATAACATATTTCACAATTATTCACACATAAACCCACATAAGGGCGATAACTACATTAGTTGATGCCCTCTTTAGAGTATATGGCTATGTAGAAAGTGTTAATAAATAGAGTAGTCTTTGAGGTCAGGTCACTTCACTTGAGCCCACTAACCCCAATTTTTATAATGTGGCATGCCATGATTGGAAGACCTAGGGTTTTGAGCTACATATAATATATGGAACCTATGTGTGTGATTCAAATTGAGAATATATATCACTCTTAAAAAATAAATGTACTTTATTATGGATAGAAGTGTCAAAACTAGGATAGAATCATCAATGCTAGTGTCTAGATTCCTACGATAGTGTTCAGGTTATTAGAGAGTTATTTTTCAAAATCTAATGAATCAGGGTAGAACATCATATTATATCATCCTACATCTACACTTCTCAGATCTTCCTACACATCAAATAATAATCTAAGTATTATTTATTATTTATGTTGTAACTTTCAAAATATTATTTAGCATTGTACTTTCTATATTTATTATTCTTTCATAATTTAACATTATATCATAATATTATGAATTTGAATTATTTAATTATACTAATTTTAGAATAGTCTAAGCATTTATTTGATTAGGATATTATCCCCCTAACTCTTTATAAAAAGGGTTTAAATAACTTCACCTAAAAGTGAGTTCCCCATTGTTCTTCTTCTCTCTTTAATTTAAAATCTATCATAATTTACCACAAGAAATAAACATCAATAACATGAATAAAAAATACAAACAATAAAAAATTTAGCATCATAAAGCATATATTAAATTTAAAAATAAAATGTAAGAGAATTACAAACTTCACAATAAAATGTGTTAAGAAACAAAATGTAATCAATGTAAGAGCATTACAAACATCACAAACATAAGTTGAGTTAAGAAACACAATGTAAAAAATGTAAAATTAGTCCAATGTTTGTAAACATAAAAAAGTGTTGAGGAACACAATGTTTGTAAAAAAAATTGAAATGTTATAACTTTGAGTATCCGAACAAACATGCACCCTTTACAATAATTAAAATTCATTAAAAAAACAATAATACTTAAATTAATTAATTGACAATAGAATGGAAAATATATCAACAAAAAATATGGCAAGTAATAGTTATAATGTTGAAAATCTAAATGAATAACATAACAACATAAATTCACAACAACATATAAATAACACAACAAAATAAAGTCACAAAATTATTTGGTTTGATACATCTGACTCAAATTTTACTGATATGTGAATGAAAATCTTAATTTTGATACAAAAATAATAACATTTACTGGTATGTGAATAAAAACCTTAAGGGCTTCCATCCACATACTAGTAATGCTCACTAACACATGAAATGTTTTCAAGTTATTCATGGTAGGTAATGTTTCATCCCTCTAACACGTCAAAGATACAATCTTTGTTAAACAATACATTCTGCATAAAATTTCATTGGGTTCCATCATCATTTATCTCACCTTTATTGTGAGTTAATGATATTTTAATATGACATGTTGAACAAGACTAACATGACACTTTAATTCAATTTATGATTTGGAGGCATCTTCCAACATGGTACTTTGAAACTTATTAAAGACACCTAATAAGATAACAGTTCCTCACCATAGAAAGTTTTAACCCCTTTCCATATAAATAATTGCTTATTTTTAGAAATTTTTATTGCATGCTTGCATAATCCATATAAATTTAAAGGTAATGAAGTAAAAATGCATCACACACACACACACACACACACACACACACACACACACACACACACACACACACACACACACACACACACACACACACACAGCACAACAACATGATTTCAGAGAATGATTTGAATTGATAGATAAATAATAACATTTAAACTAGTATGTGAAAGAAAAAATCCAAGATTTCCATCCAAATACCAACAAATATTGAGTCATATATGAATGAAAACATGTCAACACTATGGGTTCAGTTGTGGGTTATGTTTCATCCCTCCAAAATGTCGATGCTAAAATCTCTCTAAAAGTTTGTGATATGTATAAGAGGCATTTTAGTTCCATGACATTTAGGGGAAATTGACTTGAACAAGATACAATGAACATGTTGAATATGGCACATATGGAAGCATTAACACACCACATTAATTTAAAAAAGGCCACTAAGCATATTTAAAAATGACCATTACATATTAAGAACACAAACATCTTCCAACGTGGCCCTTCGTTGCATATTAATGGCACAAGCATCTTCCAACATGACCATTAATTTTAAAAAATAATATGGTTTGATTAAAAAAAATAACAATTACTAGTATGTGAATGAAAACCTTGAGGGCTACCATGAACATACCAAAAAAAATTACTCAGATGTAAAAGCAAGCAAAAACACCATGAATATAATAGGCATAATAACAATAGTAGGAATGTGAAAAGATTAAAACACAATTGTAGGTTCAACTACATGCAGCACACATTTTGATAATGTTTCATCCCTCTAATATGTAGATCTTGCAAGCTCTTAAAAATGTAATTGTGTATAAGAGGCGGTTGGGTTTCATGACTATTTTCAAAGAGTGGCTCAAAATTCGTGTTGAACAAGTTGTCGGTGGTGCACATGACAACATTAACTCACCACATTGATGGAAATAAATCCTACCAAACATCTTTTAATATGGAATTTTGTTGCATATTAATGACCCATACATCTTCTAATATGATCATTTTTTTAAAATTAACCCATATTTACTGCATGACATGCTTAAGTGTACAAATTTTGAATCTAAGAGGTGGTGTGATACAAATTATGTGGGACCCCAAAGTTAGGGTTCTTGACTATTGATCCTCTTCTACTACCTCACTATTATTTTGTTTAAATTTTTCATTGGAAAATATATATATATATATATATATAGTTACAATAAAAAGTCAATTTGTTGGTATTCAGTCCATTTTCTATAATAACAAAATACTAAACACGTCTATATAATAACATGATCAAAATAAAAAATCACTAAGATAACTAATAATATTAAATAAAAATAGCAACAAAAAACTGTGGAGATAGATCATTTATAAGAAGTTGAATACAAAAAAAATGAAAAAAGGAAAGAAAAGAAAAACTCTCCTAAAAAAGAATCAAAATTAGAAATTATCGTACCAATTTTTAAACACACACCCACCAAAATTACTTGGTACTCTAAAGTTTTAAATTAACCATTATACATGTGTGTGTGTGTGTGTGTGTGTGTGTGTGTGTGTGTGTGTGTGTGTGTGTGTGTGTGTGTGTGTGTGTGTGTGTGTGTGTGTGTGTGTGAACCTTAAAAGTTTTGGATGTGTAACACAAGGTTATAATAGGGTTAAGAATATATAAATAAATGAGCACAAGGGTGATAAATATATATAGAAGGCCAATTAATTTATAAACTTAGATAAAAATTATTCTAAATTTATAATATTGAGGTATGCCGAAAATAGAAAGTATAATTATTGATTGATATCACAATAAATTGAAAATAAAATTACTTATTTGGTTTACTATGTGCATGCAAATCTAGGCTAAAATAGGTTAGAAGTAGACTAGATCAAAATCCTAGAATAGTGGTTAGATTATGGAATTTTATAATATGTAGCCTCAAACACTTACATCAGATCTAGATAGTTATGTTGACATTGGTGTCTAATTTGGATGCAAGTGTTTAGTACATAATATTGATTGAATCTATATGTGACCACCTAGATCCTACTAAGTTTTCTATCACCTTTCTTTTGGTTTATTCATATTTTGCGTACAAGGTATCACTCTTTGTCAAATGACCAAATCCTATATTTCACACCCTTGGAGTGATTATGGTAAAAATTGATTAGTGGGCACATGGTGCCGAGCTACCCAAAGCACCCTAGTATCAATGCATATTACCTACATAACTGATACTTTAAATAGGGCCTTAGACTTATGTATTTATCCCCTACATGTTGGCTTGTGTGTGTATGAGAATGCAATATATGATAAAAAAAATGTACATAGAGTTACCTAGCTTGTAAATTGGAAAAGATGGCTCATGGTATGATATTTTAGTAATTCAAACATATAAGTATATTGATCCTATGCTTGATATATAAATAGGGATAAATAGTGCAAATTTTCTCACTTGAATGCTTGATTGAGTACTCTTGGTAAATTACCTTATGAGTTTTTGGTGTTTTCTATATATTTTTTGGGTGGTGAAAGAATGAGGGATAACATTATATATACCAATCCCTTTTCATAATATATTACACTAAAGGAATTAGATAGACCATAATAATACCTTTAATTTACAAATTGGATGACTTATGGGCACTAAAAATTTAGTTTGAAAAGGGACACTTGCGTCGATATAGATGTTTGGCTGGGATGTAAGTGTCTAAGAATCTAGAAAATAGGTACAGGTTCAAGACTTTATGAGAAGGACAATTATCAATTTTAGAGAATTTTTCATAATATAGAAGGCTTGTTCATTAGAATAATAGTGGTCAGACTAAGAGATAAGCATTTTTTTACAAATAGATGGTGAATACAAGCCTTTTGGTAGCGGAAAGGTATTAGAACTGAAGGGTATAACCATGATGGTTATTTACCAAGTATACAAGACTAAGATGTTATATAATTAAGATTTAGTGTCTATATTTACCTCCTTTTAATATAGTAATTAAATTACTAGTTTAAAGGAAAAGAAACGTGTACCTAGGTGTGTATATCACATCTTATCTTTACGTGAGTCCAAATCGAGTGCTTTGATGGTGACTAAATTGAAACCAAAATCATATTAAAATATATAATCATTTCATATATATGAAATTGAAATAATTTTAAATTCTTGAAAGTAAAGAGAGAAAGGTTAGGAGTACACTAGTGTATTTATTCAAACATCTTGCCTTTTGGAAATTTGATTTGAATAAATTATTTCTTATGAAGTTTTGGAGATGAAATTAGGAAAATTTAGAAACATACAAGTGCATACATATATAGAGATATTCAAGGACACATGTCCCCAACCTTGGTAAAAATTTGAATTGCCACACAGTGATATTTTCTCAATTGTGCAACCCAATCATACTTATAACTTAGCGAGTGTGAGTGATCCAATCAATCACACTATATATTTGGTGAAGGTGGATGCTTTAATCATTTCATCGTATAAATATAGTGAAGTTATATTTAATCAAGTCTAACTTATAAACTTGGTAAGATTGAGTGAATTATTCACCTCAATGTTTCCAAAAGGTGAACCAACTATTGTAGTAGATTGGCTCAATAAAGTTCTTAAAATTCAATCGTGGATATGATAACAATATATATCAATATTTTAAATTTGAAACCTGATTTGATTTTTCAATTTAAGTTGATATTTTATGCACCTCATATTTGTCTCAAGCTAAAACTTGGGTATAATGGTACCAATATATAAAATGCTCCCAAAAATATGTATCTGAGTCATATAATTGTGAAATTTGGCTAGTTTTAAAAAAATTCAACTGTGGAGGACATGTTCCCATGACATGCCCCAACTAAATTTGGAGGATTTTAGAATTGGTGTAAATGTGGAGAACATGTTTCCATAACATTCATCCATTATAGTTTGAAACTGTGAAAGTATGAAATCCATGCCTCTATGGCATGCCTCTAATGAAATATAAAACTATGAAAATGTGGAATACATGACTCTATGGCATTCCTCCACTAATATTCACCCCCTTTTGAGGTGAGGTAAATTATAACTAGTAGTTACCTTACCTCAAAAGGATAAGATAATTGTATAAAATGTGTATAGATCATGTATCATATAGGAGTAGCATGTCTAGGTAAATATAACAATAAGAAACATAGTATGTTATCACATCAATCCATAATATACATGATGTAAATCATGGCAATGTCTAGAGAGTAATAGTACAATCTCAACAAGCAATCAAACACACACACAACAAAACTCAAAAGCAAAATAAAAGGCAATGGTCCAAGTAGACCTCATACAAGGGGAATGTTTAAATTCCACATAATTTAAGGGACATGGCTTAGTCAAATATACACAAAGCATATAAATACATGTTCAAATGTCCACATACATCAAACTATGAAATATGCAAATGTCAAAATAGGCAAACAAAGGCACAGGGGCTACAAGAAATGGATCATATTTAATGATCAAAAAATCAATACAATGTAAGGTAATAAAAATCAACACACTCAAAGAAGTGAAAAAATGAAAGCATGGAATCATAATCAACTAACATAAGCATAACAACTAGTCACTAGATATATGTGTTAGCAAAAACTTTTAAGTAGATATCATATCAAATACACTATGAAAGATCTAAGCATGGATAAAGGCATGTGTAAGTATATAAGCTCAAACATGATAATTGAAAATTATCATATAACAATGTAACCTAGGTGTATCATGATCAACCAATAAATATGCCCCAAATGTATTGATGATGTGAGTAGAGGGAAGGCCCAACATTTATATGTGCATATATTATGTGCTTGGGTATGTCTATATCACACTAAAAAGATACATGAAACATATGTGTATTTATAGAAAGAAATGATATGTTATCTACCAATATGGAACCAACAGCGTAAATGTTAAGAAGCTAATAATATATGGAAATGTTGCATATTTTTGGATTTTTAAATTTTATTTTTATTTTTTTAGTATTTTTGGAATATTTAAAATTACTAATCAAAAAAATATTTGTCATAAAAATGTGTAGGATCACTTGAGATAATTGTTAACCTTTATTTATAGTGATGAATTGTCACCTCCTCAATGTTTCTATGTAGTTATTTTTTGGAAGTTGTCGGTAGGGAGACAACCATATCCATCATGGTGTAAGCAAGTCTCCCTATCCCTAACATTAAAGGTGATAAACATATATATAATATTCAATGTTGCATTCTAATTGGTAAACTAATGCTGTCTAAATTATAATGTTAAATGTGGTTCCTATTCTAATATCCATATGATCATGGGGACCACTTATGGTCCACATATGATTGGTAGGTGGATGTACCCATAAGATTTTAACATCAATAAAGAGTATGTTAATTCGTCTATACTATGTCCCAATTGTTTAATAAATGTAGTGATATAAATTGTATCCTAGTTTTTCCTATCAAACTTCAGATGTTGATAATAGACCTCATCATATTAGCAATAATAATTCAATCTTCATGCTTTGGTTACTTTGAAGGATGGTTTGCTTGTGAACCTTTGGGAGTATTATGTATTTTTCATTTATTGAGCATAATTTGTATGTGTCCTTCATTATTATATTTATGAATTTGGATTTGGAATGCCTCAGATTAATTGTATTATGGACAATTATCTAATGATAGTTACAATAAAAGTAATCATTTTTTAGTAAAAAGTTTACTTCTTGATCTATGTCTAGTAGAAGTTAAGCATATCATCCCATGTTCAAATCACATAAAAAGTGTTGTATCTATATTATCTTGGTTTTTTTTAATCTATAACATTTATTATGTATTTTTATCAGAGAGATACACATTATTTACATGATGTATCTACATTGGTCCTTTGTAAGGTTGACTCAATGTTTATAGCCAAGAGGGATGTATGGAATGACAATCATTTACATGCTCTTATTCTATTTTGGTTATGCCATTATCCTAATTAGATTATGCATCCTCTAAATGTGTATTTAGATTATATGCCAAGATCTATAGGTGTTAATAGGTTATGTGAAAGATACTCAAGTGGATCAAAGTTTATTTTTTGCAATTTCTCATAGGTCCTATCATGAGTCAAATCATCATTACTATCATAATAATCTAAAACATTTCCATCTTGCTACTCAATGTTGACTACTAAATGAGGCTAAAATGTTTATTTTTATTTTTGTTTTAGTATTATTGATTCATGTAGTAATTGATATTTCTCTTGATGGGCATCCATGTGCACCTCTGTGGTCATTGCATTATTTGTATGTTGAGGTAAATGAGCCATTATGTTTGACTTACCTTTTTCATAGGTTTTTATATTATTAAGGGGAATACATTGTTTGTGTCGTACCACTTTATAGATTCCATATATATCAAAATGTATCATTTTATAAAATTTAAAAGGTTCATCATCGATAAGCATTGTCAATGAGGTTCCCTCAGGTATGAGTTCTACACATCAATGTAATGTAGATGGTATGGATTCCTTTGTCTATATCCATGGTCAACCCAAAATTAAGTTATAATGTAAGGATTGTGACATGACTCAAAATGTAGTTGGAACCATTTTTGGCCCCAATGTTACATGAAATGTGATTTGGCCAACTAAATGGCTATACAAATTACAAACCCTTTAATATGCATAACTTATTTTTGGATAAGATTAGTATCAATGCCCATGGTGTTTGAGACATTTGTGCTACAAAGCCTTAAGACCGATCCATTGTCAATGAGTACCTTTTTTATTCCCTTGTTATAGATACTCACTTGTATGAATAGAGGCAAATGTTGGTCAATAATATCCTTAGATATAATACTAGTTGGATCAAAGGTGATGAGTTTTGCATTATTTTTGAGATCTTGATAATATCTATAAATTAAGTTGGTTTAATGTCACTTGGAACTTAGGTATCATGTAATGATTCATATAGGATATCCTTATAGATAGTAGATTTATTTAAAATTTCAAGGATTGAGATCTTATCATGTGTGTTGCTCAATTGGTAACTAAGGTCATAGCCCATATATTTTATCACAAGTCTAGGTTTAGGAGGAACTTGTTATATATTAACAAGTGGAAGAATTTGTTGTGTACATTTTCCTTTTCATGTAGTGACAACATGGACTTTAGAATATAATATAAGCCATGGGTGAATAATGGGTTCGAGTGGTTAGGAGGTAGATGGAATAAATTATTTATATAATTCACATTGACATCGAGGTAATAGCTCTATTGTATTACAAAAAGAGTTATAAAGAGAGATTAAATTTTGATTTCATTTTAAAACACTCTCATTATATAAGAATATTCTTTTATTGTGTTGGATGAAAATTTTGGATAAGCAATCATAACAACAAACCACAACTAAAATTAGAAATTAGAGGCAAAAATATCCTATAGATGCATCCATATTGGGTATAAGTATAAGAATGGAAATACAATTTTTAAATTTTGAATATTTTGAAATTGTAAATCAAAAAAATCAAGCATAAAAATTTAGGAAACCCTTGGTCAACTCTAGGGTTTTGAGACCAAAGGTCAAGCTCACCAAATGTTTAAACCTAACATATTGGGATATGTAGTATAATAGTACAATAAGGTTAATAATATATAAATGAATAAACACAAAGGTGATAAATAGATCTATAGAAGGGTAATTAATTTGTAAACTTAGATAAATAATATTCTAAATTTAGAATATTGAGATATGCCAAAAATAGAAAGTACATCTATTGATTGATATTATAATAAATTAAAAATAAGAGTACTTAGCTAGTTTACTTTATGTATGTAGATCTAGGTTGAAATAGGATGGAATTGGACTGGATCAATATATTGGAATAGTTATCATATTTTATATTTTTGCATTTTTTAGCTTGAGATGTCTACATCAGATCTGGATGATTGCATCGATGCTAGTGGCTGAGTTAAACATAGGTGTCTAGTAAATAATAGTGACTAAATCTGAATGTGACCACTTGAAGCCTTCTATGTTTTCTATCACCTTTCTTTTGGTGTGTTTAGATTTCACACATAGGCTATCACTCTTTATAAAATGATCAAACTTAACTTCCTCACCCTTGGAGTGATTGTGGAAAAAATGGGTTAGTGGGAACATAGTGTCAAGTTTCCCTAAGGACCCTTTATCAATAGGTGAAAATTACATATCTAATACTTTGAATAGGTACTCGGTCTTATGAAGTTCTCCCTTAACTTTTGGCTTGTGTGTGCATGAAGATACAATATGTGATAAACAAGTACATAAAGTGACCTAGCTTATAACTTGGAAAATATGGCTCATGGCATATTCCTTTAGTAATTTAGACTTGTAGGGATATTGATCCTATGCCTGATATGGAAATATGTATGAATATGGAAAATTTACTCAAATTTTTGATTGAGTGCTCTTCGTAAGTTTCCATGTGAGTTCCTAGTGTTTTCTATCTTTTCCAGGTGGTGAATGAATGAGGAATGATCTTGTATATACACTAATCCTTTTTTAAAATATTTCACCTTAAAGAACTTAATTCAACCATAATAATACATTTTATTTACAAATTGGATGACTTTTAGGAACTGGACACTTAATTTGAAAAGGGACACTTACATCAACATAGGTGTCAGGCTGGGACATAAGTGTCAAAGAAGTTATAAAATAGGTATAGGCTAAAAAATAATAAAGAAGGATAACGATCATGTTTAGAATAAATTAAATAGTATATAAATATGGTCATTAGAATAACAGTGGCTAGACTAAGAGATGAGTAATTTGACAGAAAGAGATATTGAGCGTAAGCTTTTTGATAGTGGAAAGGTCTTAGAACTAAAGGGTATAACCATGAAAGGTATTTTCCAAGTATACAAGATCGAGGTGATATATAATATATATTTAGTGTCTACATATATATACACACACATGATAAAAAAAATAAGAATATAAAAACAATTGAAAATATATATACACAATCACAAAACATAAGAATATAAAAACAATTGAGTAAAAAAATTACATACAAAATAAAAGCTTATGAGAGGAACTTCCACATATAGCTAATTTTAAACATAGAGTACAACTAAGTATACTCAGAGTTTAAATTAATATTTTGTTGCATATAAAATAAAAGATTTAGAGATGAACGTTTACATATATGTAATACTAAAAATAGATTACAATTATATATATATATATATATATATATATATATATATATATATATATATATATATATATATATATATTCAAATTTTAAATTAGTATTTTATTTAGGAGCAAGTTGATTAAACATCAAAATATTTTTTGTTCACACTATTTTTTTACAGATCCTAGTGATATCTTTTAACTTGTTAGATGACATAAGTTATGATTTTTAGTCAAAAAATATAGTCAAAATATTTATAGGATGGAGGATGACATGCTATGGTATAGGGAATTGTATCACATACCATGCATACATCGATTAACCTTTCATATTTTAAAAATTCTTAGAAAAGTGCTCAATCAACCATACCCATTAATTAAATTCTATGTATAACATATATATTGATCTGATCTATTGGTTTATTACTATTGAATGTTGAATGTGAGTAACATTTGGTAGATTTTTTGGGTGTTCATTTCTATTACAAATAATTAAAATGTACATATGGAATGTTAAGAGAGAAGAGGCTTCTTAAACATAGATAATATGATATGTTAAGATCATCTAATTTACACAATACACCATGCAATTAATATTTTATGAATATTTTCATATGCGAAACACCATAAGGAAAACAAAAAAAATGTTAAAATGCAACCACCTTAGCATCATATTATATGTGTAACTCTTTGATAAGAGGCCTCTTGATTTTCATATTATATGTATAACTCTTTGAGAAGAGGCCTTCTGAGTATTATATGATATGTGAAACTCTTTGAGATGGACAAAGTTATATATTGTAATAGAGAAGGACTAAGTTACACTCTACAATGAACAAGAACAAGAACATTGATTGCATCACATATGCAATTTGTTATGTTTTGATATTAATTTTAAGTTTTTATATTTGTCTTTTTTTAAGTTGTATGGATTCAATTCAATGACTACTACAACAAAACATTTTCATTCTTAAAAATGTAATTTTTTAATTAATTTTTATTTTGTGTGAAGTTTAAGAGAAAAATTACACTTAATATTTGTATATGCACCTAAATTCACTTGCTTCATTTATCATCACTAATATTATTATTATTTGACACTAATTCTATTTATCTAATTTATCCCATCTATTTCCATCCTAAAATCACCCCTTTTATTCATTTATCTAATAATCCCTTCATCATTCTTCATTCACTAACCTTATTTCTGCACCACCAATCAATTAATCCTCCTAAATCATGTCTTATCCCATCCTAATCTATCTTATATATTATTTGGGAATTTAAAATTCCCATGGCTCACTTGCCCACCTACCAAACCTACTCCTAAACTCTCCTACACCCCTCATCCCTAATCACCTACCTAATCCCCTACGAATCCTAATTAATCCCTAAGGAGATTATATAATTCTATAACTCTATAACCTCCTCTAACTTGACCCCTCTTCTCTCGAATCCTCTATTCTAGATGCTTCCATGGAATTTTTAATTTCATGGGAATACCTCCACCCTTGAACCTCATGGCTCAAATTTGAATGTGAGTCATAGATCTTCCCTCCTTGGCTTATTTATAAAATCCATCCCTCCATGAAAACTAAGGAAAAACTAGAAACCAATAGAAAAAGCCATACAATCTCCATGAATCCACTTAATCCATAAATCCATAATCATATTCATTGAATCAAACCATCCCTATGTAAAAATTCTGAGTCCATGGTATTCCACAATCAACAATCCACTTCAAAATCTTGGAGAGAGGCTAGTTGAGGCAAGGAATTGGTAAGTTCTTCTTCATATTTCATGATTTGCTTCCATAATCTCTCTTATTGAGTGTATTATGCATTTTGGGTTTAAATTATCATATTTAGGTAGTTTAATCTAAGTGCTCAAAATTACAATCACATTTTTGCAACCACAGTGAGACATCCCCTCCCAATTTAACCTATCTACATCCCAGATGTTTTTTGATAGCTTGTAAGGCTGACTCATTGAGGAATAAGCACCATATTTTGTCCAATTATCATGCCTTAGTGAACTACATTTTTTCCTTGTAAAATTACTAAAACATAGTCATGATATTGTCAATGGGAATCATGGTTTTGCATTAACCTCCAAACCCTAATGACTAATGGCTAACCTTTTTCTTGGTAGGTTGTCACTCTTGTGCAAAATGATGAATTTGTAAATCAAGATATTATCATAAAATTCATGATTTTATATTAAAAATAGCAATATTATCACTAACTACCACCTTAACTGCTAACAATTTCCCTTTTGGTAGGTTTCGATTTTTCTACAATATTGCTAATTCTTGAATAGTGATTTCATATTATAATTTTCAATTTTTTTCTCAGAGTTGCAGTTTTGTGTTAACCACCAAAATTTAACCACTAATAGCTAACATTATTTTTAGTTTAACCCTATTCTAGAAAATCATAAATCTATGAATTGAGATATTGCCATTAAAGTAGTTTTTCATAATATAGGTGATATTGTCTTTAAATAAGCAATTTTGACTAGAAGAGTTAAAAATCTATATCAATGGGATTTTTGTCTCTATAAACTACTGGAAAAATTCTAAATTAATTCATGTAATATAAAATATCTATTTGATCCTACATTCTCAGTGTTTATCTAAAAATTTTGCATTTTCACATTAATTTTAAAAAGGTTAAAAAAATTGCATCTTTTTTATTAAAAAAAAACTCATCTTCCTGCAATCGTTTTCTATATATATCACCTATAAATAGCATCTCATAACCAATACATTCTAGTCTTAAATTCAAAGGTGTAAATTATTTCATCTTTTTGTAATATTGCTAATTACAAAATTGTGATTTCATAATAAAATTTGAGATATCATCAAAACTCTCACGATTTTATAGAAAACTTCATGGTAACCACTAGTAGTTATCCCCTTTCTATAAAATCATGAATTTGTAGTCATAGTATTATAGAAAGTCATGATTTTGCATTTTTGGAAGCTATATTGCATTAGTCTGACTGTGTATCTATAGTTTTATCTTCTAAAGTTACATTTTTGCACTCATTTTTTGCCTTCAATTTATCCTTTTTGAGTGCATTTTTTAGAGTCATTTTCAATGATTTTTATGTTATTCCAAGAATCCTACAAGGACCAAAGTGCATTTGGCATTGGGGTTGTTGCCTCTCAACCCTACCCTATACCACAATAGGGAGCACACTTGGGGTGTTACTCCTAAACCCCACAAGGGGTTCTATCCTTAACCTTGTAAGGGGAGATTCCCCTTGACCCCACTGGGGGCTTCCACCCCTAGACCCCCATGTCATGTCCCCCTCACCCAAATACGTTATAGAGCCAAATCATGATTTGTTTAGTGGTTTTTATTTTGGCTTATCATACTAACATTGTGTTTCTTTTAAGGGAAAATATAGAAGCCATTTTAACTTGCTAACATATTAACTTGCAAGTCATATATTTTATCTAACACATTTATCTAATAGGTTACCCTTTCATGAGTGCCAATCAAACTTCTAATCATTTTCCTATAGGCTTCCTGTCAAAGACATTTTGGCATCTTTAAAATCATTTTATTTGATTAAGACTTTTAATCATTTTAATAAATTTATTTAAATTATATCTCTTTGTATATATTTGACCTTGTATATATCTCATGATCTTAATTAATCTTTTTTTGGTCTGCCTATTTGTCATACGAGGGCAACGGTGGTGTATGCTCTCCTTCTTATGTCCTCATGGCAATTCTTTGAGGATCAAAAACCACTAATAAACCATCCCAACTTTTATTTCTAGGGGAAACATGATGTGGAATTGACACCCACGCACTTGTCATGGTCTTAGGTGGATAGCGACCATGTATTTCACCACTGCATACTAATCCACAATCTATGTTTCACTAAACCAGGCATTAGATATCACCCTATATAGACTTGGTCTCCATCATACCTAGTGTATATTAGGGACACCCCTAGAGATTCCATTTAGACTAGAATAAGACCATCAGCTGTAATAGGTGACTTGCTATTGGAGTTAGTATCAGCTCCTAAATGACCATCATGTGTAAATGGGATTAAAAGCATTCTAGATATTCTATAATGGTTCATCAGCCTATAGCCTCACTCATGAAGTTGTTAGATGATGTAGTCAATGAGTTACACACCCATCAGATTATTAAGCTTAAGATTGTGGTTTACTTGATTTGGTGAGTGTCCTCCTAGAGCTATGTTGTTTGTGAACCAAGTCATCTTTTTACCCAAACCTATATACACCTATATAGGCATTTTTCACCATATCCCTATCTTATCATCATATCATTTTGTACATCCTTATCATCATCCTCTTATACATATTATCTTTATACATCCTTTTACTTGTCTTATCTTATCTCTCATCACTCTATTATTTTAATCTCATCCTAGTCTACTCGTATCCATAAATCATTGGTCATATCCCCATTACCCACATATCCTAATCACATATTATCATCAAAATTTTGTCCTAAGACCACTTTTATCCATAATCAATCATATGTCTTGATCTTGTCTTTCCTATCACCTTATCAACCTAGTCCTAGTCATAGTCTAACCCAATTTACCACTTATCCATACTAGTCATCCCATCAAGTATATATTCATACTTCCATAATAGGGTCCTCATCATTAGCTTGCTTGCATATAATCAAGTTTGATACATAAACACCGTCCAATCCTATTATCCTATCAATCATCCTCTCATTTTATTTAAGTCAATCATCTTAGTCTTGAGCTAGTCTAATCTAATCAATCTGTAGTCAAAATCAGTCTCTCAAGCTAGTTTAGCCCCTCATTCCATCTTAGATATTATTGTAGCTTGCCCAGTTGAATCCAATCCTAAAATTATATCTCACATCCTAATTGGTCTACCTAAATCCCCTCCAACCTCTCATATCATCAAATCAAACTTAAGATCAAACTAAAGCAAGCCTTTGTCTAATTTTGCTCCACATATCCCATCTTCATCCTTTAATATTTTCATTCAATCCCTCTCACCTACCAATTGGAGATGGAAAAACATATCATCTATAATTTCTCTCATCCTTATCAATGGCATCCAAAACAAATTTGGTTAATATCCTAATTAAACAATGTCTCATGGACAATAGGGATATGTTCCTTTCTTCCCTCATCAAGATGAGCACCCAACATCCTATAGACTTTAACCCTGTCCACCCAACATTATCTCTAGTCCACACCCATATTCCTAGTATTCACACCAGTTATTCCCATTCAAATCCCCCATCTACTAGTCATAGCCAATCACCTATCCCTTTGTCTCCTAGTAAAGGGAATCCTATCCTAACCACCTCATCTGCTACTAGTGCACCCACCTGGTCATGTGAACAACTATTTGATCCAAAGTCCAATGCTTCCACATCTAAGTCATGAGTTGAAGATATCCCCTATATTCATCTTCTTATATCCTTATAAGTCCACTTCCACCAACTTATCACCATCAAAATGATGGTCTATCCACCCATATGACATATTAATCCCACTAATCCTAAGCCCTTTTGGTATAAGGCTAACCAATATTTTGTATATCACCAAACCTGGGGGCATACAATTATTTGATGTCATAACTTCAAAAAATATATCTAAGACCTTATCAACTATGGTAACATTAAAATTGAGAATGAATCAAATAAGACTATATCCTTGGGTAAATAATAAGAGGAATGCCAAGATCCCATTCCTAATCATGATCAAGCCCTTCCCTTTCTAAACCAAGCTCAAGACACCACATTCATATTCCATGATCCCCCCATCTTTAACAAATCATCCATCAAAGATGATTTTGTTCCCATGAACCTAGTCTTCATGACTCCTTTTATGGGCTTATCTTTGTCGAATCCATTATTCCTCCATCATCTTCCTCCCACCCATCACATCAAAGACCCCATGTTGATAGGTCACTTATGAATAATGAATCTTATACTAGTAACATTACATCCTATGTATCAGAGTCAACATCAAAGTCAATACAAGTTTTATCTACATTAGGATCATATTTAACACCAGTATATGAATCAGATTCCTCATTGGAAATGTCATCCCTCATAGATGTTGCAGTAGATGATGAGTATGTCTATCTTTTTTAGGATACCTCTAATCTAGATACCTCCAATAAATCACCAAGCATACCTTTTGATCCCAATTAGGATGATCCAATTATAATAGATTTTTTGAAAGCTTTATCAATCAAAGGTAGTCATAGTGGATCTGGTCCTATTTTAGATGTGTATACTACATCTAGTCCTAGTGATCCTTTTATTGATCTTGAGGATATTTTATTCGATGTCAGAACTATGTATCCTAGGAACACCTATGAAGACTATGTTACCCAATAACCACTCATTAATCTCATCATATAATCTCCATCACCCTCATCCATCATGGATCCAATTCTTCCATCAATTATCATTTAATCACCTCTCTTTATAAGGAAGAGCAAGAACATACATCATTGGACCCTTGAGTAATATAATATGTGTCATCAATACAACATTCCAAGACCATATTTAAAAACTCAATCATAATTATCACATCACCTTTAATCTAATAAATCAAAATCAATAGAAATCAAATCATTAGACTAATCAAAAAGTGTCTTCCCCTATTGAGGTCCAAAATTAGGGACTAGGGGACTGTCAAAGTCAAAATAATCATCATCTACCAAGTCAAAAAAAATCTCCTCTGATGAAGCCCAAAATTAGGCACTAAGGGGTAGTCAAAGCCAAATCCAATCAAAAAATCAAAATAATGTTAAAATTAGTATTAAAATGGTTGATAATATTTTAAATAATCAGGTCAAAGATGAACTACAAAGTCAAAGCATCTTGAATCTCTTGAAGTATTTTGTCACATGGAACCAATCAAATTTGGAATGTCCAACCTCTCTAATGATGTGTGTGGTTTTTAGTCTTAATACCCAAACACCCCTCACACATTCCTCTCACAATATTATCATCCATTCAATCCCAATACACCCCTATTAGCATCATTATCTAATCTAATCCATACCTCCCATCACCTTCCCAAGAAGTATTGTCTCTCATAGGGGTAACAAATATTCTTGGCTTAGATATTTGGAGGGGTCACAATTGATAATCAATGAAGTTCACATAGACATTAATACATCTAATAGCACCAACATGATCCTAGCATCACACATCTCTAGAATAGGTGTTGGCTAAAGATCACAAAATTGTATGTATCTTGCATCTCATACCCATATCCAATAAATCGAGATGCCATATAAAAATTCAAAAAAATCAAAAAATCAAAAAGTTAAGAAGTAAAAAATAATAATAAAATAAAATAAAAATCATTCGTCCAATGGTGAAAACTAGTCTTCTAATACCTTGGGCAAGTATCATGATGTCTTGAGAAATGTCTTGACCTTCGTAAGAGAGAGGAAGATGTCTTGAGAAATGTTCTAGAATCATCTTGGCATATCCTCAAATAAACACTTGGATCAATAAATATCTAGTTCTTACATGATAAAGTCATCCACCCATTTTCATCATCACCCTCATCCTTTTGTCATACCATCCATTATTCCATCCATCCGTATCCTAGTTTTTATGCTTGGTATTCCCTTTTCTAGTAACCCTATTTGTATAGTGTGCATAAATATTTAAAATCCTAAAAAAAAAAAATCCACAAAGTTTAAAAAATCCAAAAACATCTAAGTTGTCTTGTCATATGTCCTAAATACCCTAGTCATCCAATCTATGGTCTTATCCATCTTATAATTTTGTCATCATGCCTTATTTCAACATCTTATTCATCTTGTTTTATGTCTTTTGCATCCTTATCCTAATCAAAATCCATAGTCTACTCCAAGCTCATACCTTGTCCAAGTTCTTATCCTTAATACACATTCACATCACACTATCATGATCAACTTAGTCTAACTCATCATCTGATCAATCATCTCATCGATTTTCATTAGGACCATTAGAAAAGATGCAATGACACTACATGTATATAATTGTGTCTATTACTTATGTGCTCTATGTTTTTTGAATTGTTTGCATGTCTTTTGTCATGTATGTAAGTACTTGTCTTTTTTATTGTTCGGTTGTCTATGTTTCTTTTTTCATCTTGATCATATATCTTTTTGTCTATTGGGAAATGAACAAGGATGCTATGATGACACCAAAATCTATAATGATGCTTTTATGTGCCCTCGATGATGCAAATTTCACTATTTTCCCATGCACTTTACATAACTTCCCCTTGGTCATGCTTATATCATGGGGAATATTACCAAGTGCTATATTTATCAGATTGCTTAGACTATGATGATATTTATTATAGCAATTATGGCTTGATCATTTCTCCTCATCATCCAATCAGTTTAATCCCATCATCTCCATGTCTAAAATCTATGTCACATCATTTATCTAACAAATAACATTCCTAACAATCCTAATCATCTTACTATTCCAATCCATCATCATCACCCTCTATCATCTATTTTTAACTATATTGGCCTATGATCTTTACAAACTATGTAGGTAGTGCTTAGTCACATAACATGTCTAAGGTCAGCTTAGCCACTCTCCCCCTTTTTTCCATCATTCATCATTGCATCTATTTTGTAACTCATCATCCTCAAGTCTTGCATCCATCAAATCTTTGAGCTATAATATAAATCATTCATCAACTGGTCTCTTGATCAATCACTATCCTCTCAATCATCTTGTCAATTACCACATATATTTATTGGGATAGATAAAATCATAACATCCATCTCTTATTTCATTAGTCATTCATTATCACTAATTTATCAATTCATCATTTAAATTTTATGATTTCCTCTTTCGATTAGGGCATGACCAGAACTATAATTTTATAATTATCTATCACTCCCTTATATGTGTCTTTATTAGGGGTATTATCATTATTAATCACATTTTGGCTCATTGATTTGATGCAATATAGTCTACTTCTTCCCCTTCATCTTTTCGTCACTCGATCTTATCATTTATTCTATCTCATCCCCTTCATCATATCACTTAAATTTAACTTTATGCTACACTCATCATTAATCTATCAAATTAGTCTTATCTCAGACCAAAACTCTCCCTTACATGCATCCTTGTTTGGGATACATTGAAAGCTTATAGCCTTTTATCTTATAATCACCATGTTATAGTTGATTCCCCCTTGGGACATATTAACAACCATAACATAGTCATTCTCACTCCTTGTGCATATGTGGTGTTAGGGGCATCATCAATATATAACTCATTGCTCAAGTTGAAATCATCTTCTTCATCATCTATCTCAACATCTTGCATCCCATCCCCTTATCTTTTCATCACATCCCACCCATTGTTTTTTCTTTTGAGTGGCCATCTGTCTCATTCTTCCCTGCATGTCCCCTCAAGGGGCCATCATATCCACTAATATTATGTACTAAAATTCATTCATGAAATGGTTTTTCTTTGAAATACCATTACTCTTTCCACTTCACCCGCTCTTAATTCCCTTTCAATGAGGTGAAAAATGTATGCACCTGAATTCACTTGTTTCATTTATCATCATTAATATTATTATTAATTGACACTAATTCTATTTATCTAATTTATGCCATCTATTTCATTCTTAAAATCACTCCTTATATTCATTTATCTAATATCCCCCTTCATTATTCTTCATTCACTAACCTTATTTTTACACCACCAATCAATTAATCCTCCTAAATCATGTCTTATCCCATCCTAATCTCTCTTATCTATTATTTAGAATTTAAAATTCCCATGGCTCACCTACCCACCTACCAAGCCTATTCCAAGACTCTCCTACACCCCTCATCCCTAATCACCTACCTAATCCCCTACTAATCATAATTAATCCCTAAGGAGATTATAAAATTCTCCAACTCTAGAACCTCCTCTAGCTTGACCCATCCTCTCTAGAAGCCTCTATTCTAGAGGCTTCTGAGGAATTAAAAATTTGTTTGGAGTTCATCCACCCTTGATCCTCATGGCTCAAATTTGAATGTGAGCCCTATATCTTTCCTCCTTGGCTTATTTATAAAATCCATCCCTCCATTGGAACTAAGGAGAAACTAGAAACCAATAGAAGAAGCCATACAGTCTCCATGAATCCATAATCATAGTCATTGAATCAAGCCATCCCTATGTCAAAATTTTGAGTCCATGGAAATCCATAATCAACAGTCCACTTGAAAATTTTGGAGAGAGACTAGTTGAGACAAGGAATTGGTAAGATCTTCTTCATCTTTTCTGATTTGCTTCCATAATCTCTCTTATTGAGAGTATTATGCATTTTGGGTTTAAATTTTAATATTTAGGTAGTTTAATCTAAGTGCTCAAAATTACAATCACAGTTTGATTTTATTTAACTATTTTATTTTAATGTTTTTAATGTACTAAATATTTTTATTTACATTTTTTTATATTTTTATGTTATTAAATATATAATAGTTTTCTAAATATTGTTTTTTCATTTTTACTACATTTTGGTGAATTTTGTGTTACTTTGTGACTTATATTTTTTTAATCTTTTATAGTTTATTATATCAATATTCCCTTTTATAATAGTTTTCATTTAAAAATATCTATGTTATAAACTTTTTCATACTTTTCATATTTTTATTTTATTAATTAATATTTATATTTATTCTAATGTTGTTTTGAACTATTTTATTATATTACTTTAATTTGTTATTTTCAATCGTGCGAATGCATTTTTTATGTTTCTTTTAGTCATGGCCATTAGGTCCAACTCAACATGCCCAACTATATTTACAAACCCATCATAAAACCTCTAGTGTGCTTTGTGCATGCACAACCATTCCTTTCATAGAACTTTACTTGCTTTTTTTTTTAGATTGCATGGTTTTGATGTTTAAACATGGTTACAAATTTAAGTACGAGATCACTTATTTTGCATGTATATTTATAATAAATCAAATTGTATAAAAAACTACCTTAAAAAGCAAAGAAATGGCTTTTTTTAGAGATTTCTAGCTACCATCCTTATTAGGCTCTCTTTTTTTTATTTCTTGAAAACCTCATGTAATTTGATTATGTCCACTTTTGTGGGTATAAAACCTTTGGGAAGATATCTACACATTAAAATGCACCTTGTGTGGTGCATTATTTGGATTTGATGACTAAACCTTACATTGCTTCAACAATGGGGTTGTATGTTAGCATCTTTGTTCTATGTTCAACCCCTCTTTTGTTCTATATGCACAACTTAGACTCTTACACCTCCGTATTATTTGATATTTATTCTAATTATACATGGTTTATGGACACAACCCTAATTTTATCATACTCATTTTTCATTGCTGACATTCCATCACTTATTCAAAATCTAGTCTTTTCTTTACTTTGGAGTTAGTCATTATAATGGTCAATGTGATGTTGGATGTTCAACTCTCTTTAATTTGTGTGCTACCTACTTCATTTTTTACTAAACATGTCACTCCACCTAATTTATTTGGGCTCTTCATATTATCAATATTGGGCACCCACTACTACATTTTTACCATCGCATAAGCACATCTCACCATGTAAGTCCTTGCCAAAACTTTGCATTATCTCCCTTTCCTCACCATGGTATAATTTATTCTAGTAATGTCATAGGGTCCTTGGATACATCTTGAGCACATAAAACCTAAGGACTATGTTTCTCCTATTTTTTGTCTCTATCCTTTTCTTCTTCAAAATTTTATTCTAGATAGTTTGATGTAAAGGTCATCATTAATATTGTCTAAGTTAGATATAAACATAAACAAAACATACTCCTTACCTTTACCTTTATTAACTCCTAGCTCTGACTTTCTATGATTGTCTATCTTAGAGGTCTATCTCTCTTAGATATCTTACCAAATTTGTCTTCCTCTACTTGAGTGTCCAACTACCTATCTGTCTTGAAAACACATTTTAGATGTTTTTATTTTATCCTCTTCTTGTATCTATGTCCTTCTTTGAATGTCTACTCATCTCAATCTACAATTTTGGTTCTCACATAGACTATATATACTCAACATTTGATTTTTAAATGTCTTTGTCCTATCAAGGTTGAAGGATTGTTTCCTTGCTCAAAATAATCCTATTAGAGCACTTAACCATTCTCCAAAACCCTTCAACACAATTCTTTACCATACATACTACTTCTTTTAGACAGGGTCTGCTAGTAACCTTTTTTTAGGCTTATTTATAGTACAGATAGGTACAATGGAATTTTTGAAAACTATTCACCTTTTCAATCACCCTATATCTTCTTTTTACCTTTCACAAAGTTTCTTGCATTCATTTAACTTCTTGAACACTTTTCTAGTCTCTTCGTGGTCTCTATTTAGGCCTATTAGGTCTCCTTAACCCTTCCACACACATAGTCACTCATATTCCATACACATACCTACATGCAAAATCAAAACCTCAAAAATATATTAAAGGTTTGGAAAATATAACTATTCACCAATTTTGACTAATTTTGTGTGTTGAAAACTTCCAAAACTCAAGATCTCTTCTTGAAACCTTAAAATAGGGTTTAGACTATCTGTAAACACTTGAAAAGGGTCAAAATTATTTTATAAACATTGCAAGGCCTTTCATGGTACTTTGAGTGATGGTAAAGATATGTTCTACCATCCCACACCTTATCAAATTGTCAAGAAATCCTCTAATCACCTGTGCAACACTTTTACATCAAGATCTTTGTTTAACTATGTAGAATATTTAACTTATACATGATTGTATTCAACTGCAAAAGAAACAATATGTTTATTAGCCTTCAAAATATTTTTCCACCCACTGTAAAACTTGGTTAGGGTTTTTATAGTTCCCATTCTCCTATCTCACTTCATTTTATTTTTCTTAACACCTCTATTTCTAAATTGCATTAGATTCTTTGTTGACTATGTCTTATTACACAGTGGTATGTAGGACTAGGTACATTGTCTATGAGACTTATATGTATTAAAAAAAATTGAGTGACATCAAGACCCTTAAGAATATGGAAGGATAAATTACTAGTTTACAATGTTTGTGTTTCAACTTAGTTTGAACATAGTCATCCTCACAAGGAAAATACACTCAGTCTTTCTTATCACAAGATACAAACTCATAACAGGGTCAAGAAAGTAAAGATACCTAAACAAACATATCATATTCATTCATATACATAATTGAAAAAAAATTACATTATCATTCTCAGATAGAGCATTGAACTCTTCAAGTTTCAAATAGTTATTTATTCTTTTATAGTCATGATTCTTTGACAAATGCTTACATAACAGTGTATGATTGATAGATTTTATTAATTATTGATTTTCCTCCTTTTCCTATTAAAAAATCCTCTACCATCTTCCTTTCACACTTCTTCCTCTACCTTTAAAGACTCATTAATCAAAACACCTACCTATTCCAAAAACTTTTACAACTTTCCTAACAACCTCTTGATTCCCAATGTAGCAAGATAATGGATTACCATTAGTATGCTTTAGGTATGGTTAGGATTTTAACATAATATAAACTTATAAAAAGTAAAAAACAACCCTAAACACTCTTAAATACCCCTAAGAGACAAGGTCACAACATTTTTACCTTTCAGAACATCAAGAAACTAGAGAAACAATACAAGAAAATGCCTAAGTGGGTCAAATTAAAATTTTATAAAGTTATAGCACCTATGAATGACTCTTAAAACATAAAATTACTATATTGACTCACTCATGACTCAAAACATGTGAAAATAGACCAAAGTTTACAAAGGTAGTGATGTTCCTACATCATACTACTGAGGAGCAAAGAAAACTTTCCAAGAAAGTTATAACTAATCTAAATTTTAGGTTCTTTACAACATCCCTTATCCAAGTTAATGTCCTCCTAGATCATAATGTCTATTTGAATCATGTATACCTTCTTGATGCTTGTTGAAACTTATGATGGCTCCTCCTTTGTTGATGTCTCTTTTGTTTTGTATCTTCAAACTGATCATGGGAAACTATTGCTTATTTTCTTCCTCTAAAGATCTGCACATGAAGAAAACAAGTTAAATAAAACCACTTCTTGCTTACTCCCTTGGAGTTCACATTGTTCTTTATCTGCCAACTCTTCTTCATCTTGACTCAAGATTTCCTTCAATTCAAAGTCATCTGCCATGATAGATTCCTCATCTCCTATTTGACTCAAATCCTATAATTCTTGCATTATTTGTTGCCACATTTGATTTTCCTATATTGTATACTCATCTGAATCTCTTTGGTCTTCCATTGGTGCTAAATAAGACACCTCTACCTACTGCAACTCAAACTTTACAAGCACATCAACATGTTTTTCTTCTTCATTCTCTCTTGTTGTCACCTCATATATCTCTTCATGCATGTCAAGCACTTCATTTGGTATTATTATTATTTCTTATCCTTCCACTAGAATGTTCATTAGCCTCAATTTACTCTCATACAACTCATCTTCATCAATTTTTAGATTAGTATACTCATCAAAAATAACATTGAAATGAATACTTGGTGCTTCTTTGCTCTCCTCAAATATTTCTTGACTGAAATATACTTCCTTCTTGATTGTCATGAGGCCTGGTGTTGTTGCAAACTATCTACCTCTTTCTTCCTCATCTAGTGGTTCACCTTATTTAAGGTATCATAGTATTGTATCACCATACTTAGATACCTAATCAATTTATTCTTCATCATTAACATGTTACTCATGTTTTCAATTTTCTTCATCTTCTTTCAACTCTTCACTTGTATACAAAAATTCCAAGAAATCATTAGTCATAATCCTTTAAGGCTTGCTTGCCCCCTTGTTTCTCTTTCTAGGATGCCTTGATATCATCTTCATCTTTTGTATTGTCTTATTTTCTATCAATTGATTGAGAGGCCATCTCACCTTCCTCTTGATGTGCACAAGGAATCTTGGTCTCATATCTTCCAAGAATTGATCTAACCTTGTCAAAACCAACTTCATCTCAACTATCTCTTTTTATCTATCTAGTTCTATTTACTTCACTTCTTTGTCTTTGTTCATATTCTTGTGGCAATACTCATTCTTAAATCCCTTCATCATTATTTCACTCTTTACTCTTCACTATCTCACTCTCTCTTTAGGTCTCACCTTGACCTTAGTCTTCTTATTATTCTTGACAAGCCTACCCACTTGTCTTCTTTGACCTCACCTGGGTCTCTCTCACTTGACTCTCACTCTATTAAAGTATTTTTATTTCTTGTCCTCACTTTGGACTCCTCTTTATTAGCTCTTCTTGAGTTTCTTTCTTAGAGCTCTCACTATCTCTTCTTTCTCTAAGTCTCTTAGCTTAAGGGATTTAGCCACACCACTCTTTCTTTCTCAAAACTATTTTTGACTCTCACTTATTTCTTGAAATATTTTTATTAACCTCACAAAACATAATAATGTAACCTTTCTAATAACATATCAAACAATCTTCAATACCTACTCAATCATAAACTTCATGCACATGTAACCAGAGATGTCAAAACTCAAAACATACCTCCTTCTAGATTGTAACATTCTCTGATACCAAAATGATTCATATGTCATCCTTAATCTTGTCTAATTTAGATAGAAACATAAACAAAACATACTCCTTACCTCTACCTTCATTGACTCCTAGCTCTAACTTGCTACGATTGTTTATCTTGGAGTTCTATCTCTCTTAGATCTCTTACCAAATTTATCTTCCTCTACTTGAGTGTCTAACCTCCTATCTATATTGAAAACACTTTTCTATTGTTTATATATTATTCTTCTCCTCTTGTATCTATGTCCTTTTTTGAATGTCCACTCATCTCAATCTATAAGCTTGGTTCTCACATAGACTATATATATTCAACATTTGATTTCTAAATGTCTTGGTGGTATAAAGGTTTGAAGATTATTTATTTACTCAAAAAAATACTATTTTATCACCTAACCAATCTCCAAAACCCTTCAACACAACTCCTTACCACATAGACTACTCCTTTTAGACAGGGTTTGCTAATAGACTTTTTTAGGCTTATTTGCATAGTACAGATAGGTATAATGGAATTTTGGAAAACTAGTCACCTTTTAAATCACCTTCTATCCTCTTCTTACATTTCACAAAGTTTCTTGGTTTCAGTCAACTACTTGACCACTTTTTTAGTCTCTTTTTGGTCTCTGTTTAGGCCTATTAGGTCTCCTTAGCCCTTCCACACGCACAGTCAATCACATTTCATACATAGAGGTATGTGAAAACTCAAAACCTCCAAAATATATTAAAGGGTTGGAAAATAAAACTATTCACCAATTTTTTACTAATTTTTATGATGAAAACTTCTAAAATTTAAGATCTCTTCTTGAAACCCTATAACAAGGTTTAAATTATCTATAGACACCTAAGAAGGGTCAAAATTCTTTTCTAAATGTTGTAAGGCCTTTCATGGAATTATGAGTGATGGTAAAGGTTTCTACTACCATCCCACACCTTCTCCAATTATCAATAAATCCTCTAATCACCTTTGCAACACTTTTTTATCAAGATCTCTACTTGACTGTGTAAAATATTTGACTTCTACATGATTATATTCAAATGTAAAAGAACAACTATGCTTATAATCCTTTCAAATAGTTTTCTACCCACTATAAAACTTGGTAAGGGTTTGTATAGTGCCCATTCTCCTATCTCACTTCATTTGATTATTCCTAACACCTCTATTTCCAAATTGCATTAGATTCTATGTTGATTGTGTCTTGTTACATAGTGGTCTGTAGGACTGAGTACATTGTCATTGAGACTTATATATATTCAAACTTTTTGAGTCACATCAAGCAGTTTACAATGTGTTTCAACTTAGTTTGTCCACATTCCTCCTCACAAGGAAAATACACTCAATCTTTCTTATCATAAGATACAAACTCATAACAAGGTTAAGAAAGTAAAGATCCTTGAATAAACATAAAATATTCATTCATATAAAGAATTGAACAAAAATTACATTATCATTCTCAAATAGATCAGTTAACTCTCCAAGTTTCAAAGACTTCTTTATTCTTCTATAGTTATGATTCTTTGGAAAATTCTTACATAACTGTGTATGATTGATAGAGTTTCTTAATTATTGAGTTTCTTCCTTTTCCTATTAAAAACTTCTCTACCATATTCCTTTCACATTTCTCTACCTTGAATGACTCATTAATCAAAACACCTACCTATTCTAAAAACTTCTACAACTATCCTAACTACCTCTTGATTCCCAACATAGTAAGATAATGGCTCACCATTAGTATGCATTAAGCATGGTTAGGACTTTAACATAACATAAACATATAACAAGTAAAACACAACCCTAAACACTCTTAAATACCCTTAAGACAAAAGGTCACAACATTTTGACCTTTCAAAACATCAAGAAACTTAAGAAATAATACAAGATTTTTTAAATATTTGAAACGACCATTTAGGTAATAAAATGCCTAAGTGGGTCAAATTCAAATTTGCTAAAGTTATATAACTTATGAATGACTCTTACATCCCAAAAATGATTGTATTGACTCACTCATGACTCAAAACATGTGAAAATAGACCAAAATTTACAAAGGTGTGATGCTCTTGCATCATAGTCCCTTTGCATAAACAACTTATAAATATTGGTATTGTCCTCCCATACATCTAAGATTTAAACATATACAACACTTACTTCTCATCCAAGGTTATCACCACATTTTTCCATAATTATCAAAGATCATATACCATTTTTTGAATTGTGTGTCCCCTCCATTTTCATAACACCATGGGAAACTCAACAAACTAGATCATTGTCTCTTTTGGCCATCTCAATGACCTCAAGGTCATATAAAAATAGAACTTATAAGATATCTAAAATTGTGTGTTATTTAGTGTGTCTATGGTATTTTATATATTCTTATTTTCTATGCACAAAAAACTCTAAAAATAAACAAGTGTAGGTATTCCTATCTGAATCCACAAATCCTTAATCAAAATATTAATCTTTATGCTAATATTGATGAAAAATATCTTCCATCTCATAATCATTGATATCCCCATTGATGAGTAAATATTTATCATACATAGGGTTATTTGTTTCACAAGTCCTTTTTAATTTTAGAGTTTAATTTTATGATGTCATGTGGTTTCCCATACTTTGTTAAATCTAGGTCTTTAATAAAGGTATTACCATGTATGTCTTTAATAAATAGATAGCTTCAATAAATTCCCCAACATCACTTGTCCCCAATCCCATTCATGTTGTTACTTTTATTGTTCTCCCATGAGCTCTCTTACATTCTTTAGTTCTCTCCTTGGAGGTTCTTATTAGTGTAGGTTTTTATTTTTCCTTATTTATTAATTAGGGAAATTGTATTTCTTGTGCATACATAGAGTTTTTCTACATTTGTGGGATAGGCTAGCTTATGTGGAGGTGTGTGTCATAGATGTGTCATAGGTGTCATAAGAATGTCATAATTAACTCCCTTGATGGGAGTTACTTCTCTATTCTTAGCACCTTGTCACCACCTTTCATGGAGGAGTTACATTCTATTCTTGGGGTGCCTTGTCCACCTTTTGTGGAGTTACATACTCTCCTATTTGTATTCCTCACTTTGGCCATCCCATGCTAATCAGATTTTGGTTTTCTCCATTTTGTCTTGTGCAATTTCTCTTATTGTGTTATTTTCAAATTGCTTTAGCATCTATGTGGTGTGCACTTGCTTCAACTTGTGTGATCACGTCTCCATTGCACTCGTATTATCCAGATTCTGGAAACAACTCCGATATAGTATCAGCTCAAAATAGATAATCATATGTGTGATTATGCTTTTAGCTTATTTTTTAAATCAAGAGGAGTGGAGTTCTTTTTTTAATTCTAGATTTGGTCTAAAAAATTTTAAAAAATATGTCAATATCATTTTTGGTATCATTTTGACCTTTGGGTGTCTTGGTTGTCTTCACTCCAGGAGCTGGTTAAGCTATTCTTGGGTGTCATTGTTGTGTGGCTCTAAGGAACTTCAGACTCAGCAGCAATCAGCACCAACACAAGTGCCAAGCTTCTACATTCAACGCACTTTTCTTGGCTTCCTGATTTAAAGTGGTGCATCCTTTCTTCCAGCAAAGTGCCTAGCTTCTAGTTTTCACCCTCCTTTAGCTGTATGGCATCCTTTTCTACCAACCAAGCTAGCTGTACAACCCAGGTCTACAAGTTGGTTTTGTCTTTTACAAAAAAATTTCAAAAATGCGCCTTGTTTGGACGCCACCTATTGTTTTGCTTGTTGTTTGGTCTACTGTTTAGAATCAAGCTTCTGCACCTCCTTTTTGGTGAAGTTCTGCCACACCACAGTCTCCAACAAGGCACCTCAGACAGGTCGTATGGTCTAGCATAGGTCTACTGTTCTTTCATCTTTTCTGAGTCAAATTCTGGACTATTTGCTTTTGGACGCCCCTTACTTGGCATCCTATTTGGCACCCCTTGGACACGTGGCATCCTTCAAAACTATCTTTTCTTTTTTGTTTTTCAGTTTAAAATTAACTTGTAAAACAAAATCAGTCAATTTGACTGAGTATTTAATTTTTTAGATAATTTTGTATTTTTGGGGGTTTGAATTGAAACTTGTATCTTCGACCTACGAAGATGAAGGGTGAGGCCCGAGTTGGTAGGAGGCCAATTCCCCCTCACAAAAACCTCCTTTGGATTCCTCATTCTATGCCAAATTCAATGAGTGGTTGGAAGGCCACTTTCTCTCCCCATAACAGGTATTTTTTTAATGTTTTAGTGCTTTTTTTGCAAAAACACTAGTTTATGAGAAAATTGTAACTTTAATATCTTGCAAATGGTAGCTCGATTTTGGGTTCCACTTTTTTAAAAAGTGCTTGTAATTCAACTCTCCATAGTGTAGACTTTTTATTTTTCAAAAACACACTAGTTTATAAAGTGCCAATATTTTGGGTCTCTCGGGACACATTTTCGGCTGAGTCCGACGTCCTGTTTGCTTTAGTCTTGCACTGATTGCTCTAAGATGCATTTTCGGCTGATTCTGACATCTTTTGAGTGTGCACTTACATATTTGAGGGGGCTCAATATTTTGGGGGGGTGTGATTATATTTCACAACTTACTTTCATTCTCCTTTCTGCATACATTCACAACTTGCAATCAACACAACTTCACCTAAATTCAGCTAAAAAAATGGATTCTTTTCAACTTAAACCCATAACACCTTTTAACTATCATGAATGGAAAGTTAAAATATCAATAATTCTTAGAAGCAAAGGGTTTTATAGGATCACCATGGGTACAGAAGTAGAACCCAACACAGATGTTGAAAAGGTCAAGTGGTACAACCGTAGTGATGAAGCCTATGGATTACTGAGCTTGTCTGTGTCTCCCAAACTTCTCTTCCATCTATAATCCTCCCAACCTCCTAATGACATATGGGACACCTTATAAAAGTTATTTGGGAAGCTTGATGAGATGAGAGGTCATGAGCTCGAAAATGAACTCATAAGTCTAAGTCCTAGCAACTTTGACACCCTACAGGACTTCTTCACTAAGTTTAAGGCCCTTAGATTGCAATTGAAAGAATGTGGAATAGAGAAGAAAGATGATCAACTCATCCTTTCTATTCTCACAAAGTTAGGTCCAAGCTATTCAGTCGTTGTCTCCACTTTCCATGCCACAAAAAGTGCCCTTGGCACTACATGGACAATGCCTTCTTTGGATTCATTCATTGCCGACTTGACTAGGGAACAAGATAAGCTAATTCAGATGGGCACAATGAAGTCTACTCAACCCCAAGCCTTGATAGCTGGAAATGGTAAGGATAAGACTTTAACAAAGGAGAAGAAGAAAAAGAACAAGGACCAAGAGAAGAAGAAAGAAAACACCAATCCTGCCAAAAACAACACTGAGACTTCATCTTCCAATGCTAAACCTAAGAAGGAGAAGGTTAAGTGTGCCTATTGTAATAAGATAGGGCATGATGAACACAAATGCATGAAGAAACAAATAGATCTCCTAACTCATCTTCTAGAGAAGAACAACATAGGTGTTCCTGAGTCCATCAAGCAGAATTCATCTACCCAAGATTCTACTAAGGCAAAAGGCAAGGGTAAGGAGAAAGAAAAGGGCAAGGCCCTTGTCGAAACTACAGCTTTTACATCTTCATGGGTCATAGACTCAAGTGCTTCTCACCACATGGGCTCTTCACTAGTTGAGTTTTCATCTTTAGAGCCTTGTAGCATGACTTCAATTAGTTTGGGTGATGACACATCAGTTTCCATGACAAGGAGAGGGTCAGTTGAAATGGAAGGAGGAACATTCAATAATGTTCTAAGTGTTCCTTCTCTTTCAACCAATCTCCTATCAATGTACCAAATCACTCACATTATTCAAGGCATGAGAGTTGAGTTTTCACCAGATTCAGTGGCTATCAGGGAGTTGCATAGTGATACTATAGTGGCAGTGGGTAGGGCAGATCACCAAGCTAGGCTATACACCTTCTCACATTTTGCATCAGATTCTTCTCCAACAGCATTGTTGACTCATTTAGATGGAGTTAGTAAATTATGGCATGAGCGGTTTGGCCACCTTAACTACCGCTATCTTGAGTAACTTTACAAAATGACATGGTCATTGGCTTGCCTCGTGTCCAATTCTCAAAAGGACTTTGTGAGGGGTGCTCCCTTAGGAAGCATCCCGAAGCAAAATTTGACAAAGGCAAAGCTTGGAGGGCTTCACAAACTTTGGAGTTAGTCCACAGTGATGTAGCAGGACCCTTTCTCAAACCATCTTTCACAAGGGCCAGGTACATCCTCACTTTCATTGATGATTTCTCTAGGTACACTTGGATATATTTTCTCAAACAAAAGTTTGAAGTGTTTGAAAATTTTCTAGACTTCAAGGCTCTTGTTGAGAAATAGATTGAGAAATCCATCAAGGTTCTTCGAACTAATAATGGAGGGGAGTATGTCAACATCAAGTTTGAGCAATTTTGCACTATAGAGGGGATTGATTTGTAGTGCACAGTCACTTACAGTCCTTCAAAGAATGGGGTTGCAGAACACAAGAATAGGTTCTTGAAAGAGATGGGTAGCTATACGATTCACTCCAAATCCTTAGCACCACAGTACTAGGCTGAAGCCATCAATTGTGCTTACTACATTCAAAATAGGGTTCCTCACAAAGCTTTGAAAGGGATAACACCCTTTGAAGCTTGGCATAAAAAGAAACCTGATGTTGAGCACCTTAGAGTTTTTGGATCCCCAGCAATGGCCTGCATTCTAAAGAAGAAATGCAAAGCTATGGAACATCAGTCCAAGCCTTGCATCTTTGTATGATATCCAGATGGTATTAAGGGATATCACCTTCTAGATCTAGTCACTCATGAGTTGTTCATCAAGAGAAGTGTCCATTTTTAGGAGAGTCCTAGAGACTCAACACTTGACACTTCTTCTCGCTCATCAGATCTACTTCATGATGATTTCTCATCAGATTCAGATCAGCCACAACAAGTTCTTGAGCTAGAGACATCTTCTTTGAGTTCAAATAGTGAGGATAGTGATGTAGAGTCATCCACCTCTAGTCAGTTAGACAATGAGGAGTTAGCACCTGACTCACCCACTTCCAGGCCACTTTGGGCTAGACAGACACTTGAGAGCGCTGGCACTTGGGCAAGAGATCTCACAAATGATAGACGTATGAGGGGGGATTTTCAGAGAGATCCACATGCCTTCTTTGCTACAATCTCGGATCCATAAACTTTTTGAGAGGCATCAGGGGTACCTGAGTGGGATAATGCTATGGAGGAAGAATATTCTTCCTTAATCAAAAATCACACTTGGGATTTGACTTCACTTCCTAAGGGAAGAAAGATGGTTTGATGTAGGTGGATATATCAGACCAAGTTTGCAGCAGATGGGTCAGTTGATAAATACAAGGCACGATTGGTCACCAAGGGTTTCTCACAGGGGGCAGGCATTGACTACTCAGAGACCTTTGCACCAATTGCAAAGATGACTTCTATCTGACTCACCTTGGCTATTGTTGCAGCACATGGTTGGGATGTGCATCAGATGGATGTGAAGAGTGTCTTTCTTCACGAAGACCTAGAGGAGGAGATCTACATGGAGCAACCGCCAAGATTTGTTCAGGATTCTTCCTTAGTATGCAGACTTAGGAAATCTATTTATGGCCTCAAAGAGGCCCCTCATGCTTGGTATGCCAAGTTGGATTCCTTCCTTCTCATAGAGGGTTTCATTAGGTGCCATTCTGATCCCAATGTATACTTCTTATGGCAGGATGATTTGCTCTTGATTTTGGTTCTATATGTTGATGACCTTTTGATCACTGAGAGTTCTTCATTAGCTATTATAGTGGTGAAGGCATCTCTTCAAGATAGATTTGACATGATAGACTTGGGTTTGTTGCACTACTTCCTTGGCATTGAGATCTCATAGTCAAATTCAAGGATTTCTCTTGCACAGCCTAAGTATGCTCTTGACTTATTGGCTCGATTTCACATAGCTAATTGCAAGCCATCTCCAACTCCTTTTCTATCAGGAGTCAAGCTTCAGGCTGATTGTTCTTCACCATTGGTTGATGCCACTCGATATCGACAACTTGTTGGTAGTCTCATCTACTTGACTCACACCAGGCCTGACATTTCATATACAGTGGGACTTGTCTCCAGATTTATGTAAGAACCTCATGAGCTGCATTGGAAAGTAGCTAAGAGGATCTTGCATTACATACAGGTTCACATCGATATGGGATTCATTACAAATTTGGCATAGAAGTTGACTCAATTGGATATATAGATTCAGACTGGGATGGCGATTCACAGACTTGCAAGTCCACTTCTAGTTACAATTTCTCTCTAGGTTCTGGTCTTATCAGTTGGTCTAGGAAGAAGTAGAATGCTATTACTATATCATCCATAGAGGCAGAGTATAAGGGAGATGTTAATGTAGCTACTGAGGCTATTTGGCTTTAGGGGATTCTTTCTAAGTTTGGCATTCCTATCAGGTAGCCCACCATCATCTATTGTGACAACTAGAGTACCATTCAAATTTGTAGGAATCTGATTCAGCACCAGCAGACCAAGCACATAGAGATTCACATGCATTTCATTTGGGAGCTTATTCATAGTTAGGTCATTGACTTGATATTTTGCTAGTCTTTAGAGTAGGTTGTAGACATCTTCACCAAACCTTTCACTGAGAGCAAGTTCATTCATCTACGAGCTCTTCTTGGGGTGCAGTCTACATCTGTAGTAGCATCATCTTTAGGGGGGCCTTCTAGCCTCTTCTTTTCTTTTATGCCTCTCTTTTGGGGGGGAATTTTTTTCTACAAGTTTTCTCCTTTTTTCTATCTTATGGGAGATTGCATTTGTACATGGGTACCTCATCAGGCCTAGTTGTTGGGACCCATTTTATATTTCCACATTGCCCACCTAAGCTGCACTTAATGGGGGTATTAGTGTAGGTTTTTATTTTTCCCTATTTATTAATTAGGGAAATTGTATTTCTTGTGCATACAAGGAGATTTCCTACATTTGTGGGATAGGCTAGCTTATGTGGAGGTGTGTGTCATAGATGTGTCATAGGTGTCATAAGAATGTCATAAGTAACTCCCTTGATGGGAGTTACTTCTCTATTCTTATCACCTTGTCACCACCTTTCATGGAGGAGTTACATTCTATTCTTGGGGTGCCTTGTCCACCTTTTGTGGAGGAGTTACTTATGTACTCTCCTATTTTTATTCCTCACTTTAGCCATCCCATGCTAATCAGATTTTAGTTTTCTCCATTTTGTCTTGTGCAATTTCTCTTACTATGTTATTTTCAAATTTATTTAGCATCTATGTGGTGTGCACTTGCTTCAACTTGTGTGATCACATCTCTATTACACTCGTGTTATTCAGATTCTGGAAACAACTCCAATAGTTCTAAATCACCCCTTTTGCCTCAATTTTTTTTGGGCATCTAGGTACACATCTACCTTCTCTTTTAGCGTATAGACAATATTTGCCTTTCCATTATCTACATAAGTTGCACTACCTTATTTTAGATATATTATACCTCTCATGGACATATTTATGTTCATCCCCCTTTCTGAATTCCTCTTACCTCTACATGAAGGTCTATGTTGGTCTTGATTCATCGTGACCATCCTAGCTCCTTTTTATGCCTCCTAAAAAGTCAATATATTTTTGTTCAAAACCATGCACTCTTTTATCTTCTATTCTTCCTCATAATTAACATAGGTATGGAACTTAGGACACTATTTATGATAATGATCTAGTGCACCACACTTGAAATAAGTATCATATGCATGGCCACCACCTCATTCTTGATTTATGCACCTACATTATCTAATTCTCAAAAACTATTACTCATGTATTTGTGCTTGACCATTGCTTGCCTTAACCTATGGGCCTTAGATTTATGTCATTCTTAAATAACCTATTAATTATTATTATCATGTTTATTAAATTCACATACCTTACACCAATAAAAAACTTCAATGTACTTATCCCTTCACAATAACGAGGAATTCTTAGTTTCATCACTTGTTTGACATATGTCATAGTAGAGCATCATCTCCTTCACCCTTTTTTTAGTGTAATTAATTATGGTATGTCCTTTAATTTCATAGTTAGTATACCAAAGACATTTTCACAATTATATCACATATCCTATTGTTATTAACTTTGTAATTATGATGCCATAGTAGAAATTTAGGATTCCAAAAGTAGGATTATCCTTGTATCAAAACTTCTAGTAGCTTCCATCCTAAGTGCCTCCTCAAGAACATCTCTAAGCTCTACAAAATTGTTAATTGCAATTTTTTTAAGGGGCTAATAATTCCCCTCTTAACCATTAAACATGTTATAATGGGTTAAGTTTGTATGATATATTTAAAAAAAATGTTTTTAAATGTGTATCATATGCACAAAAATTATTTGTAACCTCTTGTTTTATCTCTTTAGCATAAAAATATTCTACTTCCCGAAATTTGGGATGTGAAACTACTTAACAAATTACATCTTTACTACATGAAAATAAACCATCACCTATTTAGGATCAAACATCATAAACCAAGTATGATAACTACCCATTAGTGTTATCATAAAAAAAATTGTATTCCCTCTATGAAGATAACACTCCTTTTATGTAGATGCTCTATTATGTCTTCAATCTCATTTTATTTTAGTATTGTGGTCATGTCATAATAAAAATATTATTTTGACATCAATTAAGGTTGTGCCAATACAAAAATTCCAATATTAACCATAGGTATAGTACCACTCATATTAGTCCCTACATTTGGTGTGGTCATGGTTAGGGTAGCCTAAGTTGCTATGGTATGTGTGGCCATAACAAGATTACTAGTGGATAACTAACTTACCCATATTGGTGTTTCACTTGAACTAGACATTGGTTTAAATTTTTGCACAACACCACATGCATATCCTCATATTGATGCAAAAATTTCCTCTACCATCAATGTTGTGTCTCCAAATTATATCATTGTGTGAACCCATGTTAATCTAAGAGGATATGGGTCACCATATCTTACCATAGTTTACCAATGTTACATATATAGCCTCACACTAATGTTATCAACAATGAAATTAGGTTGAGAACCTCTGTGTTAATTTTAAATATCATGTTCCATTTATCCATTACCATATAGATTCTCTAGTGTTAATATTGTAGACCTCATCTTGACAGTAATGATAGTTAATGACAACACAACATTAATCAATTATGAATTGGTTGATACCAAATATTCTAATATTTTAACTAATGATTCATCTCCCTCTATTGTAATTTATGTATAATTCTATTATTTTTACTTATTTGTGTAGATAATAATGAAGTTAGGGAGTACATAGACACCACACATATGATCTCTTAGATATTTTACAAAACCTAGCATAATAAAATGTTAGGAATATAGAATGTAGAGCAATAATAATGAAATAAAGATAGAATTAAATTTTATAAAACACAACAAATAGAGACATAGATTTAATGTGGTTTACCCAATATGGGCTACGTCCACATAGAAACTATCAGTCCTTATTATTCAGTCCAACAAATAAAGGGAAAAACTTGCAATACATCCACTGCAATATCCTCTTCACTCACTCTTTTATGCCCAATTACAATGCCTTCATATCAAAGGACGGTTATAAATTAGGTCAAAAATACACTAACTTAATTTCTACTATTATATCTAAAACCTAATAGTAAATAGTCTAGATTAACTATGAAATTACAATATTTTATAATGCATTTTTCACATAATATTTTATAGGGGCACTACCCCTGAACCTCCACTAGGGGGGCTCCAAAATAGGTCACCACCCCTTGGACCCCCATGGTGACCCTAGTGGGGAGGGGGGGGGGGGGGGGCGGGGGGAGGAGCGGGCGCCATACCCCCTGTCGATAACTGGGCATTAAAATAAGATCAAGCTCCATCATCCAATAATCTCCTACTTTGAGACTAATTGTTGCAACTCCACCGCTACAATTCTTACTTGGACTTTTCTTTGAACTTTGACCCTATTATGTTTTTCATCTTCCTTATTATCCTTTAATACCTATTGAAGTTGAACAACTCTCCATATTATATTTAGTGACTTCCTTTGTTAGAATATCTATATGATTCTAACTTGTATGGATTTTTTCCAACTTTAGTTGACCATCCTCCAAAACTAAATGAATGAAGTGATACTTGAGTTGTATATTTTTGGTTTTTAAGTGGAATACTAATCTATGTACTAAATGAATCACACTTTGGCTATCATTGTATAACCTAAAACCTTCGTGTTTATGCCTCAACTCTTTCATGAACCATTGCATCCATATCATCTCCTTGTTAGCTTCTGTATCTATAACATATTCTACCTCTGTAACTGACAAAGCAACTATCTTCTATAATTTTGAAATCTAACTAAATGTTGTGTCACCAATAGTGAATACATAACCTGTGGTGCTCCTCATGCCATCTAAATCTCTAGCCATGTTTGGATCAACATATCATTGTAAGGTAACATCTGACCCTTCATATCATAAATGTCTATCAGTGGTCCCTCTCAAGTACCTGAGAATCCACTTGACTGCATCCCAATGCTCTTTTCCTAGATTGTTCATAAATCTACTAAAAACTTCCACTGTATGAGCAATATTTGATCTAGTGCACACCATAGCATACATTAAACTTCCAACTGTTGAAGCATATGGCACTTTGGTCATGTAATTGATTTATTCCTATATTGTAAGACATTATTCCTTGCTTAATTTGAAGTGCCTTCCCAAAGGTGTACTCACAGGGTTTGCATCTTGCATATTGAACCTAACTAACACCTTCTTGATTTATTCTTATTTAGACAATGTCAATTTCCTCTTTTTTTTGTCTCTTATTATTCTCATACCAAGGATTTACTTTGCATCACCCAAATCCTTCATTGTAAATGAATCTACTAGTTTTCTTTTTATCTCATTTATATCGTGCATGTTAGACCCTGTAATAAGCATGGCATCTACATACAATAACAAGATAATATAGATACCATTATCTAATCTCTTAAAGTAAACATAGTAGTCAAAATGACATCTACTATAACCTTATTCTATCATAAACATGTCAAATTTCAAATACCACTATCTTGGAGCTTGTTTTAGGCCATACAAACTCTTCTTTAACCTACACACCATTTTCTCCTTACCTTTGACTTCATGTCTTTGTGATTGATCCATATATGTTTTCTCTCCAAATCACCATAAACAAATGAATTATTTACATCTAACTGTTCAAGGTGCAAATCTTTTACTGCTACCAAACTTAAAATAATTCTTATAGAGGTCATTTTAACTACTAGAAAAAATATTTCATCAAAGTCAATACATTTCTTTTGTGCAAACCCCTTTAAAACAAGTATATCCTTGTACCTCTTTTTGCCTCCATCTTCTTCTTTCAACCTATAAACCCATTTATTCTACATGCTATTTTACCTACATGAAATTGAACCAAATCCTAACTTTGGTTGTGTACTAAGGAGTCCATCTCCTCTTTCATGCCTTGCTCCTACTTCTTTCTAGTTTCTACCTACATTGCTTTTTCATAGCTTTCTATCTCACCACCATCAGTCAATAATAAATAATAAAGTGAAGGAGAGTAACATTTAAATAGTCTACTTGCTCTAGTAGATCTTTTAACTACACTTCTAGGAGTTTGAGGTACTTAGTGTAGTTGTTGCACATTCTAATTTTCTAGCACTTTTGGAATTTCATTTCTAGTAATTTCATCAAGTAATTCATATTATGTATTTCAATTTTCCTCTTTATTTTTCTGCAGCTGATCTCTATACATGACCTTTTCATTAAAGATCACATCTCTACTCCTAATGATTTTTTGATTTTCAATATCCCATAAACGATAACCAAAATCTTTAACTCCATATCTAATAAAAGTACATTTCTTGGATTTTACCTCAAACTTGGATCTATTTTATTTATCAATATGAACAAATGCTTCACAACCAAAAGTCTTTAAAAAGGAATAATCTACCTCTTTACCTATCCATGCTTCCTCTGGAATGCCACCATCCAAAGGACTTGAAGGTCCTATATTTATTAAGTGAATAGTAGTATCTATAGCATCTACCTAAAACTATGAGAGAAACCCTACATGAAATCTCATGCTCTTTGCACACTCCATGATTGTCTTATTTATCCTTTCTAACACACCATTTTATTGTGGCATTCTTAGAACTGTCTTCTCGCTATGAATCCCATGGGATGAACAGTAATTATCAAACTCCTTGATGTAGTATTCACCTCCATTATCTGATCTAACACACTTCAACTTATTTCCTGTCTCATTCTCAACCAAGCTTTCTATTTCTTAAAAGCATCAAAAACATTAGATTTCCTTTGTATACAATAAACCCAAGTTTTTCTAGTTACATCATCGCTAAAAGTAACATAATAAGAAGAGCCACCAAGGGATGATACCTGAGTTGGTCCACATGCATCTATATGTGCAAGATCTAACTTTTCATCCTTCTTTGTCCTCCCAACTCTAATAACTTCTATTTTCTATACACATAGTGCTCACAAAAATCCAAATCCACCTTCAAATCTGGCAACAAATTCTTTGAGTGGAGAACTTGCATCCCCTTCTCACTCATGTGCCCAAGTCTATGGTGCCATAATTTTATATCTACTTCTATAAAAGTTAGAGAAATAGAAGATTCAACATCACCATTAGATAAATACAATGTACCTACCTTCTCTCTTCTTGCTATTACCAGTGATCCTTTAGTAACCTTCCATGATTTTTTTGTGAATGTAGCTATATATCCCTCACTTTTTAGCTACCTTGATGAAATTAGATTTCTTCTTGGCTTAGTAACATACCTCGCCTCTTTCAATAAATATTTATTTATATTTTATAATTTTATCTATATCCTACCCTTTCCTATAATTTTATAGGGTTCACCATTACCCAAATAAACTTGCCCAACATCACTTTGAACATAGTCTTGAAAATATTTCTTATAGGGTGTAGCATGAAATGAATACCCTAAAAGTAACACCCAAGAATCACTAATATTATCTAAATAAAGGATTTAAGCATCTTGTAACACATCACCTACTACATTTGCTTCTTGGTTTTTATCTTGTTGTCCATCTCCTTGTTTTCCTTTTCAAAGCCAATAGTCTTTCTTTAGGTGTCCTTTCTTCCCACAAATCTAGCACACCAATGTTCCTCTGAATTTAGATCTACCCTTCTTAGACTTCTCATGATTCCCTATGCCCTTTCATCTATCCTTTTGTATTCTTGTGTTCTCCATAGTCAAAGCATTACTTGATGTCTCACCTATGCTTTTCTATTACATTTCCTCGCTAAGGATAACACCAATAACATCATCAAACTTTAAAGTGTTTGAGATAGAGATAGAATTGCTTATATCTATGACCAATCTATTCCATCTTTCTAATAATGAGCATAGAATAAAAAGAGCCCTAACCTCATCATCAAAATTTACTCCTACAGAGCTTAACCGATTTGTGACCATGTTAAATTCATTTAAATGGTCAGCAATAGACCCACCTTCTGACATTTCTAGATTAAATAAACATTTCATAATAAATACCTTATTGGACGCTGAAGGTTTTTCATACACTCTATCTAATGCATTTATCACATCTATTTTTGTGTTTTATTTTAAAATAGTAAAGGCCATCAACACTATCCATCATAATTATATTGTTCCTAGTGCCTTTTTGTCAATAACCTCCTAGTCTTCATCCTTCATAGTCGTTAGCTTCTTTGTTATTCTACTCACTGGTAGGAAAAGATCTTTATGATATAGATAGTCCTCTATTTTTATCTTACATAACTAGTAGTTTTTTTATTAAACTTCTTGACCTTAAACTTGCCTTCTTCTACCATTACTCCCACTTGAACTAGGAAACCTCTTTTCTTGAAAGTTTATTTGCCAAATAAACCTTTAGCTATGATAATAGTTGTTAGGAATTTAGAATGTAGAGAAATAATAATGAAGTAAAGATAGAATTAAAATTTATAAAATACAATAGAATATAGATAGATTTAACTTGGTTCACCCAATATGGGCTACGTTCACATATAAATTATCAATCCTTCTTATTATTCAGTCCAACAAATGAAGGGAAAAACCTGTAATACATCCACTACAATATCCTCTTCACTCTCTCTTTTTTTCTTGATTACAATTCCCTCATACTAAATTAGGGTTAAAAATTAGGTCAAAAATGCACTAACTTAATTTCTACCATTAGATCTAAAACCTAATATTAAATAGTCCAAATTATCTATGAAATTACAATATTTTATAATGCATTTTTCACATAATTTTGCTTTGAGGGTGCTGCCCCTGAACCCCCACCATGGGGGATCTAAAGTAGGTCATCACCCCTAGAGCCCCATGGTGACCCTATTGGGGGGGGGGGAGCGCAGGGGTGGGGAGCATTTCCCCCCCACACCCCCTATCGGTAACTAGGCATTAAAATAAGATCAGGCTCCACCATTTAACATAAAACTTTACTATTATAGTTCTAAATTGGTTTCCATCATCTTCTCTATTTTACTTCTTTATAATCATATTTTTCACCTTCATATTCTATTTCATTTTATAATTTTATTCCATTCATAATATTAAATATTTTTAAGTGGGTTGTCCATCGGGTTTGTTTCTAGGCCCTAGACAAATGGTATTAGATCTTGCACATTTCTTATCATTTTCAAGTGCTATCATGGTGTATCTTAACTTCATCTCTATTTGTATGCCCATTCATAAAAGGTTTAATTATATGAAGTTAGGGATCAAGAAATGTGAGCCTTCATCATACCTTTCTTCACATCCTATGATGGGATAAAAATGTTTGACGACACCAAAAAATAAATTTATAGAAGATTATAGAGGATGCATTGTAAAGGCAATATGAATATTCAGAATAATGTCATGCACATGAATAAAAAAGTATCATTGATAATTTATCATATCAACAAACTTCTTCCAACACATCTCATTCACATTTTCAATTTGGTTTTCTAACACCATATAAGGTATAATTCAATCTAGACATCTTTATGTTTGAAGTAAAAATAGATGTCGATGCACTATATAATTGGCTTAACCTAATCTATTCATATTACATGGTTAATCATTTCTCTTATTGAGAAAAAAATATATTCACTCTTCTTAAATTTTATTTATCTATAAATAAATTATGGGAAAACTATTACACTTCACATAAAAATTTTGAAGATAAAGTTAACCTAGACATAAATGTCGACACATGAAATGGTTTCATAGAAGCACTGAAATAAACCTATTATCCTTTTAGAAAATGCGATGACTAGTAAATCAGGGTCTCTTAATTTTACCAAGAAAAATATTAATATATGTATTAATGCACATACACCTTTCATACTCTAGTGTCCAAACTTGGGATTTATGATTAAGAATAAAACTTGTTTTGAAGTATATATTGGGCTTAAGACTACATATCTGGTTAAATAAGTATTTCATACAAATATCTTCAATAATAGAAGCCTAAAAATTTTATTACAAGTTTGAAGCAAAGGCTAAGGTTAATACTAGAAAAACATTTCATGTCTCAGACCACGCAATAATATAAATATTCCAATCATAATTCTAAACTAGGGAATAACTGCAAACACCCACCTCAAAAGAAGCAATAATCATCAAATGATTAGAACAAGCAATCAAAGACTGACAAGTGATATTCAATTCATAAATTCAAAAGTAATTTTAATGAGGAATTCCATGCTAGGAAGACTCTACTTGCACAACTTGAGGTAGTAGGCACAAACACTACATCATTGTAAAAGTGTAAAAAGATCATGGAATCTAAATATAGTGTCATGGTGTGTACCAAAAATATCTCTACTACCCATTTGGAAATAGAAGAAGTAAAAATATTGTTCCATTCTTAAATTTGTATCAAAACACAACCATTACACTTCATAATTGACAATGAGAATTAGAATGATGTAATTTCTCCTAAAAAAATCACATATTAAACTTTGCATTGATGTCTCACCTAAAACCATACTCTATTAGATGTTTTAGTGAAATATCTAAGAAACACATTACTAAATAATGTTAATTGGTGTACAACATCAAGCCTTTTCAATATATAGTCCTTTATGATGTTGCTTTATTAGAGGTATGTGATGTTTTACTTGGTTAAACATATATTTACCATCAACATGCATTCTATGAGGTAAATCATAGAAATGTTTTCATAAATGTTGGTGATAATAGATATTGCATACTAGAATTAGTTCCTAAGCTATCACTCATTATAACCAAAAAATATAAGTTTTTGATTTTTATGGTGTAAATTAAAAGTAAGAACATCCTTTCGGTGCCAATCCATAGTGTAGTTTTTTCCAACACTAGAAACAAAGACCGCATAGTTGAACTAAAAGTTAGAAGAATACAATGATATCTTTCACTCACCAAAGGAAGTGCCTACACATTATGTGGTGAAGCACACTATTAATTTTATTCTTGGATTACCTTTGCCTAATGCCTCTTTATACAGTAGATCATTTCTCAAGAATGAAGAGATTAAGTGATAGATCCATCAACTTATAGATGAGGGACATATCAGGCCTGACTCATTACCTTGAAACAACCTAATTATTCTTATGCCAAATAAGGATGACACATGGAGGTTGTGCATCAATTAAAAATCTCTCAAAAATATCATATTGAAGAGTCACTATCCACTTGCAAGGATTGAGGGCATACTTGACTAGATCCATAGTGTAAAATTATTCACCAAAATTAATCTTAAGTATGGGTATCATCAAATTCCTATTGAACCTATAAATGTATGGAATACAACCTTCAAGGCCAAAAAAAGGTTTTCTTGATTGGCTATTCATGCCATTCATCTTGATCGATGCACCAACTACATTCATGTAGTCGATTAATAAAATTCTCAAGTCATTTAATTTTTTTTAATTATACCTTTATGGCATCCTAATATTCAAAAAAAAATGGGATGAATATTTTCACCATATAGATCAAGTGTTTGACACTATGGAAACACAATTTATGAAAACATGGAGAAATTTTCATTTTAAACGAATGAGATGCAATATCTGGGATACATAATAGATGTACAATGAGTGCACATGGACCCAACCAAGATTCAATTCATATAGGATTGGCCACAACTAAAGAATCTCATAGAGATTCACGCTTTATTTGGATTAGCATCTTTTTGAAAGACATTTTTGCATGGTTTTTCTCATGTTAATTGGCCTCTAAACCAAGTTACCAAAGGTCTAACTATATAAAATTTCATTGTGGGAGTCACACAATAAAAATATTTCAAAAAAATTGAAATGCAGACTTTATTTCACACTAGTACTTGCATTACCCCATATTCAACAAGTATTTGAGCTCAAGATGAATGCCTCTAATTTTGGAATTGGATTAGTCCTCACTCAACATGGTTACTCATTTGATTACCATAGTGAAACATTCACCCCACTGATAAGGAATTACCAACCTATGATCCTAAGTTTTATGATATTATGTGGGTATGTAAGCATTGGAAGCATTATATCTTCGACATTAAGACTATGATCTACATAGATCACAAGTCACTTTAATTTTTGCAGACTCAGAATAAGTTACAACATCATAAATTGTCTTTTTATCTTGAGTAATTCCATATGAACTTCAATCATAATAAGGGAAGTGTCAATCCAGGCACAGATTATATAAGTTATCCAAATATTCAAGCTCTCATTTATGTACTTGATGCATGTGTATAATAATTTAGTGTATGGCCATAGTTACACTCATTTGACATGGACTTTTTAGATATAGATTATAATTTTCTTTATAATAATTTCATTCTAGACTCATACTTGTATTTTGGACTTTTATATCACCTTAGGCACTTGTGTACTCTCCATGAGGTAGAGAAACAAAAAATTATATGGGGGGATAATTTTATTAAATTTTCGAGATATTCTAGAATTTAAAATACCCTTGCAATGTTGTAATAGTACTTATTATAGCCACATCTCAAGTATGATCTACCCAAATACATCAAGTCTTGTACCATATTCATGATTTCCAAGATGGTTAATAATAATCAAGTTTTGAGCACACCTCTTACGGTTCCAATGAGACCATGGGTATTTTCATAAAATTTCTCTAAGGATACCCTATTACTAAGCATGATAATGATTGTGTTTATATATTAGTTGATAGATTCTCTTAGATGGAAATTATAATAGCATGTAAAAAAGCAATATCAACTTTTGAAAAAAATTAAATTTACCTTCATCATGTTTGGATCCACTTTGGAATCTCATAAACAATCTTATTAGATATGGGTACAAGTTTCTTGATAAATTTATGGAAAGCACTTTGGTCCATGCTAGACACAAAGCTGAACAAATATATCACCTTTCATCCACATAATGATGGACAAACAAATAATATAATTAGTTTTATATTACATCTAATTAGAGTTTAAAAATTCAACAATCAACACACATGGTATGAAATCCTACCTTTACTTTAGCACAACTACAATATATTTATACATAACTCTACTACACATAACCCTTTTAAGGTCTACTTAAGTTTCCAACATTTAGCAACATTTGACATAGCTTTTCCTATTTCATCATACAAAAAAACTCCTCCTTTAGTTCAAAAGGAAGTTGAAAAACTTAGTCAATTAATTGATAACATTTAGCACATTGAAAGTAAGTGAAAAATATTCTGCAATAGGCTAATGCTAAGCACAAGTAGAGCATGACAAACATCATACACCATACACCTTCTAAGTTGGTGATCAATTATGGCTACACTTGCAAAAATAAATACCAAGCTTTACTATAAAGTTCCTTCAGTTTGGTACATGACCTATACCATCACCAAGGAATTAGGATATAAAACTTTCATTCTCAACCTTCCTTCTTATCTTGGTTTCATCTCATATTTAACATATAACTCTTGTGTCATTACTTTCCACCTCTATTAGATTCTTTAAATACTATAGAGAATCTTTACCAAATAAAGATATATCCAAATTATAGCATCCTAATAAAATCAAATCATCATTGACACCCAGTTCAAAAAGATATGTCAATATAAGATCACCCACTTTTATATCATCAAAACAAGTCAAGCGCCTTCCCAAGGAAAATGGTTTACTAAAGTGTAGGTTGCCAATATATTAGCACATGTATTACTACAAAAACATATAATGGAGACCATTTATATTTAAGGAGGCTTGACTGATCGAAGGGGATTTGGGCCACTATATATTATCATATATTATTATTGTTATATGTATAGCCTTACACTAACATCAACAACATTAACATTATGTTGCACACCAATGTTCCAATTTTTAAGATCAAGCTCCACTTCTACAGTACCATATAGCTCTTGTAGTGTTATTTATATAGACCAAAACTCATCAATAATGTTAATTAGCAATGTCACATCATTCATAATAATAATAATATACAAGAATTACAAATTGTTGATGGTTCAACTGACACTTCATCTCCCTCCATTGTATATTTATGTATACATTCATTATTTCTAGTTAGTTATATAGATAAGAATAAACTTAGGGATTACATATAACCACACATCTTATCTATCATATATTGTATAAAACTAATCATAATAAAACATTGATATTACATTTATACATTGTTTTTCATTGTCTTATCTACTTTCTTTGTTCATTTGCATATATTGCACCTTCATATTATATATAATTTTATAATTCACTTCCATTCATAACCCTCTTAAATATATTTAATTAGGTTGTCCATCAAGTCTCCTCCTTGGCTCTAGATCAGTTTTTATGGTCACCATTACACTACTTTACTTCCCAATTAAAGGTGCATTCTCCACTATATATTCAATCACATAAAGCACATTGTTATTCAAAAAATATACCCTGCACTTATCTCTTTCACTTCAACTATTTTACCTTTTAAAACAATCATGCCTTGGCATTGTCATGTTACTAACTCCATCTTGGGTTCTCTTATAGATTTACAAATACTTTTTCTTATTTTGGTATATTTCTTGTGCCACTATTCATTGGAGCATGAGCTTTTATGAGAGTTTCTTTTGTATTCTATTCCTCCTTACATAAAGGAACATTTCATAATAAAAAATCATTTGAGTGCCTTTCTTGCCCTCTTCAAGTCTCATAAAAATTAAATTGGTATGGCTCCCCCATATTCCTAGAGTCCTTGGCCTCAATATCTCTTTCTCAACCTTCCACATATCTGAGTTGCCTCATCTTTCTGTCTATGATTCTCTAATATAGTCTCTTCATTTGTTCCATCCATAAATTCAAACCCTTATCTTCATCCATAACATCATATCCTTCACATCATGAAATATTTATCCTTTAATTTCTAATATTTCTAGTCAAAGATCAACTAAAGACATATTAACACTCAATTAAATCTTGATGAGGAAAGATACACTTGATCTCATATAAAATCAAACTTTGCTTCTTTGGAAAATAATATGTGGACATAGAGAAATATAACACTTATTTTTAAAATTTATTTTACACCATGATTTCATTACACTTGTACAAACTTTAGATATTTCCATCAAAACATCAATTTTCACATTAGTCTAACCTTTGTGCCTACCAAATTACTGACTCATATAAGTCAAATAAGTTACAATTCACACATACAAATTAAATGCTCTAGAAACTCAAAAAAGTAATTATTTTACAATTCACTACTTGAATTCTCATGTATCCATGTGTGAGGGTCTTGAATTCCTCTACTTTTTAATCTTATGGTAAAATTAAAAAAATTATTCTCAAACCAACTCTCATTTCTCTCAAGAGTGATATGATCTAATCCATCATCATCCATATGCAATCTCCATGATCACATCATAGTCAAACACAATCACATAAAATGGAACCAAAATCTTTCCATAAATATTTCACTTCATTATTTCCCTATGTGAAAGAATAAAATATCATGAAATCACTATGCATAGATTCAACTCTTCATAACAAAAAATATATAAATTCATCACTTGCATTGGCATATTCAACTACACACTAGTGCATGGAGGTCTCACCTAAAGCATAATTAAAATATCACTAGAAACCTCATAAAGAGAAAGTGACATGATGCTAAAAATCACACATTGAAATAAGACTATATCAAACCCTAACTCTTCAAAATTCACATATAATCCATCAATTCCAAATGAGTATCCACCAAAACAATCATCATACTAACATATTACTTCATTGACTACTTAACCAAACCTTATAATGAATTACACACTAAATATACACATAAGGAATTCATAACACCATAATTCTCTTATGTTACTCAAAGTAAAATTATAAAATTATGTCTCTCCACACCTTAAGATTCACCAAACATAAATAATATAAATCTATAGCTCTTCATGTGCAAAACTACCACACAAAACTTAACATTTTATGGACATACACATTATAAATGTGAATCCTTTGTTTCTTCAACCCTTATACTCTCTCTATGATAAATGAAGAGTCAAAGGGATGTATTTATAGTTTTTTAGAAACCCTTGTCCTTTCTTGTTGAAAAAATTATATTTATTTTGATATCTTTTAGATACCCTTGAGGATGTCTAGTTGGAATTGAGTATTCATGCACTCTAGTCATCCAGAAGCTTCTAATATGTCCTTCATTATTTACCTCAACCCTATTCCATCTAAAACACTATAATAATTATGGATATGTATCTACATGTGTGATGTTGATTCACATACTCGAACATGGTAATCTACCTTCACTTACATATTTTCAATCCATCTACCATAGGATTGCTTCAAATTTACACAAATTATTATTGTTTGCTTATGTACACACAAAAATGTCTATATATTTAAAAAATATCACGTGTATCTTTTATTTTTTGGGCCACTATGTGAGAAAGGATCGTGTTCTTTTTCCTAGGGTCAACAATTTTTAGAGATGACATTAGGGCTTTTTGTATGTGATGTTGGGGGTCTATCAAAAGTGGCATTAAGGTGACCTAATAAATTTTTATATGACTTTATCTCCATCTTTAAGGGGTGAGGTTTGGGTGTCCATAAGGGAAAAGAAATCCATTTTTAATGTGAGTTTAGTCTTTGAATTAAGGTCAAATTTATTAAAGTCATATATTAAGTCACATGAAAACTGTTAAACATAAAAATAAATAAAAATATGTTTTAGTTACAAAACATTACATGTATTTTTTAATATAAAACAGGTTATAGTACATGTACTAGTAAAAAAATTGTTCAAACATACAACTTATATAATATTTTCCCTTCTAATTCAATATTTCTTATACAAAAATAAAATAGTTTACATTAGGGGAAGTGAGATCCCTTGACCTAGTTGTGGCTACTTAAAGTGACTTAGGGATTAATTTTAACTAATTGACTCCACCATTGATTTAATTAGTTTTTTATTTCAATATGGGACAAAATAAGTGGAAATGTAGCCCACTCAACCTAATTATAACTAGTTAAAGCCAATTGGGTCTCAATCTTTTATAGTTTACTCCCCCATTAAACCAATTAATCAATTGGTTTAATGGAGGATGAATTAAGAAAGATTGAGTCCCTTAACCTAATTATAACTATTAAAAGTGATTTGATACATAATTTTCCATAATTTATTCCCCTATTAAACTAATTACTTGATTTGTTTAATGGGGGATGTAACTAGGGGAAGTAGAGCCCCCTTAGTCTAATACAATTACTTATGTGATTTAGGGATCAATTTACCCTGATTGAGGCCCTCAATGAACCAATCACTTAGTTAGTTCAATGGAGGATATAATCAAGTGAAAGTGATCCCCCTCAAACTAATTGGGACTAAATAATGTGATTTGGGGCTCAATTTTCCCTGATTGATGCCACCATTGATTCAATCACTCAGTTAGTTTAGTGGAGGATGAAATTAAGGTAAATTGAGCCCCTTCAACAAAAATGTGATCATTTAATGTGATTTGAGATCATTTTTCCTTAATTGAGACACCCGTAAAATATATATATACAAAAAATTGATGTATATAGTACCTCAATCTTTTACACTTGGAAAATACCTATCATGGTTGTACCTTTTAATTATAGACCTTCATGCTACCAAATTTCTCACATTTACTATATTTTTGTACCTAATATATTATCTCTTAGTCTAAACATTATAATTTTAATGACTAGGCCTTTTATACTATGAAAAAAACTCTAAACCTAATTATTATCCTTCATTTCTAGTTTTGGACCTATTCCTATTTTGTATCTCTCTAGATACTTGTGTCTCAGGTAGCACTTGCATCAATGCAAGTGTCCATTTTCACACAAAGTGTTTGGTTCCCAAAATTTGTCAAATTTGAAAAATAAATGTATCCAAAAATGTAGGCCTGAGTGATTTAATGTGAGATAATTCTAAAAGGGATTGGTATATTTAAAATATCAACCCTCATTCATTCCTCACTTGGAAATCACATACAAATCACAAGACAATATACCAAGAAACACTTAATCAAGAATTCAAGTCAAAAAAACTTACCTATTTGTCCCTATTTCCATATCAGTCATAGGAGAAATATTTATACATGTCTAAAGCATTCAAAGAGTAACCCATGAACCATATTTTCCAAGTTACAAGCTAGGTCACTGTATGTCTTTGCTTATCACACATTTCACCCTTGTGCACACACAATCCAACATGTAGGGGATAACTACATTAGTCTAAGGACCTCTTTAGAGTATTGGATATGTATGTAGTGATAATTAATATAGGGGTATTTGGGGTCATCTCGACACTTTGATCCCATTAACATAATTTTCCCACAGTCACTCCAATAATGAAAAGCTAGGGTTTGATCATTTAATAAAGAGAAATAAAATACACACATAATATATATACATAATAAGAAAAGAGATAAAAAAAACTTAGAAGGCTCCAATTGGTTTCATCTAGATCTAATTTATATTTTGTATAGAGCACCTACAATAGAGTTAGATACCTGCATCGATGTAACTATCCATATATGATGTAAGCATATAAGGCCACATAAATGACATTCCTAAAATCTGATGATTTTTTAAGGATCATATTCTATTCCACTTCTAGATTATTCCTTCTTATACCTACATGTGAATAGTAAACCAACTAAGTATCATTTATTTACAATTTATTACAATATCTTCAATAGTTATATATTACTATTTTTAGCAATCTCGATTATATACATTTAGAATATTATTTGTCTAAGTTTTATATTAATTGAAATGTTTATTAGATTAGTTTATTACTATTGTGTAAAATATAATCTAATGATATTAACCCTAGCTATCCCCATTATCTAAATTTAGGGTTAAACATTTGATGAACCCCACTATTGTACTCAAAACCCTAGTGGAATTAGGGTTTCCTATTTTTTCTCCAATTTCTATTTTTCTAAACTACAAATATTTTTAAATCATATTTTCATTTATTTAAAGTAATTAATCATGGATGAATATATTATTTATTTAATTTTCTGATATTTCATAGTAACCCTTATTTATTATGCTTCATACATGGCTAAATTAAATAAAAAGCTAAGAAAGGATAATAATCATGTTTATTTATACAAATCCTTTTACAATACTATAGAGTTGGTGTCCAGATACCAATGGGCATGTTTCTAACCATTTGTTCCACTTAGATCTTATTCAAGTGATAGATACCATCCCACATCCATTATTCACCCACAACTTATATTATATTTCATGGTCCAAACTGACACTACTCCAAAAATTAAGGGTGCCCAACCTATCCCACCACCTGTTAATATACAGCAGGTTCCTCCTAAGCCTAAAATTGTTATCAAATCAAAAGGATATGATATTATTGACAAATTGAGAAACACACATACTAAAATTTCAACCCTTGAACTCATAAAGCAATATACTATCTACAAGGATATTTTATACGAAGTCTCATGTGAAACCCAAGTACCAAGTGATATTTAACTAACTTATTTTTTAGATATTATGAAAGATCTCAAAAAAAATGCAAATTTAATTACCTTTGATACAAAATATTTACAATCAATAGATATTATTAACCAATTTTTCCTTTTTTTGTATAAGTGAGTATGCATAACAAGGGAATCAAAAGGGTGTTAGTTGATAATGGTTTGAGCGTAAACATTTATGGCATATATTTATTAAACACCATGGGTATTAACACAAATATTATTCAAAAATAAGATATGCATATCAGAGAATTTGATAATTCATGTAACCCTCTAGTTGGCCAGATCATATTAGGTGCCATTGAGGTCAAAAATGGTTCTCACTACATTCCAAGTAATGTCTCAGTCATTTATAGCTTACTTTTAGTTAGACCATGGATACATGCCATGGAATCCATCCCATATAGATGACATTTATGTGTTAAATCTATACATGTTGGGATCTTAAATACCTATTAATGATGAACCCTTAAAATTTTACAAAATGGTACATTATGACATAGAAGGGATACCTAAAGTGGTACTGCCTAAATAATGTATCCCACTTGAAAATATATAAACATATGAAATGGGTGAGTCAAACACAATGAATCATTTACCTTATTAAAAAAATAAAGCACTAACCACTAAGGTGAACATGGATGCACAACTTCATTAAAAATAAATAAAGCACTAACCATGAAGGTGAATATGGATGCACAACAAGAGCAAGAACCATTATCAAATGAATAAATGGTACCAACACTACAAGAAAATCAAAATTTTGAGATTCCTTCATTGCTCAATATTAAACAAAAATATGGAAAAGATTATGATTAGTATGATAGTGATGATGACACATCTAATGATATGATATATGAACACTTGAAAAAACTAAATTTTGATCCACTTGACTATGTTTTACATAACCTATTCACATCTACAAGCCCTGCTACATATAAGTTAAACCCACCTATAGAATATACAAAGTCAAACTAAGATAAAGGTAAGGTAAAAATAGTATATGAACATGGGAATGCTTGTTGTTCATTCCATCTCTCTTGGCTAAAATCATTAAGCAATCCTTACAAGGAACCAATGCAAATACACCATGTGAATAATGTGGCATCCTCTCAAAAACCTCTATAATTGATTATCCATATCTTAGAAAAATAGGGCATTCTATATTTAATTCTTCATATGTTAATTGAGAATCACATGATATGTTTGCCTCATAATATACATAGATCGGGTAACAAATTCTTTCATAAAGAGGGGTCACTATATTGTGATTATCATTGAATCACCAACCATAATACAAACCAATGTGTGTTATTAAAAAATCATATTCAAAAATACAAAGGTGAGGGTCATATATTAATTGTGCTTGAGAAATGAAAACAACCAAATACTTCCAATATTTCCACATAAAATCAATATTCAAAGTGACAAAGGCATGCAAATCTAACAGTTACCATAAATGTCAATGGTGTATCTTGATCACATTTTCTAGTCAATGCAAATAATTGAGACACTCTTTGTAATGTCTTATATTTACCTACATTGGGGCATACTATCTAGGAAGTACAACACTATTTCATTTTCCTTGAATCTCTTGGGTAATCTTACTTACCTATAACATATAGACCTAAATTAATGAATACCACAATATGGGTAATGAATACCAAATAAAATCTCACATTTTGCCTTGGACAATATTGGACACCTGAAATGAAAACAAAATATTATACCATAAATATGCATCTTAATTATAAATTCTAAAACAAATTCATTTTCATATCACATAATGGACACAATGATAAACCTATAACAATGACATATGGCATTCTTTTACTAGATGATACTGAATCACTAGAAATGATGCAACATAAACACTAGTGGTAAAAAGATGATCCTAGAAAACCATTTGATATTCATTTATCTATTGAATGAAAGGAATCATCTCCTTTCATTCCAATTAATCTTTGAAAATACTAAAAATTCAAAAAAATCAATTACTCCAAAAATACAAAAACATTCAAAAAATTATTTGTTCCATGTTATTAAATAGCATATCATTTATTTCTTATATACATATGTTTCGTTCATCATTTGAGTGTGATATATGTATACCTAGATACATGATATATGCACATAAATATGTTAGGCCTTCCCTCTACTCATGTCATAAGTATGTTGGGGGCATATGCTTATTTGATCATAATACACCTAGGATATATTATTCTATGATCACTTTCCATTATAATTTTTGAGCTTATATACTTACACATGCATCTATCCATGCTTATATCTTTCATAGTGTACTTGATATGATATGTACTTAACATTTTTTACAAACACATATGTATATGAACTAGTATCCTATGTTCATGTTGGTTGCCCATATTTCATGATTTCTTTTATGCACTTCCTTGAGTGTGTTTCCTGTTTGATATTATATTGCATTATATTTCATGTTTGATCATTTTAATAATCTCCATTTGTTGTGTCCCATGTGCATTTTCTTTCTTATTTGGATATCTGAATATGTCGTTATTTATTATATAGACATTTGAATATGTCATTATATGCTTTGTGGACATTCAACTAAATCACATCCCTTAGATTGTGTGGAATTTGAACATGCCCGTTTCCTTTTGATTTCTCTTATGTGTGTGATTTATTGATAGTTGAGCTTGTAATTTTACTCTCTATATATTACCATGATCCATATCATGCATCTTAAGACTTGTTATAATCACATACTACATACCTCGATATTGTATCTATATAGACATGTTTCTCATATATTCTACATGATCCATACACATCTTATATAGCTATCTTATCATTTTAAGGTAAGGTAATTACCAGACTCTACTTCTCCTCACCTTAAAAGGGGGGAGACATATTAGTGGGGCATGTCAAGAAGACACAACTTTCACATTTTCATACTTTCAAATTTTAGTGGGGGCATGTCAGAAAGGCATGACCTCCACACTTATTTAGTATTCAGCATCTCTAGATTACACTGGAGGCATATTATGGAAACATATTCTCCATATTTACACCAATTATCAGATTCTCTAGATTTAATGGGGACATGTTATATAAACATGTCATCCACACTTGTACTTATTTTTAATTCCCCAAAATTCCATCGTTATATGATTTAGATATATATTTTTGGTATAATTTTACTTATTGGTATTGTTATTATACCCAAATTTTAGCTTGACACATATATGAGTTGCATATGCCATGCAAAGGGCACCCAAAGTTATAAAACTAAATTATTTTCTATATTTTAAATACTATTATGAACTATTATCATACGAAGATGGACTTTTATGAACTATTATTGAGTTGATTTACTATATAATTTGGTTCACCTTTGGAAGGTTGAGTTGATTAAATCACTCAATCTTACCAAATTTATAAGTTATATTTGATTAAATCATATAACTTCACTAGAATTATAGGTTAGAATTTATTAAATCATCCACCATCACCATATATATATTATGATTTGATTAAATCTCTCACACTCACAAGATTATGCACATATTTGAGTTGCATAATTGAGATGAAACAAGTTCAATGGTTGTGTTACAACTCACATTTACACCAAGGTTGGGGGAATTTGTCCTCTAATATATACATATACATACTTACATATATATATATATATATGCATGCATGCATATATGCACTTTTAGGTTCATAATTTTCCTAATCTCGGCTTCAATGCTTCATAATGAGGCAAACTTTTAAATCAAATTTCTAAAAGGCAATATGTTTGTGTTGTCACACAAGTTTACTCCAAACCTTACTCTTTTTCATTTCAATCATTTCAAATTATTTAAATTTAAAATTTCATACACTAATTATATATTGTAACACACTCTTGGTTATAGTTCAGTCACCAATGAAACACTCAAGTTGGGCTCATGCAAAGATAAGTTGTGTTATACACAATCAGGTACACATTTTTTTCCTTTAAACTAGCAAATTTATTAATAGATTAAAGAGGGGAAATATAGATAATAAAATCATATTTATATAGACCTCAATCTTGTATAATTAAAAAATAACTATCATGGATATACCTTTCAGTTATAGATTTTCCCACTACCAAACGGCTTGCATTCACTATCTCTTTGTGCCTAATTGCTTATCTCTTAATTTGACTAGTGTTATTCTTATGACCGAGCATTTTATAATGTGAAAATTTCTCTAAACCTAATTATTATACTTCACTAACAATTTTGGACTTATACCTATTTTATAGATCTCTAGACACTTGTGTCCTGGGTGGACACATGCATCAATGCAAGTATCCATTTTCCTACTAAGTGCCCAGTGCTAAAAAGTCATCCAATTTTCAAAATAAACATATCTGAAAAAGTCATCCTAAGTGATTTAATGTGATATATTTCTAAAATGGATTGTTATATGTTGAGGTGTGATGTTCACATTATTAATGTATAACATAATTATTGTTTAATAAATAATAATACATTAATAGGTTTTTATTATGGGTTAGTTTGTTACACAAATATATTGCTAATAGTTAACAATATATCTCATATCAATATAGTGGTTTATTAGTTTGAGGGAGATTCAGGTGAGATATTGGTGGAGAGTTGATCTCCCCAATTATAGGAAAGTTTCTTCCTATATATTTGTAATCTTCCCATATAGTTTTCATATAGAAAAAATACATAGTGAATAATATAATAGTTTAATATCTCTACATATTCATGAAGAATTAAGTTTTTGTTGTGTTTGACTCTGATTTATCTCAAGATCTGGTATTAGATTAGGCTATTATCAAATTAGTTTATCAATGAGATTATAGTAGAAGGAAGAAATTCCAAAAGTGTTATCTCGAGATTCATGCTATATGCTTTGTTGAAGAAGCCTGTATGACATATGTCAATCTAATTGTCATACATATTCTTGTTTAAACCATTTATATTATAATTGGCTAGATTGCTCATTTAATAGGTAGTTTGGAATACATCTCTTCCATGTACAAACACTAGTATCACATCATTTACACCTCTACCATTCAGATCTGAGCATGATCATGTTATTATTCTATTAGGCTTTTTTTACTAGGAGTGAGGTTTCCATTATTATCATTTATAGATCTAACTCAGAAATTGATTGAATCATCTTGCTCATCATGTACAACAATGTGGACCTATCTTATTTAATTATGGTGTTTTATGAGGCACTAGATGCTTAGTACATTTAGTTTAGGAATGTTTAGATTTTATGGGTGTGTTTAGTGCACAACATCAACTCCACCCCTGCATCAAGTCTCAGCTATAGATACTTCCACTCATATACATCTAAATAGATCCACATGCTATTCAGATCCATGTAGAATGTTTCAACATCATCTTCGTACATGAAAACAACAAAATGGTGAATTTTTACATTGTTATCGAGCTACCTCCACTCATTTGTTTATGACATGCACCCAATAGGGATTCAAAAAAAAATTAGATCCTTTGCCAAGCGAGCTACCAAATTAATTTTATTTTCAATAATGCATCAAAGTTTATTTGAGTTTAATATAGGAGTCTAGTTTTATTTTTTAAGTCAAAAGTTCATTGAAAATTTCACATCTATCGAATGTTCAAATCATTCACAAAGCAATATGTCTAAAGTCTTGTTTAAAGTTTTGTAATTTATCATTAATATTTTGCTTAGATAAGTTGATTCATTTAGTTTAGTCTATGTTTTTACATTAAACTTATAATAAAAGATTCTAAGTCTTAAATTTGAGTCTAGATTTTATTTAATTTTATTTGCATTAAAATAGTTTATAGTGTTAGTCTTAATAGGTCAAATTTTCAAATAATAGCTTTTTGTTGTATTGAAATTTGATGTTAATATTATTACTATCTCATATTTATGTCAAGTAGGTTATGTCATTAAAAAAGTCAAAAATTCATCATTTAGCCATATTGTCAAAATAAAAAATGAGTAAGGAGTCAAAATATTGTGTCAAAATTATAATAGACACACTTTTGATTGAAATCAATGTCTAATATATGCAAAATCAAGACTTGAAATTTTGAAAAAAAAATAAAGTTGGACATGAAGCTGACACTAAGTAGGAGAATGTCTGACCACAAAAACACCAATGTTTGATTGCACGATAATACATCAAGCACTTACAGAGAAATTAAGTTGCTCCTTACACTAAAGGAAAGAGGAAATAGAGGCTGGAGGTTTCATAGTCTCTCATTAGCCACTAGTGACGAGGCCACTTTCTACTTTAGTGGCATTTTTCTTTTCAATTGTGTGTTATGTGTTATTTTTAGCATGGTGTGATTTATAATAAGAACAGATGATGTATGCATGTTCACATTTGTCATAAGTAAACTAAATATTCCTATGTAACTTCTTTTAAATGTGATAGTGATGAGAGGTAGAAACTATACTACACATTATGATGTGGTTTATGGTAAACCACTTGTAAAACCATTGTTTTGTGGTTTTTGGTTAGCCACTTATAAAACCATTATTTTTTGGTTTGAGGTCAGCCACTTGTAAAACTATTGTTGTTGCTTATTAGTCAGCCATTTATAAAACTATTATGTAAGGTTTGTGATTGTCCTCTAAAAATCATTGAATCATGAGTATAGGTGTAGATATGGGAAAGTTGTTTTCCCCATGTTCATATTAAGGTTGTGTAGATAGGATTAATGTTCAAAAGGGGGTGAATGTTGAGGTGTGATGTTCACATTATTAATGTATAGCCTGATTATTATTTAATAAACAATAATACATTAATATATTTGTATTATAGGTTAATTTTTTACATGGATACATTATTAATAATTAACAATATATCTCATAATAATATAGTGGTTTGTTAGTTTGAGGGAGATTCAGGTGATGTATATAGGATAAACCCTCATGCATTTCTTACCTGGAAGTCACATGCAACTCAGAAGGTAATATACCAAAAAGCACTCAATAAAGAATTCAAGTGAGCAAACCTACTCTATTTTTCCCTATTTCCATATTATTCATAAAATCAACACTTATATAGGTCTAAATCATTCAAATAGAAAACATGGGTCATGTTTTCCAACTTATAAGCTAGGTCACTACATGTATTTGATTATCACACATTGCACCCTTGTACACACAAAAGCTAACAAATAAAGGAGAATTACATCATTCTAAGGCCCTCTTTATACTATTGGCTATGTAGGTAGCACCTATTGATAGAGGGGTCTTTAAGATTAGCTTAACACTATGAGCCCACTAACCCATTTTTCCCACAGTCATTCTTAGGTTGAAGAGATAGGGTTTTATCATTTGACAAAGAGCAAAAGCCTATGTGCATGATCTAAAGACATCAAAATAAATGTAAAAAAACCTATATGGCTCAATTTGGTTGCATATAGATCTATTTAATATTATGTATAGGACACCTGTGACAGAGTTAGACACTTAAACACCTACATCGATATAGTTGTATAGATTTGACACAAGCATCTATGTCATAGAAAGGACATTCCCAAAATTTGATGACTATTTCAAGATCATCTTCCAATCCAATTCCTTCATGTTCTTTCCTAGACCTACATGCACACAATAAACTATCATTTATTTTTAATTTATTTCAATCTCTATCAATAGTAGTATTTTATTATTTTTAGCAATATTAGTTGTATAAATTTAGAATATTATTTTTTTGAGTTTTCTGTTAATTGGCCTTGTGTAAAAGCTAATATGATCTTTTTAACCATAGATATCTCCATTATTTAAATTTAAGGTTAAACACAAACCAATTAGTCGATTCGCTCAATGGGGGACATAGTTAGGGGAAATCGAGCCCCCTCAACCTAATTGTGATCACCTTAAGTGATTTTTAGAACCTTTTTATGTAATTCAATCCCTATTTAAAAAATTAGTTAGTTGGTTTAATGGGGATGAATTAATGGGAAATAGAGCACCCTAAAGTTTTTTATGCCCACCTAAGTGATTTGGGACTTAGTTTTTCGTAATTGACTCTCCCATTAAGCTATTTAGTTGATTATTTCAATAAGAGATTTAACTAGGGGAAATCTAGTCCCCCTCAACCTAATTTCAACTACTTAAATTTATTATGGGCTTAATTTTCCATAATTTAATCCCTCATTTAACTAATTAGTTTATTGGTTTAGTGAAGAATGCAATTAGGGAAAAAAGATCCCCTCAATGTAATTGTGACTACTTAGTGATTTAGGGATATATCTTCCCTAATTGAGTCCCCATTGAACCAATTCCTTAATTGGTTTAATGAGGGTGTAATGAGAATAAATCACACCCCCTCAACCTAATTTAGACTACCTAATTTGATTTAGGGCTTGGTTAGTTATAATTGACTTCCCCATTGAACCAATTAGTCGATTTATTGAAAAGGGGATTTAATTGGGACTTTAACCTAATTATGACCACTTAAAGTGATTTAGAGCCAAATTTCACCTAATTAACTCTGCCATTCAACTAATCACTTGAATTTTTTAATTGGGAACATAATTAATGGGATTCAAGCCCCCTCAACCTAATTATGACTAGCTAGTGTGATTTATGGCACAATTTTCCCTAATTGAGCCCATATTAAACTAATAAGTTGATTGGTTCAATAGGGGATATAATTAGAGGAAATGGAGAAACCTTAACCTAATTTAAACCAACTAATGTGATTTTGGGCTCAATTTTTCATAATTAACCAATTTTTTTATTGGTTCAATAAGGCACATGATTAGGGGAACTCAAGCTCCCTCATCTCAATTACAACCACCTACAGTGCTTTTGGGATCACGTTGCCCTGTTAATCTCCCAATTGAAAAAATTATTCAATTGGTCCAATGGGGGATGTAATCAAGGGAAATAAATCCCCCTCACCCTCATTATGATTGCTTAATGTGATTTATAGCTCACTTTTCCCTAATTGACTCTTCAATTCAATCAATCACTCAATTGGTTCAATGGGTTAAATCAAGCCCCCATAACCTAATTGCAACCAATTAATGTGATTTTGGGATAAATTTTTCCTTTATTGAGGCCCCATTAAACCAATTAATCTATTTGTTCAATGGGGGACATAATTAGGGTAAATTGAGCCCCATTAATCTAATATCAACCATTGAACATGATTTGGGGCTTTTTTTTTTTGGGCTTATTTTTCCATAAATAACTCCCCCATTAAACCAATTAGTTGGTTGATTTAATTTGGAATTTAATTAGGGGAAATCAATCCATTTAAATGTAATTGCAATAAATTGAAGTGATTTAGAGCTCAAATTTCCTTAATTATTTTTCCCATTGAACTAACTAGTCAGTGGGTTTAATGGTTGATGCAAATAGGGGTAATTGAGCCCTATCAAGATAATTGCACCTAATTAAAGTGATTTTGGGATAAATTTTTACTAATTTAATCCACCATTGAACCAATCAATCAATTTTTTAAATATATTATGCAATTATGGGATATCAAACACCCTCAACCTCACTGTGACTACATAAAGTGATTTGGGGCTTAATTTTCCATAATTGAATCCCTTATTCAAAAAATTACTTGATCGATTCAATGGGGAATGTAATTAAGGGTAATCAATCCCCCAAACCTAAGTGTGACTATATAATGTGATTTGGGGTTTAAAATTTCCTAATTGAGGCCACCATTAGACCAACCATTTGATGATGCTAACAATACATGTTACCACCTTTATTCAATTATAATATTTTAGGTCTTGCCCAATCCAATGGAGATAAAAATTATAAATTCATTGTTATTTTGTTGATTTTATGATTAATGTAATATAAATAATATTAAACTATGGAATTTCAAGTAATGTAAATAGGGCATTAACCAAACAAATCTGATTGTGAAAGAGACATTGATATTGCACTTACTATTTTAATAATTGACAAAATAATGGAGAATATATGCACTTAGATAATTTTATAATTTTTATTACTCACTTACATTATTACATTATCTAAAAAAGATGTGTATTTATACTATAATTTTGGATATTAATAAACAATACCTTAAAACATGCATGGATGATAAAAGCAAAGCTTAGATTAGTATAGTGACCAATATTGTCTAGGCTCTATCGACATTATCCCAGATGATTGTGAAAGTATTCATCACCCTATATTTTTTAACCTACACTAGTAGATGATTTTCACATGTTTTCTTGCTCTCTATCTTATATATTGATCTTCAAATTACATATCCTTACCTTGAAAACCCTAGTAACACTTTCAACACAAGATTGACTTAGAAAAATGGGTTGTAAAAATGGCTCAGATAATCCCAACCACTCCCCACTAAGTGACAAAGTGTTTAATACATTAAAATATTCTAAAAAGAGCTCAAACCACATATAGTTATCCTACATAGGTGTGTGTTGGGATAATTATGATCATATTAGAATCAAATACAATGCTTAGTTTTCAACACTTGACAACATACAACTTTGACCTATGTTTTTGTTTATACATGCATATAGGGATACTCATTTGAGAGATTTACATATGTGTATTATGTTTTTGGTAATGTATCAATATATTTCTAATTTATTTCTCAATCTTAATTCCTAATAGCTAGTGAATGACCAAGTGAGTGAATGACCAATGGGTTTAACCTCCCACCCAATTCACAATGGTAAATTTTGTAACCATATATTTTATTATATATTTACACAAGTATTAACTCACTTAATGTTTGGTCAAATACTTAAATATATCATAATAAACATTTTATGTGGAGTTATGGATCGAAGAGCAAAGAGTGTGGAAAGTGGGGAGTGATAGGATTTTAAAAAGGGATTTTGAGTGGGAAAAGGGATATAGGGATGGTTTCAATGATCAAGCATAGATTTTCAGCCCAAGAGTGGGTCCTTTAGTCATGAATAATAGGCTGTAGACATCCAATTATTATCACTATTTTGCTAAAATTCTAAATACAAATGACATTTTGCAATAATGCACAATCTAAACCAAAATCATTAAAATGCTCTAATTCATCTGCACACATCACGTGTAGGTGTTAATTTGTACTCATGTATCCTTGAATAGGGTGATGCATTATATGCAATCATTATCTTCTTCTAACTCACTGTGTCAAGTTTACAACCAACTAAATTGTTATTTTGGACCATTTAAATACTCTAATTCATTTGCACACATCACGTGCAAGTGATGGTTTATGCCTATGTATCCCTGAATGGGTCAATGCATCATTCCCAACTGTTATCATCCTCTAATTCAACTCTAATCAAAATGTGACCAGACAAATTAACATTTTGACCATTTTGATTAAACATGTGACCAATTTCCAAGAATTATAAAATATTAAATAAATTCATTAAGCAAATCAAATCAAATTAAGAGCTTAAGTGGAAAATCCATGGAAAGTTATTGAATATCTATTATTGGAAATTCATAATCCAAAATATCTAGGCCATGACATCACCCATGACATCATCAAAAGGGTGTCAATCATCAGGCATTAATGGAGATAAATATCAAGTTTAAGGCCACCCATGCCTTATTAATCCTCTCTTATTCCAAAATATCAATTATTTTTCTTCCAAAATTGAATTAAACCTTAGCCACATATCTTGATCTCAAGATGGATGGTCATAGTTGATTCTCAACATTTCTATAAACGTATAAATATATGAGCCACCATAGATAAAGAGAGAAGCTATTTAGTGCAAACAACCTATGCATAAATATTTCTATAACAAGTTTCACTAATATCTCCAAATTGATCAAGCAAGGAGCCAAATATATTGGTGTTAGAAGAGGTGTCGGAGGCACTTACTCAACTGCATTGTCAAAGACTTGGAGCACCAACTCTAGCCACAAACATGCTTATAGACCATATTTAAAGGAAAGCCACTTTGGGAGGGTATTGTTTGTCTTGATTTCCTCATTAGTTTCTTGATTTCATTGATACCACCCCTCGAGGGAGTGGGCTTACCATGTTATGTTCTTTATGTTTATTATTGATTCTCTTTACTATCACATAAACTAATTTTCTTTATAATCTTGATCTATATTTTGGTATGTCTAGTGGGACCATGCATCTCATGAACCATTCAGGTGTCATTTTATCCTTCTGATTGTTTATTCAGACCATATTTTGATGTTATTTTGTTTTTTCTTCTGATTTTCACATTTTCTATCTTCTTGACCAAATGGTAAGGTCACCCTGTATATCGGTAAGGTCATCTTGAACATCAGTGAGATTGACCTATGGAATGATGAGGTCACCCTGAGCAACAATAAGGTTACAAATGAAAATGGTGAGGTTGACTATTATAATTTCCTATTCACAATTTTTCATTTATAGATTAATGAGATCGACATGTGTAGTAGTGATATCAACCTATGGAATGATGAGGTTCAGTATTAATCAACAAGATCATGTTAAACCAAATTATAGGTAATTATTATGTTTAAAACTTAATTGAAAATGATGAACTCATTTTGTTAATTGGTGAGGTCATCTTGATAATTGGAAAAAACACCACATAGTATGTTTGCCTCTCTATAAAACAATGAGATCGCTCTATGGAATGATGGGATAGCTCTGTGGAATTACTATATTGCTCTGTAAAATGGTAAACTTACCCTATGTCCAAGTCTATAAAGTTAAAAATTGTAATATTTAGTTTCCTTTGGATATACTACACCTTTTTTTGACTACTAAAAGCTCTATTTTTGTAGGATTAAAACACTTTGATAGTTTATTTACAACAACAACAAAGTCAAGCATCAATCACACTTACTTTTTAAGATTAAAATGAACATCCATTGTAGCTTAATGCTCTTAAAAGTCTTTCCTTTTTACTTATTTTTTAAATTGGTTTTTAAAAAAATAATTTAGTCTTTGTTTTAGCAAACCAATCTTAGCATGTATGTTCTCCCCCATCCCCTTTAGATAACTTGGGTGACCAAAAGTACTTCACTTAATACCTTGTTCAAAATTAGAATAGGATATAAATAATGCCGTAAAGGCACTCCCCAAGTTATAAATGACTTGGGTCATCCTAAATGACCTTTAAAGTCCTTCTCTTTATATTTTTTGCATCTTAGCTTGTGGGTGGGATTTCATTGCCTCCCCACAAGTTTTTTAGGGGATTGTTGACCTGATATTTCGTCTCCTGGAATCATTCTAACCCCACTCCATGTTTGTGAATATAAATTAAGGGTGACTTGCTAGGACATTAGTCTAAATGGTTAAATTAACTCTGTTAACAATATCTACCTCAGAACAATAGCCTATTCTCAACATTGCACTACACTGGGCATTTTTATGGATGTAGTGGTTGTAAAAAGGACAAGACCTTTTTATAATGACTTTCAATAACTTATATCCAAATGACATGTTTCTCTCTATTTTTAACCACAGACATGGGACCATCTAGATCGATTTAAATTTATAGTTTTTAGACAAACCCCATTTGTCATGGAGTATTATTGGTGCGGGGTGAGTAGCCTGAAGTTTCAATCATCATACCATTTTTGAGAGAATGGGGTGCCTAAATAACCCTAATTTTCATGCACCTTTAATTTTTGTATTAAAAAACTTAATTCCTCTCAAGAAGGAGTATATTAATATAATCTAATGGTACAAAGCAACCTTATCAATTTCTAGGATCGAACGTACACTTTGGTGTTTTCTTGTTCTTGTTTACTTGTATAGATTTTTGAGTCTAAAACTATTTACGTGTGTGTAAAATGCTAAAAACAAAAACAAAAACACATGTTAGACACCACCTTTTAAACAATAAGGCAATACGTTGGTCAAATTAATTCAAAACAAATTACCTTGTTCAAAAATAAATCAAACAATTTGTGCTTATCTCCAAAAAGTGTCATTATGCTATCTATTTAGGTCTAGACTATTCATCACTTGAAAATCTAAAGTCCTTTAGTCAAAATTTAAAATTTTACCTTTCTAAATTCTAACCCAAAACATAATTGGTCTACGTTGGAGTCTTGCCTACAACTTGGGCTTAGGCAGTTAACCTTTTGTGCTTGGCTTATGTAACTGGGGTGGATTTTTTTGTTTGGTTTGAAATCCTTTGTTTAGACTATTAGGAATGGTAAACATATTCCAACCCAATAATCTAAAGTGTTGGAAGAAAAACATCATAAAGGAATCTATAGATATGATATGGAAAAATAAGGTAGATCATATATTATTCAGAAATGAAGCATAACGAAGCATACTAGTATAAATTAAAGCACTTACATATATAGGCAAGGTGAAATATTGAACTAGCTAAGTTGGACAATGTAAGATAAATCTTTACATAGGATAAACTCACTACAAGACAAAATAGCTAGCTAATACACTAGTAAACATGAGAAAATACATACTCTAACACACCTCCTCAAGTGAAGCTAGGGGATAACAAAACCCAAAAAATAAATAGTGACATATCCACAGTATGAGTCCTAGCAACTAGGACTAATAAGGTACTCATGTACAATATGTAGAGAAGATTACAAAGAAATTTAGTCAAGAATTAGTCTATAAATAATGAAACATGCATAAAGAACTCATAATTAAGCCTATCTATTCCTATGGGAATTACAAAGGATAGCAAGAAAAAAATGAAATAAAGTAACACCATATTACCTTCCCAAATGGATTCACCATACCCATGTGGCTCAAAAACATGTTCTCCCTTGATCAAGCATCCTTGTCTTTGTCAACAATGGTGCTAAGCTCTTCCAATGCCTTAAGAAAACTCCATAAAACCTAGGCTCTTGATTCCAAATCACTAAACTAGCCTATCAATGAAGCTTGTAAACAAAATCAATGATCAAATGTAAAGCCTTGTGAAAACAATTTAACATTATAACTTTGAAATATTCAAGCTTTATTTTCATGTCCATGGCCTCTCTATTTATAGATTTTGAGATTGTTCAGGATCAACCATGACCATCCATCTCAAGATTGAAATGTGTGGCCATGGATAATCCTAATATTATGAATTAAATCCATTATTATATTCATCATGACCTTGGAAGAAGGGGCATTGAAGAGGCATGGGATGCATTAACTAGGCATGGGTGACCCATAATCCTGATATTTTTGGCATTTAAGGCCTAGGGATGTCTTCCCAAGAAATGATGTTACCTGATGATACAGTTAATAGGAATCAATTTTCAAAAATAAATATTCAACAACTCTTATGGAAAATCCACTTAAGCTCTTGATTTGGATTAATTATCCTTAAACAAGTCTAATCAACATTTATGTAATTATTTGAAAATTGGCCCTCAACTAATCAAAATGGTCAAAAAGTCATATTACTAGATTGTAATTTAACTGAAGAGGAATTGGAAGGTAATATTAGATGCATTGGAGCTATATTCCCATTTAGGATATTATCAAAACCAAAAAACAAAGGTATGTGACATGTATCAATGAATTAGAAGTAAAGATTGATCCAAAATGCTAAATGGTGAATGTCATTTTGACTTGAAATGATCTGATCAAAGTTAGCTAGCTCATAAAATGCATTGCCCTATTTAAGGATATTTTGACCTAAATTGGCACTTTTAAGTGACAAGTTTAAACCATGTAGGGTGTTTTATGGATTTTGACCTAAAATGTGCATTTGAGTACAATTTGAGTCAGATTGACAATTTCAACACAAATGGTGTTAGGAATTGGATGTCTACATTTTACCCCTATTTGAGAAGGTGTAGTGAGACATTTAGGTGAAGTGACATCTTTTTAAAGAAAAGAGTTGTCAAGAATAAATTAGAAAAGACCCATGATGCCCTTTTGAGAGGGCATACTAGGATGGAAGAAAAGGATGGACTCTTGAAAATAGAGAGAAAGTGAAAGATTAACCCATGGAATAGATCACATCTAGATGAGCTAATGTTTGCACACATGATCACCATCAATGATCAAAATATAATTAGTAGTATAATAGGCCCAAGAGACAGGGGGAGTGGGAAAGATACAATCCATAAATGTAAGGGACACACTATAAATATACCCAATTTGAGAGTACAAACTATGTACTTATGACATTGATCAATCATAAGACAAGTTGCACATTAAAATATTGCCATCATGGGATTTAATGTAGAGATCTTGGAATTAGAGGAAAAGAGAGAACATTCTACTTCAGGAAGGGAAGCACCACTAGAACAGGTTCTCTAAAGAGAATCTAATAATGAGTACTCTAGTAGAGCAGATTTGATCATGATAAAATAGTTTTACCCTAGTAGGGTGAATCTTGATCATTGATAAAGAATAAATAATGATTTCCCCTATAGATCTGATTTAATTTGGACATTGTTCAGATGTTGTGCCCCAACATGGGTAATTGGCAAGCAAAATAGCTCAAAGATATAACCCAAAAGAAAGGTTAAATCAAGCGGGTGCAAACGTACATGCAATGGTGTAATGGCTTAGAAGGACATATTATAATGCACAAAGAGATGAGAGAGATGAAAAGACGAATGGAGATAGTTGAGCTGACCTCAATAAAAATTGAGTGCTACTTACATAGTTCCATGGACTCATGTTCCAACATGAACTTCAGGCCAATGTAGTTCACCCAAGTTTGGGAGAGAATGGAATGAGGAATGATGAAAAATGACCAAGAATTGATTAGACTCACAATGTATGCAAATATATGCACATCTAAGCATAGACAAAGAAGCCTGAAATGCATGCTACTTAGAAGTCAAATTCTATATCATGAGCCTAGGTTTTACAAAGTATTCTTGGGAATCGTTCATCGAAGTTGATGTTGACATTAAGATGTTGAGACCTAAGCACAAAGTGATTTATATAGAGAAATAAATTAGGCATCATAAGTATAAATAACTTAGAATGACATAAGATTCCTATTGCACTAAGCCAATTCAAATGTGAATATCTATAACTAAGGATAATGGTAAAACAATGACCAAAACCAGAGTTACAATGATTTACATTTAAACAAAAAATTAAAATAAAGAAAAAGATAAACATAAATGAACCTAACTTGAAATAAAGAAATGATCTTAATCCAGAACAAAAAATTTTAAAAATAAAATTAAAGAATGTCTTAATGACATGAGACCAAGATATGAATAATCAAGATCCATGTGGACCATCAAGGCATTCTTGAACATAAAAGAAAAAAGCAAATCAAACAGAAAAATAAGACACCAAAAACAATCAAATAAACAAAATGGTCCAAGAACAACATAATAACATAGGATCAAGATATAGACAACCAAGATCCATGTGAATCATCAAGATGTTCTGAAACACAAAAGAGATAAGCAAAAATAATGAAGAAAACATAAGATCAGGATGAGAAAAGAAGCAATAAAAAGAGAAAAGGAGAATAAATAAAAGGAGAGGTGTGAAAGTAAATAAATCACCAAGAAAACATAACAAAACACCAAGATAAGTCAAATAAGCACACACAAATAAAAACCACGTTAGTGTGGTTTTAAAGACAAATGTTTATGCATGTGCAGTAAAGGTGTTACTTTCCACCACATTATAACAAAGAACAATGACACGATAATTATTCCCTAATTAAAGAGGAAAAATGACAGAAGAAATGGGGTAAGAGAAGAAAAGGAAGGGGTTGGTAGAGTTGACTCTAGATGTATAAAACAAGTAGATGTTACCTACATATTTCCATGGATACATGTTCCAACGTGAACTTTAAGCCAAATGTAGTTCTCCCAGGAAATAAGATAGAAGAAAAATGATGATCAAACCAACATAATTAATGTCATAGAAGAAATGAAAGATACAAAAAATAAATGAGAATGGTCTAGAAAATAAGAAGCTGATGAGATGAGAAAGAATGATCTTATAAAATGACAAGTGTGTGGAACAAGATAAAATGAACTGGCATTTATGTGCTTGCAAAATGGCAAGAGTGTAGCATGGTGGAACAGGAATGTACAAATGTATAAAATCTTGAGATAATGTTTTTATTCTTTTATGGATCATGTTTTGATTTTTTTGGTATTTTCAAAGTATTTCTAATCTTTTTGGTGTTTTTGGAATAAAATATGCACAAGGTGTGACCATCTAGTCAAGGAGATGCACATCCTAAGTAGAGGTTCCAATAAGATAGATAAGCTAGTTGCAATGTCCTATGCTCATAAATCAGTGAGAGTAAGGTTCTTGATCTATAATAGTGTAGCAATGGTTTGGAATTGAGAAGATTTTTTTGTTCATTTGTCTGAAGCTGCATAATACTATCCTTGTTGAACTCCTTTGTAAATCTGCTACCGAGGATGTTCATAATGTTCATCAGACATAATTGAGATCATAATTGGTTGAGGGAAAAAAAGTGTTCAAGATTATAACATGCCTTAGACATAAAAAAAATATGCTTCTCAAAGAGAGAAGTCTAGAATGGGATGAATAATGTGTTCAGAGTGCCAAGGATTCAAAGCCTTTTACTGTCAAGAATCATGAAAAGTGGGCCAGGGTAGTATAAAATGTGTTCAAGGTAATACAAAAGGGTGGAATAAAATTATGACAGCACAAGTTGCCCCCAAGTCAGGGGTCTTGTAGATAATGGTTCAAAGTTGTTCATGCATAGAACCTCTTAAGGTGTATGATGTTCATGGGCTCTAAAATTTCTTCACCATTAGGTTTAGCAAGTCGATATGCCCCTAATCCATAGTTTGTTGTGACAATATATGGTCCTAACCAATTAGGTTAAAACTTGCCTTTATTTTTGGGTTTAACATTCATATTCTTTTGGTTCTCTTTCAAAACTAAGTCACCAATCTAAAATTCTTGACGGAGAATGTGCATGTTGTAGCTCCTTTGTAATCTATTCTGATAGGCCTACAAGTTTTCTAGGGCAGCCAAACACTTACCATCAAGAAGCTCTAGTTCGTGTAGTTGTGAGGCTCTATAGTCTTCATTATCTTCAATTTACTCTAGTGATATTCATAATGATGGGATCTCAATCTCAACTAGGATGATAGCTTCAGTGCCAAAAACAAGAGAGCATGGAGTAGCTCCAGAGGGGGTGTGATGATTGAATCTGTAAGCCCAAAGAGTAGGAAAGAGTTGTAAGTGCTAATTATGGCCAACATCATTGATAATCTTCTTTAAGATGGCTAGAATGGTTTTATTTGATGCCTCAACTTATCCATTGCCTTACGAGTTATATGGAGTGGATTTCTTGTGCTTGATTTTAAATTTTGCACAAAGAGATTTCACATCTTAGTTTACAAAGGATCTATCATTATCGAATATAATATGATCTAAGATGCCATATCAATAGTTGATATGGTAATGAATGAATTTGGCTATTTGTTTCCTAGTAATATAAGTGAGAGGAATGGCCTCAATCCACTTGGTAAAGTACTCAATTGTAATCAAAATGTGCTTATGGCCATCTGAAGATGTTGGGTTAATTTTCCCAATGAGATCGAGACCCCATGTTGAGAACAGCCATGGTGTTATAATCGACTGCAATGGTAAAGAAGGTGCATGTATCAAGTTGCCATGCTACTGACAAAGAACACACTTCTTTACATTATTACAAGCATCTATCTCTATTTTGGGTAAATAAAAGCTTGTTCTGATAAGTTTCTTTGCTAGGACTACACCATTAGTATGGGCCTCACACATTTCTTCATGAACCTCCTTTACTACCAGCTTGGATTCTCCCAAATATAAATAATGAAGAAGAGTTCCATCATAGCCTTTTTGATCAAGCATGTTTTCAAGGAGGATATAACGTGTTAAGTGTTGAAGTAATAGTTTTTATTAGTTGTTGAAAATATTGGTGGGAAATACATGACTATGGAAATAGTTATAAAAATATCAGTACCATGGTAGCTCAAGTGAGGGATTAGGATTAGCAACAATGCATATCCTCTCTGAATCTAATAGAATATGTGCTACTTGAAGAAGATTTTCACTCAAGAACTGATATTATTTATCACTATCATGTATTTGATTCATGGAACCAATTATTGTAATTGTGTCAATAGATCTATTGTTAAATCATGAAACTTGCTCAAACTATAGAGATTTTAAATGTGTTTTGAGGTTATCAACAATTTGCTTGTAAGGAACAAGCCTATTATCTCTTGTCTGATACTGGTCAGTTGTCTAATTTATGATTAACTTTGAATATCCATAGACCTTTAAGCTTTGAATATCCCATTATATGGCAATATGGAGCCCTAAAACCAATGCCTGATATTCGGCCATATTGTTTGTACACTAAAATTGTATATGGAAGGCTTTGGGGATTAAATCCCCCTATGGTGTGTTCAATAATATGCCAGCTCTAGACCCTCAGGATGTGAAAGACACATCAAAATATAGCATCCACTATTTATGTTCTTGTGATGCTTATCCTATCATCATGATAGAATCATCTAGAAGGTCAAAGTTGAGAGGTTAGTGTCCGTAATAGGAGCTTCTGTAAGTTGGTCTACAAGAACCTATCCTTTGATTGCCTTTTGATTCTGGTAATCAATATCAAACTCACTGAGGAGCATAATCTATTTAGCCATGCATCCTTGAAGGGTTACTTTAGATAAGAGGAACTTGAGAGGATCTACCTTGGTGATAATAATAGTTTTGTTATTTAGCATATAATGTCACAATTTCTAAGTGGCGAACACCATAGCTAACATGCCTTCTTAATAAGCATATAATTATGTTCATAGGATACCAATTTGTGCTTAAATAATAAACTACATGCTCCTTAACATGATCATCATGTTGAGCCAAAAGTGCCCCCAGTGCATGTTTCGTGGCTGATATATAAAGAAGTAGTGGCTTTCCTTGTGTTGGAGGTCATAAGACTGGTGGATTGGCCATGTATGTTTTAAGCTTTGAAAATGCTATCTAAAAATCTTCATCTCACTAAAATGTTAACCCTTTATTTAAGAGATGGGTAAATGGGTGGCACTTATCTGCCAATTGAGAAATGAACCTGCATATAGACTGGATCTTGCTTTATAGACCTCACAACTATTTAAGATTATTTGGTGGAGGCATTTACATAATAGCATTGACCTTTGCAAGGTCAACTTCAATCCCTCATTGTGATACAATGAACCCTCGTAATTTTCCTAATGTGACACCAAGACATATTTTTTAGGATTCAAGTGGACTTTATATGCACAAAGCCTCTCAAATATTCTTCATAGAAAATTAGGGTGTCCAAATTTTGCTCTTGGTTTTGCTAATATATCTTCAAAATAGTCCTCAACAATGTCATGCAACATGTCATGGAAGATGATAGTCATTACACATTAATATGTGGCTCTAACATTCTTTAAACCAAATGGCATGACTTGGTAAAAGAATGTCCCCCACAGAGTGGTGAATGTGGTCTTACACTGATCTTTAGGAGCTATCTTGATCTGATTGTAACTAAAAAATCTATCCATTAAGGATAGCATCTCATACCCAGTAGTTGAGTCAATGATCAAGTCGATGTTGGGCAGAATAAAATCATATTTGGTGCATACTTTTTTGATATCATAAAAATTAGTACAAAAATGTATGCATAGGGTATTTTTACTCGTTGGTATTATGTTATAAACTCATTCAGTGTAGTACAATGGCATGATAAAATTGGCTCCTAACAACTTTTCTAACTCAACCTTAACCAAAAGCTCGATGCATAGATGCATCTTTCTCAACTTTTGCTTGATTGGTTTAGCATCAGGGTGAACAACAAGATGATGCACAACTAAATCTGGGTCCAAGCCTGACATGTCAGAGTATGCCCATGCAAAGATGTCTATATAATCTTTAAGAATGGATATAATATGTTCACGTTCTGATTCAAAAAGGGAAGCTCCAAGATAAACAATTTTAGTACCCTCATGGGTTCCTAAATTCACTTCTATTGTGCTCTCCATAAGGAGTATGGATCCATATTCTAGAATTATAGGCAATGTATGGTCATGATGATTTTATTTTTCTATATCTTCTTGTTGTTCCTCCCAAAGATCTGGATAATATGAAGAATCAAAATTTGTCTTCTAAGGTAAAGGCCAATTGGAAAAAACCTCTAGAAAATCAAGATCAAGATGCTCAAATGTTTGATTTTGTTCTAAATAGATGCTTATACTAGCTATGGAACTTGGGCTAGATGGACTTTTTTACATCCTGAGTCGATGAGCAAACTTTTCCTCCTAGGAGTGCCTAAAATAGATTTTCACTTAAAGGCTTGTCTTTTTATTTACTTTTTCCCTGATGAACAAGTGCCTCAAAGAGGTTTTCACCTAAATATCTCTATATTTGTTCTTTATTATGACCAATAAATTTTGCCTGCTCTCCAAAATAGGTAGAAGAATTTAATGAAAAATCAAAACCCTACTTATGATCACCAATGGGGAATGCATCTTGCAGGTCCATGTATTCTACAATTGATTCTTCATTTTGAAACTCATCAAGGCATATGACCAAATTTTTCTAATCCTAATCTATGAGTTCAAGATGGCAAAGGCATAGGTTACAGTGAGGGTTTGCTTTAGGACAAGAAGCACCAATGGTAAAGATATAATGTCCTGCTTCAAGAAGGGAAGCACCACTAGGATGGGTTTTTGCTTCAGGAGGGAAAGCTTCAATAGGTTGGATTTTTCCTTTAGGATGGGAAGATCCAATAGGTGTTATGGTTAATATGGCATTTAAATCAAATAAATATGAATCAACAAGCTCATCAAAAAGGCTATAATGGGATATTGTGTCACTATTAGGAGTCTTGTTACTAGTCACTTTGGAAGAGTCACTACCAAATGTCATGAAGTCATCCTCTGGTGGTTTAAATCTGAGACCATGATTCCAATTGATGACTGCAGCTGATAAGGGTTCTAAAATTCCTTGCACCTGTGGGCCAAGGCCTTTCCCTTTATATTCAAGATGATCCATTATCCTATTGGGGATAGGATACTTTGGATTTTTAAAACAATCAGCAAGGCCTTCAGAATATTACCAATATCTGTCAATAAAATCCTGTAGATCTTTTTTGGTGCAATTACAGGTACAAAAACCACAGGAGGTTTTGGTTACTTCTTCTTTGGTTGCCAAATCTAATCAAGTTTGTTAGGAATTTGTGAAGTTTTAGGCTTACCAAATGTTTTAAGGTATTTTGGTAATTTTATAATATGGAGGACGTCTTTCAAATGGTAAATGTAAATGCCTACATGTTTAATAATAACCTTCTTGGCTAGAGCTGTAGGAAATGGATCGACCAAAGTGGAGGCTAAATCACCAGGGTCTATATAATTAGATGGAGATGGATGAGAAATGATGGGTTTGTTCTTCTCCATAATGAATTTATAAATTGGGAAATAGTTACAATTACAAAACTCTACTTCAATATGCTTATAGTATTGATATGGTTGTTTATCAATGGGAATATTAAGCTTGATCCCATCATGGGGAAACTTAAGGCATTGATGAAGAGTAGATGGAACTACCTGTACTTCATGGATCCAAGGATGACCAAGAAGTATGTTATAAGGAAGCTTAATATCCATAATATGGAATAATGTATGATGAGAAATAGACCCAACCATGACTAGCAACCAAATTATACCATATGAATCCCTCTCAGCATTATCATAAGCCTTGATTGTAATAGTTTTTAGCTAAATGTCTTTATCCATGTAGCCTAATCATCATACCAATTTAAGAGATATGATGTTCAACCCTGAATCATTATCTATAAGAACCTGCTTGATCTTGTGATCCATAATAATTATCTCAATGTATAGTGGGTTATTATGGTTTGGGCTGAGGGTGGACATGTCCTTCTGATCAAATGTGATTTGCTAAAATAAAGACAAATGTCCATCTAGGTTTTAGAACTAATCAAGGTTTATATCATTAGGCATAGCAGACTCTTATAAAAGCTTGTTGAAGATGGTTTTATGGACAACATATGTTTACAAGAGTTCTAATATGGAAATTTATGTAGGGGTAGGGGTTTTATCTAATTGATATGTTAGACTATAAGGCCTTTGAACTATGGATTGAACTAGTTTAGTCTTTGTTGGGATAGTATGCAGCTTTGGAACCATTGGCACAATGTTCTCATTGGGTTTTATATAAAAAGTGGGTGAAGGGCCCTAGATGGTAATTCACAGGCATCTAGTTACAACTACACAACCTAGAGGTGGCAAGGAGTTATTATAAGTAGAAGAGGGAGGCAAAATGCCTTAGATGGTGACTCGTGGGTGATTAACAATATTACAATAATTTTGGGTCAGAGAGGAGACTTAATAAGAAAGGTAATGTTGTTCAGGATTAGTAACCCATGCAAATAGAGTAGAAATACGATGATGCAAACCCAACATGGTATTACTAGGTGGAGAGGGTATTGACCCTATAATGATGGGTCATGTGTTGCAAGGAACATGAGATTGGCCATGTGGCTTCATAGTAATAATGGTAATGTGGGTTGCAAAAATGCATCCCACAGTGTTATTATAGTTGTAAGGTACATTATTATAAGCCACATTATTAGTGTGGGCATTATGATCTTGATTAAGCTCATTACAAGTTTGACCTTGTTGTTGGTTCTAATTTTACCTCTGTCCTTTATTGTGACCATTTTGATTGTTTCTTGGTGGTGTTGGATCATGTCGAGGAAAAGGGTCTTTGTAGATTCCCATATCTTGATTTGTGTCTTGATTAAGGGCCAGCTTAATTTCTAGTTCACCACTTTAATTAAAGTCCTCAATAATATGTCATAATTGAATGCAATGATATGCACTGTGACTAGCAACACGATGAAAGCTACACCATTCATTATCTTTGTACCAATTTGGTTTTGTCTGATCTTAAGGAAATGGCCTTGATATTGGCCATATAATTAAGTTAGCTACAATGAGCTTTTGTAACACTATTTCAATCGATTCTCCTAACTTGCTAAAGACTCTAAAATTATTATGAAATGCCCTTCATGGAGGTTATGTCTACAAAGTAGGTAATGGATTTAGAGGAGTTAATTATACATTTGAAGGAGGCATAGCCTATACCATTTGTACATGTCTTATTTTAGTCACCCCATTTCAAACTATGTTCTTATTTTTGTTAAAGCCCTTAGGCTTATCTTGCATAGCTATTTGAACTAATGATTTAACCTGATTAGACACTTGACCTTGCAAAAAAAAATTAATAAGGCCCTTAGCAATAAGAGCCTTCTCAATTTTCACTCTTTTGTCAATAATTTATTCAAATGAGTTAGCATAATCTAATCATAGATTATGCACAACTTCAAGATGTAAATTATGTGCAAAGATATCAGCTAACTATTTATCTGGTAAATTATGTTGAAATTAGCCTACCAATGCTCTCAACCTTTTCAAATATGAAGAAAAACTTTCACCATCACATTGTTTGGCTTTTCATAAGTCAACAATGGTTAATTCATGTTCTATGTTATTAAAAAAATAGTTAGCTAACTTTTTTGATAAGTCATTCCAATCCACAACTGATCCTTTGGGTAGTTTAAGTATCTAATCAAGAGCTTGTCCCACTAAACTTCATGGAAATAGTCATAGTAAGTACTTACTATTGTAAACAACTTCTTGACATAAGATAAAGAATGCATGTATGTGCTCACATGGATCTCCTTTTCCTTTGTATTTGTCAAATTTGGGTGCCTCAAAATGAGGTAGAAAGAGATTTTGGAGAATAGATAAATCAAATAGATATGGTCATATCTCATCAAATTTTTACTTTTTGACTCTATAATTCATCTCCAATATTTGAACAATTTCCTTCATAGAAATCCATTCTTGCATGTTTGGTGCATTTGTGGATTGAATAAGATGTTGTTGGGGTAGAATGTGCCCCTAGTTTTGTTGTTGTTGGGGTGGAATGTGCCCCTGGTTTTATTGCTATTAGGGTGGAATGTGCCCCTAGTTTTGTTGTTATTGGGGTGGAATGTGCCCCTAATTTTGTTGTTATTGGGGTGGAATGTACCCATGGTTTTATTGTTGTTTGGATGGAATATGCCTCTGGTATTGTTATTGTTGGGGTGGAATGTGCCCCTGGTTTTGTGTGGATCTATAAGGGGTGTATACCTTTTAATCCATGATTTGGTTCTGATTTGCACCTTGGGTTGAGAACATAGGTTATTGATTCTTAGATTGTAAAATTTTCCTTGAATTTGGTTGTTTCATATTTTGTTGATTTTGGAAATTTATATGTTTATTTATCAATTTTTGGGTTGGTTTAAAAGAACTGACCAAATGGTCTTGAGGTATTTCCTCAATTCGAATTGAATGTTTGGGTTTACAAGTTTATAAAGTAACAAGAGGTTCTTGATGATTTAAGAACGTATGTTCCATGTCAAATGGAACACTATATAAGGTCTCTTTTGACTTTAACAATTCATTTAGATTACCTTGATCCACTATGGTAATTTCCTCATCCAATTTTTATTATGTACTTTCAACCACATTTGGTTATTCTTTCAAAGCATTATTATGAATTAAAGTGGCAACTAGGGAGTCAGTTAAGTCTATGACAAGTTGATCTAGATATCATTGACTTATTATCTTGATCTTACATAGAAGATCCAAATTTATGGGTGTTGACTCTATTTGTATTTCCTTTCCTTTGTTAAAGGAAGAAGGTATGTCTTTTTGTGCAAAATCTTGCTCTTGTCATCATTGTTCTCCTTCTCTAACTAAGGTATGCAATTATTCTATAAGAAAGTCAGAAGGTAGTCTAGCACCAGATTCTATCAATCTAAGAAGGGCTTCAACTTGATCTTCTTTGGGTTGATATTCATTGTAATCATCTTTGGATCCTTCTATTATGGGGATATCATCAAATACAATGGGGTTATTTTGACCATCATCGAATTTCTCGTCTTCATAACTAAGACCATAAGAGGCCCCACTACGAGTGAACATTTGATTCATGTCTAAAAAGAGTTGTTATGTGTGTTTGACTAACTTTGAAACAATGTTTGGAAACCAAAAAAAGTATGCTTTGGCTCTCTTTTAAACATACAACCAAGGTACCAATGAGACTATAAGAGAGGGTGGTTTGAAAACATGCATAATTTAGAAGATTCAATTCATGAGTTTACTCAAATTTTAGTAAATTTGAAATTGTATAGATAGAAAGAGAGTAAGGTAACTCAAAGACCCAAGGTGAAAACTAGTATACCAAAGCCTAGATCTTTGTGATATGCCCGTACCATAAAATCTAGTTTCAACCTTGAAAAGTTGACCCTAGAAGTTTAGAAGAAAGCTCTTCAGATTATGAAGAAGATAAAATGGACTAAGCAACTCAAGATGTAAAAACATATGTGAATCACTAAGTATAAATCTAGGACCAAATAGGTAGCACAACGTCGCCACATGATTCCAATAGGATAAAATATGTTCTAGGACTCAAAGTGTGAGCAATATGCAAGATGACTTGAGTCCACCAAGATGACAATGTGATTTTGAGTCTTAATAAATGACCTTCAATCCAAATGGAAAATTGAACCCAAGTTAAAATAAGCTTAGTGCGTAAATGGTGAACCTACTTTGACACACCAACCCTCAGAACTCAGAAAGGTTCAATTTCAAAGGTGGATTATAAATGAAAGATTTAAACAAATTGGGTATAATATCTTGACTCAATTGGGGAGCATGACTATGCCAAAGTGGATGACATGACACAAAGTTTTTGATAACAATTTAAACAAGGGAAAGGTGAATTTTCCTTTTAGATAGCATAATGCCTCCCTTGCTCAATAAAATTAAGGACAATGTGATTTGGTTAAGTTCTTTGAGATAACAAGTAGTTTTAGACATAAATCAAGACCAAGTAAGCTAATGACAAAAAACAAATGTCTTAAGTCTAAATTGACAAGGTATGGCAAAATGGGGTCTACTAAAGTAGCAAGTTTCGATCATTCTAGGGGAATCAATTACACAATGAATTTCATGTCAAATGATGCAAAAGAAAAGCATGTAAATTAGGTGACCACATCATTGGCTAGTTGTAAAAAGGTATAGTACTTTTTACAACCACTACATCTTATTGTTCACTCAGTGTAGTGCGATGTCCAAATGTAGATAAATCTTATGTGCAACTCCAAAACAATCAAATGAAATCAATGTTGGGAGGTGAAACCCCAGGTCAAATCTTCCCTAAAGAACTCATGGGAGGTAATGACGTCCCCCTCGCAAGCCAAATTTGCATGTAAATAAAGAAAACATAAAATAGAAAGACTTTAGGGTCATTTTCAAGGTCAACCAAGCTTTGATGAGTTTTTGGGGAGTGCTTTAGATGACATTCTTTCTAAGCCTTGGACTAGGCTATTTACAATAGGAATGGCATTTTTGATTCCAAGGGTTCTCTAAAGGCGAAAAATGGAAGAGCATACATGAAACATTCCTCTTTTTTCCAAACAAAACCTAAGTCAACAACAATTGACAAGTGTGTTCAATTTTAAGCCCAAATGAAATATTTGGTGATGTTCATTTGACCCCTTGGTCTTAGTTGCAAACTTTGAAAACATTCACCAAAACATCTAAATTCTTTGTTAAACACCAAAACAAAGTTCTTAATTGATTTGTAAGCATATAAAAGGTGATTTAAACATGTTTTTATCAAATTTCATGCTTGATCCTATAGCAAAAATGTGAGCATGTCCTTTAGCTTTGAAGCTCTTTTTAGTTTGAAATAATAAAATTTGGAAAAATAGCTCTCAGGTCTATATTTTGTAAAAACATAGTGATCAACGTCAGTTTTTATAACTGATGATGGTTACTTTTGCTAATCGATGTCAATTACCCAAATGATCTTAGTTAAGCTATGCAACTGATGTCGGTATTACCTGTCGACGTTGAATACTGTGTAAAACCATGGCAACCAAAGATGGTAAAATAAAGTTAGAAAATCAATTTGCAAGAGTTTTAAGGGTCTAAATAAATATTTTAGAGTTGAAAAATGATCTTCTTCATGTGTGAGATGCATCTGTTCCCACCAGGTGTGTCAAGATGTAAAGAGGATTACACAACAAGTTAGTTAAGCATTAGTCCATAAATAATGAAACATGAATAAAGAACTAACAAACTAAGCCTATCTATTCCTATAAGAATTACAAAAGATATCAAAAAATAAATGAAAGAAAGCAACACCATATTACCTTCCCAAATGGATTCACCATATCCATGTGGCTCAAAAACATGTTCTCCCTTGATCAAACATCCTTGTCTTTGTCAAGAATGGTGGTAAGCTTCTCTAATGCCTCAAGAACACTCCATAAAACCTAGGCTCTTGATTCCAAATCACTAAACTAGCCTATCAATGAAGCTTGCAAACAAAATTAATGATCAAATGTAAATCCTTGTGAAAATAATTTAACATTATAGCTTTGCAATAGTCAAGCTTTTTTTATGTCCATGGCCTCTCTATTTATAGATTTTTGAGATTGGTCAGGATCAACCATGACCATCCATCTCAATATTGAGATGTGTGGCCATGGATAATCCTAATATTTAGAATTAAATCTATTATTATCTTCATCATGACCTTGGAAGAAGGGGTATTGAAGAGGCATGGGAGGCATTAACTAGGAATGGGTGACCCATAATCCTGATATTTGTGGCATTTATGGCCTAGGGATGTCTTCTCAAGAAATGATGTCACCTGATGATGCATTTAATATTAATCAATTTTCAAAAATAAATACTCAAAAAATCTTATGGAAAATCCACTGAACCTCTTGATTTGGATTAATTAGCCTTAAACAAGGTTAATCAAAATTTGTGTAATTGTTTGAAAATTGGCCCTCAATTAATCAAAATGGTCAAAAAGTCATATTATTGGATCATAATTTGAATGGAGAGGAACTAGAAGGTGATGTTAGATGCGTTGGAGCTGTATTCCCATTTAGGATGTTTCCAACACCAAATAACAAAGGTACGTGATGTGTATCAATAAATTAAAAGAAAAGAGTGACCTAGAGCACTAAATTGGCAAATGTATCATTTTGACTCGAAATGATCTAATCAAAGTTAGTTGGCTCATAAAATATATTTCCATATTTAGGGATACTTTGACCTAAACTAGCAATTGTAAGTGACAAGTTTGAACCATTTAGGTCATTTTATGGATTTTGACCTAAAATGTGCATTTGAGTGTAATTTGAGTAAGATTGAAAATTTCAACAAAAATGGTGTTAGGAATTGGATGTATACACAATATATATATCTATGAAATGAAGATGTAAGATGTTCTCATCAACACCCTCAAAGGATAACTTCTGAAACCACAAGCATGCCACATAACTCAAGGAAATGAGGTGATACAAAAGGCTTCATGAAGGTGTCTACAACCTATTATTGAGTCAAAATTTACTCCAAGATAATAAGGGCATCCTAAATTTATTGATAAATGAAGTGCATATGTACCTTAATGTGTTTTATTTGTTGATGCTTGACTAGGTTACAATATATGTGAATTGCACTTTGGTTGTCACACTAAAGTACAGTGAGTGAATCCTATATGAAGCCAAATATTGTCAACAACTGATGAAGCCAAAGAACCTATTGATTCTCTATAATTGATGCCTTATACCTAGCCTCTATAGATGAAATTTAAATAGCCTACTAATTCTTGCACAACCAATCAAAAAGTGAAGAACCAAGATAAAAGATGTAGTCAGAAGTGAAATGCTTATCATCAAAATAACTTACCCAATTTGAGTCACTGTATCTAGCCAACTGAGTAAAACCCCTGGTGTAGTGTAATCCAAAATGAGTAGTGCCTCACAAATATCATGAAATCCTCTTGACAGCCTACCAATGATTTTCATGAAGGTCATGTGAAAACCTAGATACAATCCCAACTATAAATGAAATATAGGGGAAAGTGGGAGTAAAATACATAAGATTCCCAACCATCTACCTATACAATGTAGGATCACAAAGTGGAGTAGTATAAGAGGTAGTGAGAGTCACTCTAGAATGAAAAGGAGAAGGACTTGGTTTGAAATCAGCCATGCCAAAATTCTAAAGAAGATCAATGGTATACTTTTGTTGACTCAAATTAATCCCTATATCTGACTATGAAATTCGTAAACTAAGGAAGAGATGTAAAAGACCAAGATCTATCATGTTAAACTATGTTGAAAGTGCCTATTGAATAGTATGAATCTGAGATGAGGATTTGCTTGTGAGAAGTAGATCATAAACATACAACACTAGAATAATATTTCCTCCCTAATATGTTGAATTTAAACTATGGTACTAGAGCATTGAGGTGTTTTCCCCATCCACATTGCTACAAATTTGCTTCAAAAAATTTCCTTGCCACTGCTTCTTCCTTTATCATAAACCCTCAAGCCATTTTTTATTTTCCTCTTATGATTTTGGCACTTTCATTGAAGCTTTGAAGAGAATGTGTGGTTTTTATCCTTGGAAGAAAGGTGGAGAAGAAGTGGATCATTGATTTCCCTTGAAGAAAGAGGCATCCCTATTGGAGAAGCATCAGTTTTGGATGAGAGACGCAAATTTTCAAGACTTTTTGAATATTTTATTGCTTTTAAAGATTTTGCTTTCAATATTTTGATCATGGAGATCTACTTCTTTCACCTAGAGAGGCCTTTTTTTTAGCATTACCTTTATTTGTTTTATAAATTGATGCTTGTACATGACAAAGAAAGATGTTGGCTTTTATTTATTATTTCAGATCTACATCAAAGAGGCATCCTTATTGGAAAGGCATCAAATTTGAAGTTTGTTTTTTAGCATTAAAGGCATTTTGATAAAGGAATTGATATGCAAAGGAAGCATAGAAGTTTGTTGGACTTCATCAATTTTTAGATCTGCAAAGAAAGCATAATATGTGTATTGTCTTTCCCTAGAGAAAGATACAAAACAAGGCATTTTTTTGGCATCTTAGCATTTTATACATACTTATCTTGATCTGTGATGAATCACACAAAAAAATTTATGGGTTTTGTGCACTTTGATTTCATATTTTCATATCATTTTTAATTTTTTAATTTCATTAAGTGATGCAAAAGTTATGTCAATTGTACTAACAACTATTTTTCATTTTTCTTAAGTGAAATATAGGTTTTTTTTTTTATTGGTCTTATTTACTGCATAAATATTTTGGCATCCTTATTTTAGATTTGGATCTTAAAAAAATAGTAAATCACCTTTTCTTTCCTATCAAAATAGCTTATTTTATTCATTTTTTAAAATTTCCAAGCTGTATTTTTTTACCTCAAGAGGAAGCATAGTTTGCTTGCACAAGCATAACATTAACCAAGAGGATCTTTTTTCATGTTGATAGGCATTTATGAGTCCATGATTTAATTTCAGTTCCAATTAGTGGTTAAACAACTATGTTCTTTTCTTATTTGGTCTCAAAAACTAGTTTGTAATGATGTTTTTAATGTTTTGACTCATTTTATAGGAAATTATAACACCAATAACTTTTGAACTGTAACTCAGATTTGAGTTCTATTTATTTCAAAAGTGCATGTTTTTCAATTATCTATCTATTGGTATCATTGATTTGTAAAAAATGTGCCACTTGTATAAACTACCAAATTAGGGGGGTCTTATAATACGATCTTTTGGAGGGTTATCTTGGTACCAATTTTGTGCACTCTATGCATTCTTTTTGCTCTTTGGTGATTAGTTAGCATAGATTCTAATTTTGGTGTTGACCATTGTGAGTCTTTTAATACATATAATTACCCTATTTGGTGACCTCGAATGGAAACAACCATAAAGTACAAAGAATTATAATCCCTAATGAATGAACCACAACCACAGTGTACACGTGAATTTGAAAATTTTTGACATCAATGTAAGTTTGAAGAATGTATCGATTTGATTGGAGGATATGTGAGTGATAGTCTTTTGTTTCATTTTGATGGGTGTGATTCTCCATTCAAAATGTGGACTAAATTAAAGGGTTTGTTTGAGAAATTAGATCACTTGAGAGCGATGCAACTTGAAGTGGAGCCTATTTCACTAAATCTAAATGACTTTGCTTCCATTTTAAACTACCTCACAAAGCTTAAGCATTTGTTGACACACTGAAGGGGAGTGGATGAGATAAAAAAGATGAAGAGTGTTTGTACTTGATCTTGTATAAGTTGAGTGGCCCATTCTAAATCTTTATTTCTACTTTTTTCTCTAGTATGGATGTATTAGGTACTTCATTAAAAATGCCAAATTTAGATTTGTTTTGTGAGAGATTCACTAGGAAAGAATCCAAATTATCTCACCTTGATTATTTTAGCTCTCAAAAATCATTAGTGGCCTCACATCTTAAGACTAAGGTAAAATCTAAGGGTAAGACAAAGAATGCCCTCCTCCACCTCAAAATGTACCTAAGCCTAATACAATTACATATAAACCCAAATCATCTTCCAAAACCAAGAATAGGTCTAACCTATCTTACTCTTATGGTGGGGGGACTAGCCATGAAGAGTCTAGGTATTTCAAAACAATGCAAGCCTTAGAGGATGCCATCAGAAAACACAATATTTATATCTCCACTCATCCATCTCATGAGTATTGGAAAACACTTAATGTTATCAAGAGATCATAGTTACCTATTTCAGACAATTAGGTTCTATATTTTCATGCTTCACACCATATGACTTTTACCGAGTCATTTATATCTCTTGGTCTGAGTTCTACTTCCAACATTGAGGTTGGAGATTCTTACTACATTTTTATTAAGGGGAAGGGTGACATACAGCTAGATGGTGGCCATATCAATGATGCATTATATGTTTCAAACATCACCACCAATCTACTTCTAGTTATCAATTTTACCATTCTAGTCAGGGAAAGATAGTGTCCTTCACACCATAGGTGTTAAATTTTGAACTTTGTTAGAGCGACACACACTTATTTCACTAGGTGTTATTGATAATAGTTATTGAATTTATTATTTTGAGGGTTTTAATTATACTCCTCCTTTAGGGATGTGTTTAGTTCCTCATGTAGATTCTGAGAGTTGGCTTCAGCATGAGAAATTTAGACACCTCAACTATATATATTTGAAGGAGTTGAGTACTCATAATATGGTATAGGGTCTTCCTATAGTCTCATGTCTTGTTGGAGTTTGTCTTGATTGTGCATTGGAGAAATAACACTAGGATTCATTTCCTAAGGGTATGTCCATGAGAGCTTCTTCACCACTTAAGCTTGTATACAGTGATTTGATGGTCTTTCCCATTCTTTTTAATAGATCTAAGTATGCACCTACCTTTATTGAGAATTTCTCAAGGCATACTTGGATTTATTTCCTCAAGTAAAAGAGTGATGTCTTTGCTCACTTAAAAGTCTTTAAGGCTTTGGTTGAGAAATATTATTTGAGTTGCTTCAAGAAGATTTGTACAAAAAATGGGGGGAGTACTCCAGTCAAGAGTTATCTAATTTTTTGGTAGTCCATGATATTGCTCACCAGCATTCTATTTCACATAATCCACAGTAGAGTGGATTAGCAGAGAGGAAGAACCAAACTTTGAAGGAGATGGCTAACTCCATGATGCATTCATAAGATTTACCTCATATCTATTTGGTGGAGGTGGTTAATTATGCAAACTACATTCAGAACCACACCACATTAGGCATTTGAGCATATGACTTTGGAGGAGGCTTAGTTTATAACAAAGCTTGATGTCTCATTTTTCTAAGTCTTAGAGAGCCTTACTTGGGAATTTGTACCAAAGAAAAAAATGAAAGCATTGGATAAGAAGAGCAAACCTTTGGTTTTTTTAGGGTATTGTGAGGACATGAGAGCTCATCATTTTTTAGATCATGATACTCATGATGTTTGTTGTTCCCAAAATCTATCACTCATTTTTTGGGACAACATATGAACTTTTTGGTCCTACAGGCCAAAATCCTCTCTTCCCTTCTCAAAAAATTGTTCTGAGCATTCAAATTCTTCATTATTCAAGTTTTTTCAGTTAAGGGACTAGCAGACTCAATAGGTTCAATGACTTCAACAGGCGAGCTCTCTCAAAGGAACAAGTTTCCAACACTTAGGCAATTTCAAGGTTGGTTCAATGCCTCGATTCAACCAAAATGTCCATCGGCAAGCTTCAAACAAAGGATTGAACCATTGAACCCCGCTTCCAAAAAGTTCAAAGGTTTAACAGGTTTAAAGGTTCAACGATGTCGACAAGCTTAAAGAGTTAAGCACTACAACAAAAGTTCAAAGTTCAACCGCTTTAGCAAGTTTAATAGCTTCAAAACACTTAATGAAATTAAGAAGGCTTGAACCGTTGAACCTTGAACCAAAATGGTTCAACGGGTTCAACAGTTCAAAGGTTCAATGAGTGGTTGGTTTAACATAGTTGGTTCAAGCGGTCAATTGAATGAGCGGAAGACAAGATTGAACTGTTGAACCAAAGTTGGTTCAATCGATCGATTCAATCAGCTAGTTCAAAGGAATTAGAGCCCAAAAAATCCTGAAGACCACCCAAAAGATCTCAAAGGGCAGGTACCCTTACGGGGGCTCTCATCGAACAAAATGGACCTTTCTCAAGGCCCTGAAGGGTAGGTCCCCTTTGGGAAGGATCAAACAAGAAAGCAAAGAAGTGAATGAACCAAAGATGTGATGGAACCAAGGAACCAAGGAGGCCACCCAAACTATTGAAATAGTGGACCAATGACGTCCCTGTGGATGTCAAATTTAGGGTAACAAAATATCTGTTGATTTTTGAAAGTGGAGCAGAACTTGAAAACAAACTCAGTGACCAGCTGAAGGGGGAGCCAAAAGGCCAAAAAAAAGGGGAAAAGATAACTTGAGAGCTCAAATTACAATAGGAAAAAGGGAAAGACCAGAAATATCTATGCAAGAGTTATTCTAGTAGGTAGAACAGTCTCCAAAGTAGATATTTGAGCCTGTAAACATTGAAGGCATGGCTTATTTGTCTCCCTTGGAGTAAAGGCAAAGTGGATAATTGCATAGATATCAAGTGACAAACTAGATGACTCAGGCCCAAGAGAAGACATTTGAGATGAATTGACACGCCACAGTTAAGGTAGCCGCCCTGTTCCAGTATGGTCCCTTGACAAAACTGAAAATGCATTCAAGGCATTGAATGCAGCATGGGCCGTTCCATAGAACAAAGCACCAGGCCTTTCTTGGCTGCTATATAATGTAATCTCTTATTTTATGCAAAGGAGATCTCTCTGTTATAGAAGCAAAACTCTGCCAAAATTAAAAGGTGATTATTGAGACTTTGAGCTCAGATTATTGATCATATTTCTTTATATGAATGAGAAAGCAAGTTACTTTTAGACTTTGTGCTATCATAGCTTGTGTCATTTTAGGAGATTGTTCTTATGTCTATTTTTTGAATGCATTCTTGTCCATTTTATTGAAATAAGTAGAACTAGTGAAAATAATTAGGAAGGTGTCCTGAAGCCAACTATGGAGAGACTTTGTGCTACCAAAATTGTCTTTAGTGTGTTTGTCTATTTTTTTTTCCTGTGTAAAAGACCTTAGGATGACTTTGTGCCCTCATCGTCCTTTGTATTTCACTCTTAGGCAATCGAGGTGGAGACTTTGTGCTACATTTCATTATATTGGTTACTACGCCCTTTGTTACCAGTTACTTGTCACTACCTGAAAGAACTCTTGTTATTCGCTGCAAGACCACTTCTAAAGGAAGAGAAGTGCCTTCAGTGTTTTCATCTAGATTTCTCTTTTGATTTGTGAACATCATCTCTAAAAAAAGAGAGATGGATGGTGTTATCCTACCCCTGAGTATTATTTTCAACTTATATTTATAGTATATAGCTCCTCATAGTTATAAGGGAACCTCCCCTTGATGAGAGGAGAGATTTGTCCCCTTTTGATGTGGTAAACCCACACATCTGGATGACCAATCTCCCTATGTTGTGGTTGAAGAGACCTATTTTCCTCATCAGTTAGTTGGTGACAAAATATTCACCCAATAGTTTTTTGGCGACTCCACTAGGGAAGAACGAGCAGTTTTAGTTCTTTTCCTTATCCATTTTCATATCACTGGAGAACAACGTGAAGTAGGAAAGAACACTGCCAGCTTCATGCCAAAAAAAATTTGGTGACTCCACTGGGGAAGAATGCGTAGTTTGGATCCTCAAGCTCCAAGCTGAAGCAGGGCCAGTTATTTTCCATTTTTATTCTACAATCTAGTAGCTCCATGCTATACAAAAAGCCACAAAGTTTAAGGTGTTGTTGACCCTATTTTTGAGTTGGTGTAGCAGAGCAATTTTGATTTATTTCCTCCACAACCTCACCTTCAATGAGCTAGAAGTATCCCTCCTACCAATACTAGGTCACCACTACAAGGTAGAGCTTCTTTTTCTACTCTTAGCAAAGCTTTTCCTATCCATACTCCACCCAAAAAATATATCCCCACTTTCCATAATCCAATCATGGCAGTTTAAGGCCCCTGGGGTAACTCTTTTGGCCCACTTAATCTAACCCCACCCTTACATGAGCTTCCACACAGTTCAAGGAAGAATTTCCCCAAATTCTTTGGTGATGGGAGAGTTCATCTTGATGAACACATTACAGCCTTCAGCATAGCCTATGGTGTGATAGGCGTGGAGTATGAGGACATGGTAGTTAGGCTATTTGCGGAGACATTACAAGGCACTACTACAGACTGGTTCTACCATCTGTAGGCTTGGTCAATGACTGACTGGGATACTCTCAAAGCCAAATTTGAAGGTTCAAGCCTATAGAAGATGCACATGCCTTGCTGGCCTAACTCACATAGATGAAGAAAGAGCCTCATGAACCTATGAGGAACTTCATTACCAAGTTTGACAAGCTAAGGAATAGGATTCCTACCATTGCTTAACCAACACCTAAGAACCTTAAATGTTTCTACATAAACTCATAGCTTCCTGAAGTGAGTTTTCTATTGAGATGGGCTAGCCACATAGACCTTGCTACTGCTCAAGATTTGGCCACTAAGGTGGAAGATAATCTCATCTTGGTAGGGAAGATAAGAAGAAATCCTAATAGAGGTAAATCTTTTTCATCTTCTGAGAATTCATCTACATGTACTACTGATCAAATGGTGCAAAATATGGAAAATGAACTGCTAGCCTTGAAAAAACAAGTGGCCCAAGGTATGTCTACTCCTTCTTATTGGGATATGCCAAGGAGGACATTTTAGAACCAGTCATAGAAGGCAATGCTGCTAGAAGTCAAGGGCAACCAAATCGTCTAACTCCCCCACAGGGGAAACTTTCCATTGAAGCAACACCAGCCAACTCAGCAATTGGATATCTAGAAATAGAACATGATTTCTCTTTCTAACTTGAGTTTGATCAAGAAAATGATGCTGATATCTTTGTAGTAGACCAAGAACAATTAACTTGCAACTCCAACATTGGTTTCCTAAATTACCAGGATGAACCCAGAAGTGAAGGTAAAGTAGTGGATGGATCATATGCTATTTTCACATAGTCCAAGAATTAGTCAGCCCAATAAGCTGATAGGGATAAAATAGGAGAAGGATCTCAGCCTTCAATTGTTAAGTAGGGAACCACTCTATCATTCCAGCCAAAAGACTCGGTGATTGCTAAAAAAGTAAGTACTCCAAACATGTCTTCACCTTCAACTTCAATTTCATAGATCAGTCCTCCCCCTCCCAAAAACCAAAAGGATGAGCTCCCATCCTTTGTTCCTAGTTTATTTCAGACATTTGACATAATCGACCATGTCAAGAAAACTAAAATTTAAATGTCTAAAATTGAATTCCTACAAGCCAACCCTTAGTAGTTGGACAGGTTGGTTGAGTGTGTGAAGAATAAATCCATCCCTACAGGACAAGATGTTAAGAAGGTAACTCATGATCCCCCAAGGAACATGTCCATCCCAAATAATCTTGTCATTACTCCTGCTGCCCCTAAGAAAATAGAGCCTTTCTATGTTTCTCTATTTATAAATGGTCATAAGCTGAGCAATTGCATCATTGATTCCAAAGCTTCAAATAATGTCATGCTTGCCAAAGTGGTAGAATCTCTTGGTCTCACACTGACCAAGACATTTGGGAGATGTTTCTCCATTGAGAACAAATAAGTGCCACTGTTGGGACAAATTAAGGATGCCCAATTTACATTTATTGCCTTTCTAGAAAAGAGAATCAAGATGACAGTCTTGGTGGCCGACGTCCCAGCCTCATATGGCATCCTTCTTGGATGAAATTTCTGCAAGGACATTGGTGGTGAGTTGAGCATGGACCTGTCTGAAGTAAGAATACCTATCAAAGGCATCATGAAGAGGCTACTCCCTAAAAAAGAGGAAAAATATGTTGTCACTCAAACATCAGCTCCTGAAGCTCAAATTCTATTTGAGTCTTCAAGAATAGGTAACTTTTTCTTGACCATAGAGGATGTTCATGTTTCAGCAGATGAAAGTCCTGTAGGTGGCGATCTAGGAATTGATTCAAACAAGACATCAGAAGGATTGGTAGGGTGCAGTATAGATGAAAAAGGATCTTCCCTCTCTGATGAAGAAAATTCTGATAGAAGATCAATTTTTGATGATGTTTGGATATTGAATTCAATGGTAGCAATTCCTCTACTGGTGCTAGAGCCAAGATTGTTATAATATCTCCTCAAGGAAATATTTTTCCTTTTTCATACAAGTTGTAGTTTGGCAACACCAATAACACTATCGAGTATGAATCTTTGTTACTCAGGTTGAAGGTAGCTCAAAATAGAGGTATCAAACTCCTTCATGCTAAAGGAGATGCTACAGTGATGGTTTGTCAGGTGAGGAACTTGTGTCAAACCAATAACAAAAGATTGTGCCATTATCACAATCTAGTATGAGATCATATTAAAAGTTTTGATGCTTTCAATATATCTGCAGCACCTAGGGAGCTTCAAAATTGTGTAAATTCATTAGTTATCCATGCAACCTTCATGGTTCCTCACCTTGATTTCAAAGATAATAGGTAGACTATCAAACTATTCTTATGACCAAGTGTGCCTGACAAAGCTAACCATTGGCAGGTGTTTGATGTTGACAATCAAATCATGTGCTGGACTGAACCAGAAGAGAAACAAGCTATGGTAGTGGACACTACTATTGCATGCCAAATTCAAGAAAAGGAACACTTCACCAAGAGAGCAAAGATTTATGGTTTTTAGATTGGAGACCACGCCTTGCCATGGGGCAAGAAGAGAGAACCAAAAGGACTGCACAGAAAATGTGATTCCTGGTGAAGAGTTCCATTCACCCATCACTGATTCTAGGGAGAAAATGGTTTCTTATTAGTTTATCAGGATGGAACTCCATTTTCACTATCTCACAGTGGGTGGCATTTGAAGCACTTCAATTCTTTAAGCATCAAATAATATCATCTATACATATGTATATTTGTATAGTCTTTCGTTCTATTTTGTGTTTTTCATTTTCATTTTTGGAGCCTTTCTTTTTTGGGTAACATGACTTCATAGCCCAATGGCATTCTTGAAGGCACTGGAGATTTTGGTTTCTACTCCCCTCAGCTATTCCAAAATTTCAACTGAAGGAAGTTCCCCAACTGGAGCCAGCTATTGTTCCCAAAATTTGTCACTCATTTTTTGGGACAACATATGAACTATTTTGGTCCTGTAGGCCAAAATCCTCTCTTCCCTTCTCAAAAAATTATTCTAAGCATTCAAATTCTTCATTATTCAAGATTTTTGAGTTAAGGGAATATTAGATTCAATAGGTTCAATGACTTCAATAGGTGATCTCTCTCAAAGGAACAAGTTTCCAACACTTAGGCAATTTCAAGGTTGGTTCAATGCCTCGGTTCAACCAAAAATGTCCATCAGCAAGTTGCAAACAAAGGATTGAACCATTGAACCATTGAACCCCACTTCCAAAAGGTTCAATGGGTTCAAAGGTTCAATGATGTTAGCAAGCTTAAAGAGTTAAGCACTTCAGCAAAAGTTCAAAGTTCAACTGCTTTAGCAAGTTCAACGGCTTCAAAACACTAAATGAAATGAAGAAGGCTTGAACTGTTGAATCATTGAACCTTGAACCAAAATGGTTCAATGGGTTCAATGGTTCAAAGGTTCAATGAGCGGTTGGTTCAATGCAGTTGGTTCAAGTGGTCAATTGATTGAGTGGAACACAAGATTGAACCATTGAACCAAATTTGGTTCAATCGGTCAGTTCAATCAACTAGTTTGAAGGAATTAGAGCTCGAAAAAGCCTAAAGACCACTTGAAAGATCTTGAAGGGTAGGTAGCCTTGCGGGGGGATCTCATCGAGAAAAATGGACCTTTCTCAAGACCCTAAAGGGCAGGTCCCCTTTGGGAAGGATCAAACAAGAAAGCAAAGAAGTGAATGAACCCAAGACGTGATGGAACCAAGGAACCAAGGAGGCCACCCAAACCATTGAAACAGTGGACCAATGACGTCTCTGTAGACGTCAAATTTAGGGTAACAAAATGTCCATTGATTTGTTAAAGTGGTGCAAAACTTGAAAACAAATTTAGTGACCAGTTGAAGAGGGAGCCAAAAGGCCAGCAGAAAGGAGAAAAGATAACTCGAGAGCTCAAATTGCAAAAAGAAAAAGGGAAAAACTAGAAATATCTACACAGGAGTTATTCTAGTAGGTGGAATAGTCTACAAAGAAGATATTTGAGCCTATAAACATTAAAGGTGTAACCTATTTATCTCCCTTAGAGTAAAGGCAAAGTGGATAGCTATCCAGATATCAGGTGATAGACCAGATGACTCAGGCCTAGGAGAAGAAATTTGAGATGAATTGACATGCCACAGTTAAGGCATTTGCCCTATTCTAGTATGGTCCCTTGACAAAACTAAAAATGCATTCAAGGCATTGAATGCAGCATGGACAATTCCATGGAACATAGTGCTAGGCCTTTCTTGGTTGTTATATAATGTAATCTCTTATTTTATGCAAAGGAGATCTCTCTGTTATAGAAGAAAAACTCTACCAAAATTGAAAGGTGATTACTGAGACTTTGAGCTCAGATTGTTGATCATATTTATTTATATGAATGAGAAAGCAAGTTACTTTCAGACTTTATGCTGTCATAGCTTGTGTCATTTTAGGAGATTGTTCTTTTCTATTTCTTGAATGCATTCTTGTCCATTTTATTAAAATAAGCAGAACTAGTGGAAGTAATCAAGATGGTGTCTTGAAGCCAACTGTGGAGAGAATTTGTGCTACCATAATTGCCTTTAGTGTGTTTGTCTATTTTATGTTCCTGTGTAAAGGACCTTGGGACAACTTTGTGCCCTCATTGTCCTTTGTATTTTACTCTTGGGTAGTCGAGGTGGAGATTTTGGCATCATTGATTACAAGTCAATTCCTTCTCTTTTTTATTTTGGAGTGACTCTCACTGCCTCCACTTTGTGATCCTACATTGTATAAGCAGATGGTTGGGAGTCTTATGTATTTGACCCATACTTGCCTCAAAATTTTAATTGTATTTGGGCTGGTATCTATATTTTGACATGACCCTCATGATAGTCATTAATAGGTTACCAAGAGGATTTTTTGATATCTACGAGGTGCTACACATTTTATATTACACTACACTAAGGGTTCTAGTTAGTTGGTTGGATATAGTGATTCATCTTAGGAAGATTCTCTTAATGACATGCATTCCACTTCTTGACACATATTTTGTCTTAGTTATGATACCATGTTAGGAATGGTAAAGGCATTATAATCCAAGAATTTGAAGTGTTTGAAACAAAATATCACAAAGGAAGCTATAGATATGATATGCAAAAATAAGATAGATCATATATTATTCAAAAATGAAACATGCTAGTACAAAGGAAATCACTTTCATATATAGGTTTAGCTCTTGAACTAACTAAGTTGGCCAATGTGGGATAAAGCTTCACATAGGACAAACTCACTATAAGACAAAATAGCTAGAAAATACACTAGCAAACATGAGAAAATTCATGAAATACATACTCTAACATAAATGTTACTCATTATATTCTTGTTCGAACTTGGCTTATTTTTCATTTGCTCATGATCTAAGTTATTTAACCATTTAACTTTATATTCTATTGGGCACCATTATGATGTCCATTTATTTTTGGTTTTAGACTTAGGATTTCTTGTGTTAGCCTACATCCTAAGATTTTTAAATCACTTGGGCCATCTTCTAATTTTTCTAATCATAGTCAGTCATGGTCGCACTTAGATATTCATGGTAGTAACATACTTCAAACTTAGGATTTCTTGTGCTAATCTTCACCTTAATCTCCAAAATTGTTTTACCTTACTCTAATTGTTGATTTTGACCAACCAAGGTCGCATATTCTCAGGAATTCTTTTTCTTCTTCTAATTGTGAAGCATCATGCCACTTATTTTTTATTATAGATATAAATCCACCTTGTATCTATTTTATCTTATAATCTAAACACCTTTTGAAATTTGCAAACCAAAATTCAAATTTTTTTGCAAACATAGAAAATCATTATCAAACATGTAAAGGTATACACATAGTGGGGTCTCTTATGGCCCTAGTTATGAGGAAGAGAATTTTTATGATGGGGAAGAATACCCCATCATGTTTTATGACTTCCCAACTATGGTAGGATCCAAACAAGGTTACTTTAAAAACCAACTTATATAGGATAAAAATGAATCTCTCTTAAGGTGGATAGAATCAAGAGTTAGAGTTCCACTTGATTTCCCAATGGAGCAATTACATACACTTATTCAAGTAGAGGATAAACCATTGGAGAAACCTCTTACTCATATCAAAAAACCAAACATTGCTTCTTCTACCAAAGGGAAAGGCCCACTTGTGAACTCCTCCACGACCAATCAAGATATTGCAACCAAAATACAAAAATTATTAAATGGTATGTTGATCAACTCATCACAGACTTGACAACCTCTTTAGCTTTAGATTTAGTTGATAATATTATAGCTCCAAGAACCTAATGGAACCACCAATTTTTTTTAGGGTGCTAAAGCAAACCACTAAGAGGCTAGAGGGCTTAGGGGTTCTATGGGCTATAAGAGGTCTATAGTGGCTATCTAGTTTTTCAACTTGTACCAAGTTATAAATAGACATGTAAACCAAGTTGGGGCTAGTATAAATAAGTGTACAAAGTACATAGAAACCTCTAACAGATCTAACCATAGTAAATCAAGTAGATAAAACTATATTATGAATTTCATAAATAATTTGAAATCAATAGTATTGAATGAAATGAGATAACTTGTAGTCATATAAAATGCAAAAATTGGTAACTTGAGTGTGGTTTGTGACACCCAATCCATAAGTCCCTCTTGCTTACTCTCATGACCCTCATAGGCATCTTTTCATTGATTCCCAATCATCCATAGCCTTCCAACTTAACCCTAACTCAACCAGACTGATCTTTCTATGACTAATCCATCCCCCTAGGCCCCATCAGATTAAGACAATAGCACCAAACTTAGATTATATCATCGGTGCCACTATTGACTACTTTTAGCACTATTATCCAAGTGCATTTTTGCCACAATGGTTAGTTTCATATGATTCCCCATCCTTCTCCTTATCGGCCTAATATGAGCGCATTCAACCCATGACAAATAAATCCCTATAAAATCTCATTCAACTATAATTTAGAAGGGGTTAGAAAATATCATTAAGCAAGCAAGACTACTCAAGCAATCTTCCCTATTTTTTTCATACAACCAACCAATATACTTACAAGCTTATGCAAATCCTTACACCAGTCCCTAGCCACCTCAAGCACATCAAGTTTAGCATTTTTCATATTCATACACTCTATTGCACAAAACAAATCAAGTGGTATAACTACATATGGCTTGATCTCTCTTCAAAGTATTGGTATGTAGGCAACGTGCCCACACAAGGGGTTTGGATACACGTTTAATGAATCTTGCACACACTAACCCCCCCCCCCTCTTTTTTAAAATTGGTCAAAGCACAATGGAGTATAGGGTTTTAAGAGTAAATTTTCTCTACAAGGAGCTCTACAAACTTCTAGCTATCAAAACTTCACAGACATGGTCACATAAATATAGCAACAAAACCCAAAAAGCTCAAATCTCTTAGATAACAATGATCAAGGTGGATTACAGCACTAGTGCCACTCCTATCCACTTTCAGTGCACCTATCCAATCATAAACGAAGGTCAAATCCTAGTTTGTGATAGTGTATAAGTCTATCATAGTGAATCTTACACCCTATCTCGATTGTATAAGTTAGTTTTTAGTTAAGTCTTATTTTCTTCCTCTTATTACTATTTTTAAGAAGGATAAAATTACAATCTAATTTACACAAATTAGTAGCTTAATTATTACATATTTATTTACTAATTTTAATACTCAGACCCTTTAACTAAATTATGAATAATACATTAATATTCCTAAATAGGTTAAATCATTTGGTGAACCCGACTTACTTTAATTGTGCATAAAAACCCTAGAAACCTATGATAAATTTTCTATTGATTTTTCCTATATTTTTTTTATTTTCTACCTCCATAATAAAATTATAAATTAGCATTACATTTTAAAATTTTGTATTAATTTTACAATAATTTTCTTTCAAACCCTAATTGTCCATACTAGGTCTAGGTATTTTCCCAATAATTTTTTTATTTTTTACTAACATATTAAAATTAAAAATTTACCTCAAATATCAAAATTCAATAGTAATTTTCAAAAAGATTTATTTTTCAAAACCCTAGTAGCACATCCTAGGTCTCATTAAATCATAAATTTTCCAATAAATTATTGATTTTTTATTTGCATACCTAACTCAGAAATTCATTTTAAATTTTAAAATTTCATAGTAATTTCCAAATTAATCATCTTTCAAACCCTAGCTACATATACTAGGTTCCATTGCTTCTTGAGGTGTCACCTTACATGTTTGTGAGTTTCGTATCCTTTTTATGCATATTCTAGTTCCTTGTTTAGATTATATATGTTTAATATTCTATACTATTATCCAAGTTGTTTTCCTTATGCCACCTAAGCTCCTTGCATTTCTTCCTTCGAGATGAAGTGCAAGACTTAGTGGCAACCCTCCTGAATTCACCCAAATTCCTTCAACTCGACCATATACCATGGATAAACAACTAGCTCAGACTCTTGCTATAAATATTACACATCTAGATTACACCAATTTCAATGAGGATAATTTTGATGATGAGCATTACAAGAATAATAATGATGATACAAACACTGGTGTTCATGATCCACCACATCAAACTCTTGTTCAACTTCCACCAATTATTAATAGTGAAGTTGTCCTTAACAAAGATTTGATCCTACAAGGTTTTTGAGAAAGACTCAAGGACCAGCCCCAAGATCTTACTCTTATTTTACAATCTATCATGGAAATCAAAAATGCTAAACAAGTTGAGTCTTTCATTCCTTCAGAGCAACCAATTATCAATGACACTACAAGAGCAACTATGTCTCAACAACCCCCTATAGTAGCCCAACCTACCTCTATGCCACTAGTTATAGGTATTACATCTTTATCTCCTGATGTGATAGCCCTTGTGCAAGAGATAAAATCTCTTCAATCCAAGGTGTTACATCTTGAGCAAGGTGCCTCTAGACTTAAATAGGATTTGAATTCTTTTTCTCTATTGTATATAACATTGGCATGTCACATTGCTTCTACATCCTTGCCACAAGGTTTTGCTCAACCCAAGCTCACTCTATATGATGGAAGGGTGATTCAGAGACACATTTGAGAGATTTTCATGTAGCATGCTTGGACTATGTACCAAATGATTAGCTACTTACCAAGATATTTCCATAGAGCCTAAAGGATTATTCTTTATAATGGTTCTACATTCTACCAAATTAGTCAGTCAATGCATTCAATCCTTTAGCTCACATTTTCTTAGCTTATTTTAGCATTAACATTGGTGATAGGGTTTCGTATGCCCAAGTTACACAATATAAATAAAGGTCAAATGAGCATCTCACAAATTATGTTCTTTGATATAAGACTATTTTGTCTAAGATGACTAGCCCCATGGCTGATCAAAAGTTACAATATCTCTTCAAAAAGAGTCTTCTACCAGCTTTGCATGAATCAATTATGTTCAAAAGACTCTCTTCCTTCACTAAATTATGTCACACACTAAATTAAATAGAATTCAAACTAATTTCAATGGGCAAACTGACATACACAAGTATCTCAGAAATAATAAACAAGATTAATATCAAAGTCCAATACAAAGTCAAGGTCAGTGATAACAAGGGTCAGAATCAATTGATAATTAATGCTAATTTTGAGCCCCCTCTATGAGTGGTTTATTAGCACCTCCTCAATCAACCTTTACTAATCTACCAATTTCTCTATCTATATTTTTACAATAGCTATTGGAATGTAAAATCATATCTCTCCCTCTTATTTAGGAAATTGACCCAACAAAGCCTCTTCCATGGGGATACGATTAGTATGCATTTTGTGAGTTTCACATGACACCAGGCCATAAAACAAATAGATGCATCATTTTGAGACACATGATACAAGATTTGATAGATGGAAATCATATATCTTGGCACTTCAGTTGAGCCTCCTCAGGCAAAACAAACATAGGATAAAGCTTTGAAAATCTTCTCAAATCCCTTTTTGTAGCATTTTAAACAGGAGGTAGGGGACACATCAGGGGTTCACCATGTATATCATGCGCATCCACCACCAGATACATATAGGGTACCTTTAATTGAGACACATCATTTGAGTAACATGATTGGTCTATATAATTCTAGAGTTCTAGCTAGATCTTCCATCTCTTTCTTAGAGAAGGAGATAGTTGAGGATGATTCAAATTATCACACACTCTTTATCAAATCTTACATTCATAATCATCTTATTCATAGTGTTCTCATAGACAATTGATCTAGCATGAACGTGTGCACTATGACATTATTGTAGCATTTAGGATAGTTAAAGTAGGATATTACCCTGATAGACATAGTTATCAATGGATTCAATAGGCATATATAGAGTTCATTGGGTGAGATTATACTTATTATATAGGTTGGTCCAATATATGTGGCCACACCATTCACTATTATTCCCAGTGTAGGAGTTTTTGATATGTTACTTGGTTAACCATGGATTTAGAAACTTTGAGAAATACCTTATATATTTCATAGATGTATGAAATTCATTCATGCTAATCAGGTTGTTACAGTTAGTGGAGTTCTATATGAGTTACCACTCCCCACTTCAAAGCCATCTACTATTTTTCAGTCACTAGTTTTAGTTTCTCCACCAAATTTAGTTCTTCCTCCAATTCATAATTAGACATAGTTTAGGCTTCCATCACCATCACAGAGAGTTCATACACCTCCATAGCTTTTGGATTCTAGATAGATTCTAGCTACATTGTTCACACCCGAGGTAGTATCATTAAGATCTCATGCATCTACTCATAGAGCACATGTTCAAAGAACTTCTACTGCTACTAGATGGGTCCCTAAGATTCCTACAATTGTATCCACTTCTCATAGTTACAAGGGGACCCTGCACTTAGTTTCTACTTCAAAAAATTTAGATAATTTATAACATATACATCTTTTAGAGCCACTGTCTTAGCATTTCCATCATGCTTCATGATCATGCATGATTCCTCTCCTTGATATAGGACACCATGATAGGGAGTCTCCCATGAGACTCATCAGTTAGTATCATCTCTTCTCAAACTTACTTGTATATAGCTTTCTTCAAAATTCGTGTACATAGTATTCATATGATTGATTGTACATAGTTCATAACATTTCAAAATATAAAAATAATATAACATTTAAAAACATTCAAATATGTCAAAGCACCAAAAACATTTTGATTGTATGCATTATCCATGCTTTACATTTCTACTGCTATGCTAGACTTACATTTGTTGTTATATGTTATTGTCTGTCAATTTATCTATATTACCATGCTTCACTTGATCTCCTTTGAGTGTGTGCAGTGACATTCAACTCTTTGATTACTTCAATCTACCCATTGAGGGGGAATCCTTCTTGTACATTTGAGACACACATCAATATATATACCCATTGGGGCATCTTCTACATGACTACACCATCTAGGTTATGTCATTCTTACACCATGCACTCTATTTATCATGATGATGTAAATTGTTTACTAGCTTACATAGACTCCTCTATCGATACTCATTAGTATATATCACTTATGTATTTCTTAACATATACCTAGTCTTTTACTTATAAATATTGCATACTTTCACATTCTTGCTTTGATTAGTTAGATGCAATTGTATTTCCAGCATTTACATGCTTTACTTTCTTACTTTACATAGCTAGATGTGATTGCATTTTTTAGTTCCTGATTAGCTCCTATATGTTCTTTAGGACATTTTCCAATGTCCTTTACTTCTATTATTATGTGTGCCTTAGGACATTTACCAATGTCATTTATCTGTACTCTTTTGTGTGATTGTGGCCCTCATGCCAACCTTTGCTTATTTTAATTGTATGTGTATGTAGCATTTGAACATGCCTTTTATGCTTGCTTTCCATTTTGAGTGACATGTGCCCATGTCCCTTGTTTTTTTGGCCCCTTGGCCACCCTTTTATGCTTCTTGATTCTTGTCTTGTGTGTTTATTTTTTGATTGCTTTTTGATTGTTTACAATGCCATGATCCACATCATGCATTATCTTGCTATCTTGGATGCCATGATGGACATCATGCTCTATCCCTCCTTGCCAACTAACAACTAACTAGACTTCTACTTCCAATTATAATTTAGTACATTACACATGCTATTACATTGTTATATCTAGGCATACCCCTATTGATCTAACACTCTCTCATTACAAACCATGTTATATCTTGAGATATCTTGTCGATTATCATTGTTATATCATGTATATTTGCATCATAACACACTTGTAGGGCTCCTTCTAAGGATAATCATTGAAAGGTCTTCATTCCCACCATCAGAAGAGGTGGTAATAAACAGGGGTTTTATCATAAAGATCAGAGCTCCTAACGGTCAAAAAAGCAACATTCAGAACACCCAAAATAACAACAAAATATCAAACTAGTAAAAATAGACTAGGTAGACAATGAAAATGTTAGAAAAGTTACCATATTTATCCCAAGACAATAGCACCAAGATTGGACTATAGCATTGGTGCCACTAATATCCATTTTTGGCACTCTTATCTAAACAACAAAAAAATTAGACTTTTCAAAAGTAGGTTCAGCTACAATTTTGCACAGTCAAACCAGTTTAGAATCAATAGTTTTCAATACACTTTTACTCAAAGAATATATATATAAGGGGCATCATACGTGGTATGATGGATCTCACTTCTAGTTTTAGATATGGTAGTTGGTATAACTTCCATATCATAATCCATGTTTCAGACACTAGTGATTGGGGGCAATGTGTGTGACACATTTATTTTGTTTTTAAATTTAGCATTACCTAGGCATTCTTAGTAGTTATGTGCCTTATTATATCTATAGGTGGTTGGCATCATTTTAGAGTGGATTTCATATAAGCTTAACCTTCACATTTCATATTGGCTTTCATATAAGCCTTGTGCACCAATTTTAGAGTGGCTTTCATATAAGCCTAGTGCACCAATATTAGAGTGAATTTCATACAAGCATAATCTCTATCTTTCAAAATGGCCAAGAGTGGCCTAGTTTGTAGCATATATTTGGCTATCCATGCCAACATTGTCAGATTATAGAGCATTAATGGGTTTTAAGAGCCATCTCATTCGACACACATTTCATACCAGTATTAGTTCATAGCTTCATTTCATGGGGCAATGATGGAGCCAAAGGACTAACTAGCCTTTATATTTTTGAGCCACCTATTCAGAGGGATTAGACACATATTCCAAACATTGATTAGCATATTGTAGACACCAAAATAGTGTCAACCCCCCCTTGGTCCCTTTCTAACTTTCACATGCCTAACCTATACTTTATTAATTTAAAATTCTTATTTTAAATTAATCATCCCCTTTAGACACCTCACCTTGGATTCCTCACCCTTAGACCATTTATCACCCTATGACTAATCATAATTACCTAAGACCTATTTCAACTCTCCCACTAACTCTCACACCCATTAAATCCATCTTTGGACAGTTCAACAACAACAACGAAACTTGGCAGATGGAAGAATGGGCAAAAGGCTAAAAGTAGCCTTTCTACCCATTCTCTAGCTGTCGACATCGGTCAACCGTCGGCCGATGTCAGTGGTATCACCGACATCAGTTGCTTAAAACTAAATTCTAACCTCGGCTGGCTGGCCAGATGTGAATTCTCTTGCTCCCAAATCTGAATTCTTTCTCTCCCAGACTCTAAAACATCAAAGGTAGGCTTTAGGATGAGGCATCAACATTTTATCATCACTCTCCAGGCTAAGAAACTCTGTAGAATTCACTCCACACCAGATTGAAACATTGCACGAGGTCTCCTACATCAGCCATAATGGAACAAGTCTTCTACACTTTTGGTTCTCCACCAAGAGCTAAGTATTCTTCTGGTTTATATTTCAGTATTTTTAAAATGCATTGGTAATTATTCCATTGGCTATTTCTGAGTATTATTGAGACCAAATCCAGCTTTCTTCCCAGAGAGGCTGAAAAGCCTTTCTTTTATCCCAACCCATTTTGACAACATGTCCCCTACCTTTGTCCTTCCTAAGACTCTGTCCATTGTCCTGCATCCCTACACAACCCGTTTGAATCTCCCAAACCATTCTGTTGACCACAAGCATAACCTAAAACCTGTCCAAGGCCCATTCCTCTACCGACATTAGCATCAAGGCCCATTGCCCCTATCGACGTCGGTAGCCTAACCGACATCGACAACATTGACCAATCGATGATGGCAGAATGACTGATGTTAGCAACTGTGGAAGACTAATTGCAAGATTCATATACTCATTATCTATTTCTCTTTCTTTAAGTCTTTCATTACTTCTTTCCATTATGACATTCCTTTTATCAACTAGTGGACTATCATCCCTCAAGGAAGTCTTTGCACTTCTGGGACCGAGCATGTGCTTGGCAGTCCACCATATATCTAACATTTTCCTTGTTTAAGTCTTTCTTATTTATAGGTGTCATCCTCCACAGCCAAAGAGGTGCTCCTTCAATCGTCTGGATACGGTGCGCAACTTCATCTGGGTATCATCTAACCCCTGACCATTATCTTTAGTTTCTTATTTTTTCTGAATGTAAAAAGCAAAAATGAGTTAGAAACATTCTGGCATGCCTGGTGGGACCCTGGAGTTTTCCTTGGGTTCATTTCTTCTAAAAGGCAAACTTTTCATATAGATGCATTAGACTCTCTTCTTGCATCCTTCCTCTTCTTTCTTTTTCTTTTGAAAAGACACCATTAGCACAAGTTAAAAAGAACTTTTTTCTTTTTCTTCTTGTCATTTCTTTCTTGCATTTTAGAGTAGTGAAATTCATACTCTTAACCTTTTCCTCACTTGTTTGCATCTGAACGAGACATTTCAATTTGGGTTAAAAATATATTGCATCTCATTCCTGATTGAATGCATTTTTAGCTCATCTAGTAATTAAAAATGCATTATGAATAAAGCATAGTACACATATGTTACACTACAAGACCACAAGCACATAGAATTAAACATCTAAACATACCTGAGACAAGGCCCTACTAGGATTTCAACACCTAGCGGATACCTTACCCTTCCTGGCGATCCCACTTAGACTTCACTACCAAGGGGAGAACCCAGTCTATTCTCTGGCAGAGTATAAACTCTAGGGGAAGTATTTATTGGCTAAGCGACCCAGCATGGCTCTGGGCTTGTGAAGTGAGGGGAGAAAGCTCCTAGCACCAGGCCACGTACGGAACCTAATACAGATTTTGAGCACCAAAACTTAACTCAAAACCAACCTTAGACTGCTTCTTTTAGTAGCTATTCCAAAAGCCCAATTCCCAAACATATTCTTTTAAGGCATAAGCCAACACGACTCTAAAATTTATTCTTAGGAATTTAACGTTTAGAGGCTGCTTGCCTTCATCTAATTTTCTATTTTTATCTAGTTTTTTGAGCTAGTAAGGACACATTATTCTGAGCTCCAAAAACAACTCAGAACTTTCTTCTTTCTTCCAAAACTTTTAGTTTTCTGAGTTTTTAGAAATACACAGTAACCGACATCAATTTTTCCACCGACGTCGGCAACTTATCATCACCGACATCGGCTATCTGACCGACATCGACAACTTAATTCACCGACATCAGTTTTTCTACCGACGTCGGTCACTGTCAAAAATATTTCTTTCAAAATAGCAATTTCAAAACTTGACTTTTTGGCTGTCAAACACACATTCTAGAATTTTGAGACTGGAATATATAGTTTTTATAACTTGAGCAAATTTTGCCTTGAATGGTTTTGACACGTAGTCAAGCTAAAACTCTTGTTGACCACGCAAGGCAACAACCACTTCCACCTTCACCTTTCATAACAAGTCCTCTAATGGAGTATCTTTCAGACATTGAGCATACTCCAACCTTGAACCAACCACCTATTGTTCCTACAGGGGATCAAGACTTCAAGAGATTCCTTGACCTCAATGTCAAGGCTCTCCAACACTACCTCATGAGAAGCCAAACACGAGATCCTTCAGGTAACCCTGTTCTTGGGATGCCAACTTCTTTAGTTGAAATGACAAATATATCAACAGCCTTTGTTACTCAACCCATGGTTACTCAAGCCATTGCCTCAACCATTAACCCAACTATGGCCAATGTTCAAGATTTGGCCTCCCCTTCTATTTTTGGACCTACCTCCATTAGGGTTTTTGTACCCCCTCAACCACAAACAAGTTCAACACTGTTTCAAAACTTGCTAGTTTCTATCCCACCCACTCTTGCACCCATAAATACAAGAGTGACTACCTATCCTTTTACTAGTGTCACCAATACTCAACCACCCTTAGCGGCACCTAGTCAAGTTGTGCCCTCCAACTTCATGGCACAAGCCCCCTTGACCTCAACATCAGTCCCTATGACGAACTACCAATATGTTGTGCCTATACAAACGCAACCTAGTACGTCATACACCCCTCACAACACCTTCCAAGTACCTTACAACTTAGGGGGTGCCCCACCTATCAATCCACCAGTCAATCTAATCAAGATGCTGATGGATAAGATGTCTAACCTTGAGACATCCATTTCTGGTTCAAGCAATGTTCTTTCATATGAACAAATCTGCAATGAACCCATCCACCCTTCAATGCCTATTCGACCATATCCTAACTAGTGGAAACTCCCAAAATTTACTCATTTTCAGAGTAAAGAGGACCCACAACAACATCTAAGAGCGTTTAGACACGCTTGCTACCTTATAGCACACGATGATGTATTATTACTTCGCATGTTTCCCATGTCACTTTTTGGCACCGCCCTTGACTGGTATAGCTCCATTACCAGTCATTCTCTCTTTTCCTTCACTCAACTCATCCAACTATTTCTTGACCACTTTTCAATCAACATCACCAAGAAGGTCTCCATTTCAGACCTCTATTCTATTAAAAAATGTGACGATGAATCAATAGCTGACATCGTCGCGTGTTGGAGAGGATTGATCAACCAAATCTCCTTTTCATTACCTCAACCTGAGCTCATCGAGCTCTTTTCATGAGCAAGTGCTAAGCACATCTCATCTACTTTGCGGGTCCAAACATTCCACACATTTGATGAAGCTTTCACCATGGCACAAAAGCTTGAACTCCGTGTTATGAAAGAAGATAGAGTCAAATTGCATAATAAAAATACTAACGCAAAAGCCAATGACCCTTCTTCTTCTAGACCTTATTCTTCCCACTCCAAGCCCAAGGGGTCGGCAAATGTTGTGGTCATTAGATCATCATCTACCACAACTAACCAATCTGAGCCTTCCACATCACAAGACAATTCCAACAACGATACAAACAACGTCAATACACTCCAATAGGAGAATCATGCGCTTCTATGTTGGATAAACTAGTCAAGCAGGGGGTCCTCAATCTCCCTCAAATCTGACCACCTCAACTTTACCCCTTAAAAGCCCTCCCTACATGGTATAGGGAGAATGACTTTTGTAATTATCACCGTGTCGAAGGTCATGACACCAACAACTACAAAACCTTCAAGGCACACCATCGCACATCATCGCACACCTGGACATGACACTGAGCGTTGCTACACTCTTAAGGCTGTCATTCATCAACACTTGAAAAAGGACACCCCTATCATCAAGGATCCCCTTGACCACCCTTTTGACAAACCATCGACACCATCACATGCCTCTCAAACCTCATCACCTAAATCGGGATCTCAACGTAAGACTGTGGTTTCTCTACCACCTTATCCCCCTTTATTTGAAATCAACACCATCAATGTGGCCAATATGTCACAAACCATGAAGGATAAAGGAAAAGAGAAGGTTTCTCTCCCTCAAACATATCCATTCATCAAGCCTCCTCAACCACCACAACCCAAGATTTCAAACTTGGGCACATCTCAACAAACATCCTCGAACTCAATTTTTGACTCCAAAGTGAAACAACTTCACCAAACCCCTGTGAATATATTCTTGTATGACTTCATTCAAAGCTCTCCACAACATCACCAAACTTTGATCAAAGCTTCACAAGCAGTGGAGGTCCAACCTAGAGACCCCCAACCACTGGCTGATTTAATCAAATCATTACCAACTATTACCTCCATCACCCTCAATGATTCTGAGATTCCTGCCTCCAACCTGGAAGATCAAGATCTCACCCTCTCAAACTAATCTTATCAGGTAAAAGCTTTGCAGGATGCATCCTTGCATCGCACTCCTTGTCAAAGAAAAGCTTCATCATCTTTTCTTCATCTTATTTATCCAACCCATTGATTATCCGCAATGGGTGTCAAACATTGTCCCTGTCACAAAAGCAACTGGGGGAATTCAACTTTATACTGACTATCACGACCTCAACCAAACATCGACCAAACATTAACCAACTTCTTATCATCTTTAACACGTGACCAATATGGAAAGAAGCAAACGGGGCAAGTTTGCTCCTAATTGACTCGAACCTTACATCATGATGCACAAGCATGGATCAGGGACTTATCGTATGTCTTCTCTCGAAGGCCGACCAAAACCTAAGCCCTTTAATGCCTTTCATCTACGATCATTCTACTGTTAGTCAAGTAATCATTCACTTGATGTTTAACTTGAGCTCACCCCTTGAGAAACCCCCATCATCCTCATTCCTATTCCTTTCAACCCTTTTTTCCTACAAACATTAGTTAATCTTTTTTGCATTAATACTTTGTCCTACTAAAAGGGAAACCCTTAAACCTCTATAGGCTAGTCCATGACTAAAAATTCAGTCCACAAAACATATAAAACTGGGATGCCTATTCAAAGGTCATAAAACTATAAATGTAGACTGCTCCCTCGAATGATAGTTGCATAATTGTTGTAATTGATAGACTGCTCCCTTGAAGGACAGCTATTCAAAGACATTCAACCATACAAAGCAAAATATAGACCAATCTCTCGATGGATGGCTGTGCCCAAATCTTGCTACAAATAGCACACTCTCAGAAGCTTCCCACATTGATCAGCTTCACATATGACCACAAAACAAAACAACATCCCCACGTAGACTTCCCGCATTGATCAGTCTACCAAAAAAAATTGACTGACAAGCTATTAAGTCATGGACTTGCCTATAGTCGTTCTCAGGGTCACCTATAAAAGGGGCAAAGTTATCCTTGCTAAAAAGGGTTATGCCATCCTCACATATCACATAATCAAACCCATCACCCCAACATACTCAAGGGATTTCGAGCTCACTTAATGTCAAGTGATTCGACTACTTCTCTAACACAAACCAATGGTCAATGACGTAATGCATGAATAGGGATTTTGTTTCCAATAACCTTATCTATGCTATCATTATGGTCCTTGTCAATGAAAGAGTAACTCGCCTTTCGCTTTTTACATACCTTGGTCACATACAACCAACTCATTATCTAACCAAACCAAAACCCAACCAAACCTTTTTCAAACCACTAACATTATCATAGCCTATTCACACTAGTTTTTATGGAAACCAATACACATGGAAACTATCAACCACACAATTTATGCCAAGCATAAAACATTACTTATTGAAGCATAAACATACTCATTTCATTTTTAGCATACACCATCACAAATATAGAAAATTGCTAGGGATGAAAACCCATACAACCAATGTTACAGAATACACCATCACCTAATATGGAAAAGGTTGTAACATCATCATACACTCAAATAATTACATAATACACCATCACATAATATGGAAAAGGTTGTAACATTATCATACCCCTCATCATTTCAAGCATGTACCATCAGACATATGGGAAGTGCTAAACCATTAACATGACCAAACCAGTTATCAACCATCTTCAACCCTTCCTCCCTTTTGGGGAGAACTACATTAGCCTGAGGCCCTTAAAATAGGGGCTATGTGGGCAGCACTCAGTTGACATGGGGTCTTTTGGGGTTAGCTCAGCCATCCATTCATTTGTTCGTCTACTTGATGGACCAAGTATATAACCTTTAACCATGACTTAACCTAGTCAAAACCAATCTATAACTGACCCTCTTCCTCCCTTTTAGGGAGAACTACATTGGCCTGAGGCCCTTAAAATAGGGGCTATGTAGGCAGCACTCAGTTGACATGGGGTCTTCTGGGGTTAACTCGGCCATTCATTCGCCCATTCATCTCCCTAATGATGTCAGCCATCCATTCACCCGTTCGTCTCCCTAATGACGTCAACTACTCATTTGTTCGTCTACCTGATGGACAAACCATTTCACCTTTAACCATGACTTAACCTAGTCCAACCCACATCCATAACCGACCCTCTTCCTCCCTTTTAGGGAGAACTACATTAGCCTGAGGCCCTTCAAACAAGGGCTATGTAAGCAGCACTCAGTTGACATGGGGTCTTCTAAGGTTAGCTTGGCCATTCCTTTGTCCATCCATCTAATGGACCAACTCTCTATACCAACCCAAAATCATGACCAAACAATCAGCCCTGACACTGAATGAGTTACCTAAACTTCTCATGGGGCACATTAGAGATCACATACATCTCCCTAACCACAACACTCGCCACTTGAGATCATACCATGACTCAACCTGACTCGACCAATGACCTTGGAGATCACGACTATCTCCTCAGACCACGATCACTTTTGAGACAACTATGCCTTGGTTGTTTTGATTGCATATGCTACCTCACGAATAGTTAGCAAATTGTCCATGACCCTCACAAGTATCGAATCATGCTCCAATTGATCCCCACTACTTGTGACATTTTTGTGTTTTCTAGGAGCACTTCCTGAGCCCGAGATACTTGGAACATGATGACCATTGGAGCTATAGCTTGGATCAAATAACCCAATCAGCTACGACTAAAAGCTGGGGCCTGATTACTTTGTTTTTAGCACTCCTTAACCTTACCTATGACAATTTGGCTAGACTATCACGTGAAGTGGTATACGTGCAATCTCAAATTTTGTAGTGTTCACACTCAAACTTCACCATAACCCATCTACTACCTATCAAATCGGCACTCGATATCAGGTTACCTTCCCTCAACTCCCACTTTGAGGGGGGATACCTCATCCCATAACTGGGGCAACTTACTCCTATTTTTGTCTTGCAGTTCATCAGAACAACCAACACGACAAAAACTACCTCATCCCATAACTAGGGCAACTTACTCCTATTTTTATCTTGTAGTTCATCAGAAAAACCAACAGGACAAAAACTACCTCATCCCATAACTGGGGCAACTTACTCCTATTTTTGTCTTGCAGTTCATCAGAACAACCAACAAGACAAAAACTACCTCATCCCATACCTGGGGCAACTTAGTCCTATTTTTGTCTTGCAGTTCATCAAGAACAACCAACAAGACAAAAAGGGGCAAATGTAGACACCAAAATAGTGTCAACCCCCCTTTGGTCCCTTTCTAACTTTCACATGCCTAACCTATACTTAATTAATTTAAAATTCTTATTTTAAATTAATCATCCCCTTTAGACACCTCACCTTGGATTCCTCACCCTTAGACCATTTATCACCCTATGACTAATCATAATTACCTAAGACCTATTTCAACTCTCCCACTAACTCTCATGCCCATTAAATCCATCTTTGGACTGTTCAACAACAATAACTAAATTCTAACCTCAACTAGCTAGCCAGATGTGAATTCTCTTACTCCCAGATCTGAATTTTTTCTCTCCCAGACTCTAAAACATCAAAGGCAGGCTTTAAGATGAGGCATCAGCATTCTATCATCACTCTCCAGGCTAAGAAACTTTGTAGAATTCACTCCACACCAGATTGAAATGTTGCACGAGGTCTCCTACATCAGCCATAACGGAACAAGTCTTCTACACTTCTGGTTCTCCACCAAGAGCTAAGTATTCTTCTGGTTTATATTTCAGTATTTTTAAAATGCATTGGTAATTAGTCCATTGGCTATTTCTGAGTACTGTTGAGACCAAATCTGGCTTTCTTCCTGGAGAGGCTGAAAAGCCTTTCTTTTATCCCAACCCATTTTGACAACCTGTCCCCTACCTTTGTCCTTCCTAAGACTCTGTCCATTGTCCTGCATCCCTACACAACCCATTTGAATCTCTCAGACCATTCTGTTGACCACAAGCATAACCTGAAACCCGTCTAAGGCCCATTGCCTCTACCAACATCGGCATCAAGTCCCATTTCCCCTATCGACATTGGTAGCCTAACCGACGTCGGCAACATTGACCAATCTATGACGATAGAACGACTGACGTCGGTGACTGTGGAAGACTGATTGCAAGATTCAGGTACGCATTATCTATTTCTCTTTCTTTAAGTCTTTCATTACTTCTTTCCATTACGACATTCCTTTTATCAACTAGTGGACTATCATCCCTCAAGGAAGTCTTTGCACTTCTGGGACCGAGCATGTGCTTGGCAGTCCACCATATATCTATCGAACATTTTCCTTGTTTAAGTCTTTCTTATTTACAAGTGTCATCCTCCACAGCCAAAGAGGAGCTCCTTCAATTGTTTGGATATGGTGTGCAACTTCATCCGGGTATCATCTAACCCCTGACCATTATCTTTAGTTTCGTATTTCTTTTGAATGTAAAAAGCAAAAACGAGTTAGAAACACATATGCTTGATCACATAGTTTCACTTAGTGTGTGATGATGGAGCCAAAGGGCTAGTATTTGCATTCTTGAGCTACTATCATGGAATTAAACACTCAGATCCATTCATGATATCACTCTTGATATAGCATACCCATTACACCCAGCATCACTCAACATCAAAATAGGTTTTGTATTGGTCTATGTACTTAGTGAGGTGTATTCGTTCCTTTCTCTTCCTCTCTCTCTCTTACCCCATTTTATACATTTTTATTTTAGATATATTGTATCTAGTAATAACTGATCTACTCTATTTTCTCTTGTAGATTCATACTTCACAACATGATCTCTCTATGCACACCCAACATCATACAGCATCAAGAGCTTCACCCTTGTAGGTAAGTTTAGGTATGCTTTCTATTTTTCCTGTATCCTATTATTTCACTTTGTTGCATCACTAGAATAAAGGGGGGTAAATGTAGTCATATAAAATTCAAAAATTGGTAACTTGAGTGTGGTTTGTGACACCCAACCCAGAGGTCCCTCTTGTTTGCTCTCATGACCCTCATAGGCATCTTTTCACTAATTCCTAAACATTTATAGCCTTCTAAACTTAATCCTAGCTCAACCAAACTGCTCTTTCCATGACTAATCCATCCCCTTGGGCCATGTCAACTTAGGACAATACCACCAAACTTGGACTATAGCACCGGTGTCACTCATGTCCACTTTTGGTGCTCTTATCCAAGTGCATTTTTGGCCCCAATGGTCAGTTTATTTTGATTCTCCATCCTTCTCCTTGTCAGCATAATGTGAGCACATTCAACCCATGACCAATAGATCCCTATAAAATCCCATTCAAAGATCATTTGGAAAGGGTTGGAAAATATCACTAAACAAGCAAGACTACTCAAGCAATCTTACTTATTCTTTGCATACAACCAGTTAATACACTTACAAGCGTATTCAAATCCTTTCACTAATCCCTAGCCACCTCAAGCACATCTAGTTTAGTATTTTGCATAGTCATACACTCTATTTCACAAAACACATCAAGTGGGATAACTACATATGGCTTGATCCTTCTTTAGAGTATTAGTATATAGGTAGCATGCCCACATAAGGGGTGTGGATACACATTCAATGAATCATACACACACTAACCCCCCCCCTCTTTCTTGAAATTGGTTAAATCACAATGGAGTATAGGGTTTTAAGAAATAATCTACTCTACAAGGAGCTCTATATATTTCCAGCTGCGGAAACTTCACAAACAAGGTCACATCGGCATAGCAAGCAAAACCTAGAAAGCTCATATCTCCTAGACAATAGTGGTAGAGGTGGACTATAGCATTGATGCCACTCTTTTCCACTTTTAGCACTCCTATCCAATCATAAAATGAAGGTCAAATCCTAGTTTGTGATAGTGTCCCAGTCCAACATAGTGAATCTCAGACCTTATCTCAGTCATATCAATCAATTTTTAGTTAAGTCTTATTTTCTCCCTCTTACTACTATTTTTAGGAAGGAAAAAATTACAATATAATTTACATAAATTAGTATCTTGATTATTTCATATTTATTTACTAATTTTACCACTTAGACCCTTTAACTAAATTAAAAATAATACACCAATATTCCCAAATAGGTTAAATCATAACCAATGAAATGTAAATCTAGCAACTAAGGCACTTTAAGGCCAACTAAAAGATGTTTTGAGAAATAAAGATGTTTTTAAGAAAGGGTTCAAGATCATGCCTATTCTAGATTTGATCTATCCTTTCAAAGTAACATTACTATTTTCTAATCATGCAATGTTCTAGTTTTAGCAAGAGAGAGAGAGGGTTTGCACTAGTTTTTTTAGTTTGTCTATTATGTAATGAAGAAAGCTTCTAAAGAGAGAAATGACATATGTTAAAGGAATATTTCAATCAATTAAATTACTCTTTAATCATGCAAAAATACAAGAAACTTTAGAAACTATTATAAGCAATGCAACAAATAACTATTTTACTAAAATACTACAAACTCTAACATGTATACTACTATGAATAAACAAAGAGTTTCACTTTGCAAAGAAAAGTGCCCTCATATCAAAATCAATAGAGATGTACAAAATTTATACCAACTAATTATACAAGCTATAAGGCAAGAGAGGAAGAAGATCAAGGTGTGTGTAAGTTGAGTCCAGACCAAGAGCCAAAAGCTATGGAAGAGATGAAAGAGAAACCACCAATCTATGAGAGGTAATACAAAGATCAAAATTGGTAAGTATAATGGAGTCTTGAGGAGACAAATAGTAGTCCACAAGCTTCAGGAACACTATAGATAGCAAATATAATCACCAATGGAAATAGTAGTAGAGTAGGGTATCCCTTTTCACAAAGAAAGCAATTATGCCAAGCAAGAATCAAGAGAGATTCAAGGAGGTAACCAAGCTTTCAATATGAGTGATCAATAGCAATGATTAGAGTAGATATGTATCCAAATTTAAGTGAGAGTGAATAGACCATGTGAATGAATGAGGAAAAACTAATGTAACTCAACCCTAATCCATCAAACCATAAGAAACTAGCTATTTTTAGTTGTTTGGGTTCATTCAGGACACTTTTTCATGTGTTCTACTTTGGATAAAGTCTAGGATATAGCTTTAATGAAGGAAACATGTGTCCTAGGCCATTTATTTCCTCTCTAAGCCATAACCTAGTTCAAACAGGGGCCCAAGCAAGTCAATGACCTCCTAAATGGGTCCTAGGGGGTCCCTAGAGAGTCTGTTTCGCATGAGAAAGGTTTGAGATGGATTGAAGATGTATGGGGATGAGAATATCATGAAAAAAGGGTCCAAGTGAGTGGCCTATGAATCTAATTATGATAACCAAGGTTGGTAGTCTACACATGAGTCGATGTGTAATCATAGGGAAGATTAGGGTTATGAGAAGTGTGATTATAAATACCACTTTCGTGGAGCAAGAATAACCATTAGAATAAATGCAACATGACCTAGCCAATCCTACATTTGATGTAGACCTTGTGGCTTATCCTAAATAGAGTAAACCCATAGATACTTCACAACAAGTTCCACTTGATACAAATCACACTTTTTTTAACCATCAGGAGACTCCTACCCAGTCATAACATTATGTTGCTAAAGACTCATCAAAAGTTGTGGGTGTTTTACACAACACTTTACTGATTTCTTCTCATTTGCAACCACAACAAGTTACCATCACAAACCAATAATGACAACACTAAATAAACTAATAACAAGTACCATAAAACTAGTAGATTGTGTATAGTTCACAATAACAGATTCCTAGGAATTAAAATCAAGTATCTAGGAATTGGCAACAAAATCCTTTGAACCAACAATGTCAGACTTATTCACACTCAAGGATGAACAAAAATAAAAATTATAAGCAAAGGGTCCATATATCTAATAGGACTACACAAGGGGGTACATTCCTCCCCAGTAAAACTACCTTCCACCCAAAATTACACCAAATATGCAAGAGTGAAATTTAATGAAGGAGGTAGTCATGAGGCTTAAAACAAGTAGTCGTATCAAAAAATATAAGTTCAATGAGATATGTCCTTATCCATTCAACTTGAGAATTCTTTAGGTACCTTCTTCACCTCATTTTGAGCCACAAAATTTTATAAATATAAAGGGAAGAGTGACCCTAGATAACATATGCAATCCTTATTCATGGTATGCTAGGAGGTAGCTTATAGAAACATCTATTTGCTATGTTTTTTTCCATGCAACTTGGGTGGAAAAGCATTAGATTGACTCCTAAAGGATTGATGGCCAATTTCAATGATTTATCATAGAAAATTTTTAACCATTTTTCTTATAACATTGAGCATGAATTGATAGTGGTTGACTTATGTAAAATGTGACAAAGATATGGATAACACTTCATGACATATTTACAATGGTGAAGAGTGATAGCTTGTCACTTTTAGTACAATCTAGCAAACATGCAGCTAGTTAATATCTTTGCATAGAACCTACACCCTAATATGTCCCATAATCTGAGACTTATTTATGCCAACACATTCAAATAAATCATTGAAAAGGGTGTACAAATTGATAAAGCACTTATTACCAAAGGCCTAGTGAAAATTTATTCATAGGCTCAAACATTCAATCAGAATCAAAGACCTATTCAAGTTAATTCTACTGAGAAACATAAATCTTTTAATAAAAATAAGAACATGGTGGGTAATAGAATAATATAATCACAACATGTAATAATATTGTAGGCCCCGTCGGTCCAAAATGTACAACCTAATCCACCACCCACTTTGCAGAGAGCTCCTCCACACAAATGATTCAATAAATATAGACCATTTAGCAAGCTAGGAGAACCTATTAAAGAAGTATTCCAGAAGCTAGTTGCAACTAATTTAATCATATGTCTTGTGCCAAAACCATTTCCTCAAGATCAACCAAAGCCTGACTAGTATCATGAAGATGATTCCTAAAAATTATATCATGTTATTGGCCATGCCATTTATCGATGTGTATAATTGAGGCATCTCATTGAAGACCTAATTGAGAGTGGAGAGATTGAAGTAAAATAAGTATAATAGAACACCAATCAGGATATGGGCATTTACAAAGACCCATTTCCTAAGCATAACCAATAAAAATAATAGAATAATCTAAACCAAAGATAAGGTCAACATCAACATGAACAAGGTCAAAAACATAATCAAGATCATGATACCCAAGCTACTAGTCTGGGCTATAATACTATGCCATATGATTATAATCATACTATGGGGTATATTTCTATTAATCACATCTCCACCATTACAGTCAAATCCCATGTCCCATCTGAAGCTTCTTAAAGTGTTAGTCCCTCTATTTTAGGGTCATCACCCTCTTCTTCAAGTAAGGTTGCACCAAGTTCAAGAAATTCCATTGCACTTTAGTTCCTGTGGGTTACTATTCCTAGACCACCACCCAATACTTCTAATTATGATAACTCCCTACCGACTCAAAATTATGTAGTCAAAACTAGATGCTCATGAGTTACCCTTCAAATCCCTTTACCTTCCTCTAATGTTGAGCCAAATTTAAACATTTTGCCTTCCAATCCTAAATCGAACCCTGTACCGGCTAAGGTTAAAATTTCTCTCCCTACTGTTGTGAAACCATATAGTATTCATGAACAACTAAGTAAAATATTTGTGCAAATTTATATTATAGATCTCTTGCATACGTTAAAATTTCACATGCCATACTAAATGACTTCTTCTGACAATCCACTATTCTAGAGGACATTAACCTAGCCAATTACAAACACTTGAGGGATATATATCTCTAAGCCAACAACTTACCTTTGATTAATGAGATATGTCTTCCCTTAGTCCTAGCCATAATAATCCCTCATATATCGAGGTTGTTATATCAAATCACAAGATCAAGTAATTTATTATAGATAATGGTCCAGGGATAAATATAGTGTTATTGAAATTGATATAACTATTGGGATATACAACCAAGACATGCAGCTAGAAATAATCACAATCAAAGCATATGACAACATTGAAAGAGAGTCTTAAGGGACCATTTGTTTGCCAATTATTATTGGGCTTGTAACCCATGATACCCTATGCCATATCGTAGACATTAAATTACCTTAAAATTTACTTCGTGGTCATCTTTAGATCCATGAAGTATGAGTTGTCCCTTTTACCCTACATCAATGCCTCAAGTTCCCTCATTCTAGGATTGAGGTTACTGTTTATGCTAATCTACAGCCATACCAATATTATAAACACTTAGAGGTTGAGTACAAGAATTATAATTATTACCTTGGTTTTGAATTTATATCCAAGAAGAACAAGGCCATAGTTTTTTAACCACCTGAATCCAATTATATCAACCCTAGTGATCTTGCTTCCACTTTGGTTGATCCATTACTTATCACCATTGAAAACTATTTTATTTTTGAGGATGCCAACATTTCCACATATTATCTGAAAGATAATTTTCATATATGAAAGTTTTCCAAATATTACAAGTCTTATGGAATAACCAAACCTTCTAAAATCCATAACATGCCCAACATGATTTGGTAGAAGAAAAACACACCTCTACAAAAGTAGCTAATGGTATTTGTACCAAATACTTCACCAAAATAGGATCAAGAGGCCATTTTTAAAGGAGATTGGTTGTATATTGATGGCCTCACCCATTATTTTCAAAATCTTAAATACCCTATCCCTAATCAAATTATGAATAGTTTGGACTATATAGGTAAAGGCATGGGGCCACGAGAGTAAGGTATTCTTGAACCTCTATCTGTTGGCACACCTACTAAGAACTAAGGCCTTAGATTTATACCACCTAGGGGTGACCTCATGTATTTTTAAATTTATTCCTCTTTCTTAACTAATTAAAAAACTCTTGATAGTGATACAAAATCCCATTATAGCACCTATAATGAGCTAGCTAACACTGCCCTGTTTGATTCCAATTCTATTATGAACATCACAACTCATTACCCACTTACCCTTTGCCATCTTGACCTTATCAATTAGGACCACAATTTTTTTATTATACCTTTGGATGAGTTTAAGAATGAGGAATATATTACATAGTATATGGGCCTTAGAGATGGATTGCCACTTGGCGATCACAAACAAATTTTTGACTTCTCATTGGACCCTACTGCCTATTTTAGAGAGCAAGAAAACTCCTTTGGTCATACAATAGAAAAAACATCAAGATCTTCTAGTGAAAACCTCTTTGATGCACTCATTGGTAAGGTAAATAATAAAGATAAATACAATCCCTTAGGTGAAAACCTATTTCATGTGCTCTTAGATGGGAAAGTTTTCTCACCTCCATAGGAAGCACAGTGTTCACCAAGTCCAAGATTTTTTTCCATTTCTAGTATTACTTAATCATTATTAAGTAATAATTCTTGAAATAATATAACATGTAAATTTCATATAATGAAAAATAATCATTACATTATATACTTCACTTTTATCATCAATTATAAAAAGCACTAGTCTTAGGCAATCTAATGATTTCTTTAAGAGAAAATAAAACTTACACCATCTAAGGTGGAAAATTTGAGCCATACCCTTCACTACCTACATTCAGAGAAACTAGAGTTGGATTTGGTCCTTCAAGGGTTTTCTCCTTAGTGGAATTCGCTACCATATTATCATAATTAGGAGGAGGGATCCCACATTGATAGTTTCAATTAGATGAAGTAATTGGGGATAGAATGTTTATCATGTCTTTCAACATATGATGTTATTCAAGTAGAGGATTGAATTAGTTGCTTAAACACCTTCATCTCTCCAATTATTTTTTGGCCTTATTGAATTCCCTCTCCCTACCATCATGATATTTATTTTGCTCCTTTTCTTGCCTTTGTTGTATCTTTTCCTACACCATATTTTTCCTTTCAATTTCATTTTAAATATTCATTTATTCCCTCATTTTCCTCTCACTCTGCGTAAAGTTTTTCCTCTCATCAACCTATTCTTTCTTCCTTGCCTTCAATTCCTTAATTTATTTCTTGTGGGACTCATGTTATATAAACATTTACCTATTCTCATTTGATGTGAGTATTTGAGATTGTTTTCTCGTCCTAAATGCATTGTTTCTTTATTCCTTAGAAACCCTTTCCATTGTAAATTTAAGAAATGAGGATATTGATTTTATTTTTTCATTCATTTTTAGTTGGCTATAATTTGGATCTTGGACTGCATTTTATAATATGTCCTTACTGGCACTTAAATTAATCAATGCATCTTCTATTCCCCATTGTCCACCTTCTGAGTATTAATGAACTATATCAAATTGTATAGACGATGGCAGTGATGGAATTGACATTGACACGTTTGATTCTATTAATTCATAATTAAGGCTAAGATTTATTGATCCCTCCTTTGGCCAAATTGGTGGGCTTACTTGGGTGGGCATACTTAAATTGTCTTAGTTGAAAGTGAATGTTGCATACATTTCATTGGAAGGGGCATTCAATGAATCTTCAATTGTTTATTTTTATATAGTGTGAGTAAATGAGTTTCATGTCTTTGGTGGATGCCACATGTTTCTTGGCTAACAACATCTTTTAAAAAATTTGTTTGTTCACATTCAACAACATATGTTTGCTACATTTACTCCATCTTTTGAATAGTAGTTTGAATATCTTCCTTATCTGTCTATACCAACCTCATGATATTTTTAGCAACATTAACTTCATCCTCTTCAACATGGAATGCTTCAGTTGGAGTCATGTAATTGGCTACTACATTAGGGTTTATGGACCAAATATATATCCTTTTAAATATAGATTTTATAATGTCAAGAGTTTGTTCCCTCTTCAATTATAAGATATCTAAAGTGGTCAATTCTTGTATCTCGATCTCTAAAACATAATGCTTATTCATCCATGATGTCCTCTCATTCTTGAAGTAGGCCTTAATTGGGCCAAACACACTTACATCCAATGGCTACAATTTTTGACTAGTGTGTGTGGGCAATGTAAGTAGGTTAATTCCCAAAGATTTCCCTCTTCAATTATTGATAGTGTAACATGGCTTTCATTCCCATAAAATATGATAAGATGTCTATTTGTAATTGAAACTCCTTCTAACACATATTTGTAGAAATGATGCAACAATTTCATAAACAATTATTTCATCATCTAATTATGGGGTTGGGTAGCCATGCATGCCCCTAGTTCACAACCTGAAATGAAATTTTACAATTTCCTTTTTACTTTGAAGAGTTAGAACCCAGAGATACTGATGCAAAGGAAACTTTAACAACTCTCACTTGTTTTATCTCAACTATCTCATATCTTGACAAAGGCTTATAGACAACATAATTCCACATAAATTTTAGGGTTTATTTTTTCTATTTAGGGTTATTATTATCATTATAATTCTCATTATAGTCCTATTTTATCCTTTATCCAACTCACAAAACCTATCAGTACATCTCTTTCAACTTACACTGCTTCTTGTCTTTGGTCTAACTTACTAGTAGCCTTTTTTTTGGCTTTTACAGTTGCACAAATAGATATTGATTGGCATTGAGAAACTAAGGTTATATTATGACACCTATTTAATTCCTCCTTTCCATGAAATTTATTGTCTTAACTCCACTCCTATATGCCCCTTTCAAACATTGTTTGGGCCTAATTAGGCCTCCTTTATCCCTATTTAAGCACAACCACTTCAAATCCATACTCACAGGTCTATAGTGGAAAATAAACTCAAAAATCCTTTAGATTAGTTGAAAACCTAAGTATTCACCAAATTTTAAGGTTTTATACTAGTTGGAACTCTTCTAATTCAAGATTTGGTTTTCAAACCCTAACTCGGCGTTATCACAGTCTATGCAGATGTGAGAGGGAAACATTTGAGGTTTCACATTTTCAAACACATTTAAAATCATTGTGAAAGTTTAATAATCCCTATACTATCACTATACACCTCCTCTAATCATTAATGACCTCCTTGACAACTCTGTTATCCACTTTTATAAGTTTACATGTTTGACTATGTGATGGTTCATAAACATCTACAAGTCTGTATTGAGTTTTTCACCAATATATGTGAAAAAACTTAAAGAGAACTTAAATAACCTTCAAAACATATAAAAATAAACTTATCTATGTACCAATATTATCAAAAACATATCTTTAGTAATGCTTTCTTCAAATACTCTATCTTATACATTCAACTTCAAAGCATACACAGAGAAAATAGGGTCTGCAATCACCTTTTCACCAAAAATGTGGAATTAATTTTGTTGTTTTCTTGGATATTTAACCCCTTTATACATGAATTAATGATCTTGCATGAAAAACCAAAACACTATATACGTCTTATAACTATTCTAACTACCTTTGGACCTTCCAATGGTCACTAGAAAGCTAGTTAGACATTGATCACATACATCAAATTTGTTTTTTCATACATAGATGATCTAAGACCCATGATGTCTTCAATAATGCCCCCTTAACAATTTCAAGAATAAATCACCCCTCAAACACACATAAAACTCCTAAAATGGCCTCTCAGATTCAAAAATTCAAATTATTGAAACTGGTAGGAAAATGCCAATTTTAAAATCTAACCTTCCTAAGCATGCCTAGACACTTGGAGAATATTCTCAAGTGTGTATTATGAATCCTAAAACCCTTAAAACACAATAAACATGTTATTTTACCACTAAACATCTTGATCAATCCAAAATTGTATAAATAAACAACACTAGTTCACCCTTTAGAAGGATGCTCCTGCATCATACTGTTGAGGTGCAAAAAGAACTTTCCATGAAATTTCAATTTATCTTGTGTTGTTATTCTTCTCATAATCTCTCTCTCCTATTCATTCTAGTAGTCAATGTCATATCCTCCTAGATCCCAAGGCTTATGAGTGGAATATAGACCTCCTTTTTCTTTGACTAAGGTTGCATTGGCTCTTCCTTTGAGGTTACCTTTCTAAATATTGATTTCCAACCTAATCATATTTAATATCTTTTTGTTATCCTGAAACAAACCTACACATGAATTAAACAAGTTAAACATAACAACCTCCTTGTTGTCTTCTAAGAATCCATACTTTTATACTCTCATGGTTGTCCTTTATGTGCTTGGATATGTTTCCTCTTGCATTATTTCTTATTGTTTCATCTGGCTATGGACTATCTCTTTATTCATAATCATATCCTTCCTTGCTATGTCTTTTTCATGCATCATTTGATTTATTACATAATTCTTCCCACTTGTCAAATTTCTAGTCATCTCACCTTCCATGACAAACTCTCTCAACACACCAACCTTCTTAGCAAAGTTTTCTAGATAATCCATGCACTTTATCAAGGATAATTTATAAGACAAGTCTATAAACAACATTTTAAAGTGCTCCTTTGAAAATAACTTATCATGCTTGGCTAGATGTAGTATCTCTTTTTTGCCTGTAATCAGTACCTTTGAAGTCTTTTCAACTGCTACATTTTCTTATCCCGCTTCTTTGGCAACTTGTACTACATCTTATTCCTTTTGGCACTTGTTCTCAGCTAACACACTCTTGTCCTCAATGCTGCAATTGATTACTTATGGTAAATATCTTTCTCACAAAACATCATCACACTAGTTTTTACCTCTTTCCATGCTTGACTATCCTTCAATGGGGTTAGTGTATGCTTGATGCTATCCTTCTTAATGGTGTATGTATTGGCTCTACCATCATGCATAACTCTTCTGTCATACTTCCATGGTCTACCAAGGATGATATGTCACACATCAATATGAATCACATCACACAAAACTCTATCTTTATACCCACCAATTTGCAAGTCTACATGGTATTGCTTACTAACTAGGACTTGATGATTGTTTTGAATCCAAGAGACTTTGTAAGGATTTGGAAGCTCCTTGATTTTTTATCCTCACTTAGCTACCATCATGTAAGATATAAGATAATATCCATACTTCCATTATCATCTAGAACCTTACAACATTTACCTTTGTTTTTTCATATGGTCTTTAACAATGTCTTCCTTTGTGGTGGCTCTTTCTCTTCATGGCTTACCTTCAAAATAACTCTCCTCATCAGCAAAATCTCTCCTGTTTCATGTTTTTCTACATAGTTTGGTAAGGATTCCACAGTTTCCTCTTCTTGTTGAAATACTTTATTCTTACTTTCACCTCCAAGAGTTGCCAGTTTGAATGTCTTATAGACACTCATATGATCTATGTCCTAAAAATTTATTGCATTTGAAGCACTTGCTAGTAAACCCACTGTACCCTCTTCCTCTACCATATGATCTTCTACCTTTTTATCTATAACCACCTCTACTAGATTGACTTGAACTTTTAGAAATACTACCAACTTCTTTACTTTGAATTTGCCATTGATTTTTATTGCCTGGCTATCCTCTTCCTTCTTGTTGGCCTCTACCTCTATAACTCCTTCTACCTCCATTTTGTTGACTTTGCCTTCTAGTAAAATTTTCCTCTACATTCAATGTATCTTTATATGACTCCTCTACTATTCTTGGTGATAAAATGTAGATCTCATCTTGAATACTAAACTTTAGTCCATTGATGTACCTAACAACCTTTTTATGTCTTTCTCTATGTGTCCTGCTCAAATAGTTAGTTTGTAGAATTCCTCTATGTACTCTTTTACTATCATGTCTTTTTGTCTCATATTTTTTAGCCTTTTGAATAATTTGGTCTGATAATATTTAGGCATGAATTTGCCTTTCATCTTGGCCACCATTCTATCCCATGATCTTATCTTTTTTCTTCCCTTCTTCTTTTTTCTTGTATTCCATCTCACCATAGGGATGCATGACCCTTAAATATTTTTAATACAAACTTCACCTTATTTTCCTCGTTCACCTCTTCATAATCAGCTAGCTTATCCATAGTTGTGATATAATCAATCAATTTTTCAACATTGAGATTACCCTCATGCATTGGCACCTCCAATTTAGGCTTTGATGTCACTCCAATGACTGCTCTTATAAAACTTTCCTCCACTCTACCTTCTTCTCCTTCTTATATATATTATTTTTGAGGAACATCATCCTCTCCTTCATTGACATATCCTTTAGTCATCTCTCTCCTTTGAGCCAACTCCATGGCTTACAATCTAGCTTGCAAGTTTCTCACCTCAACTACCAATGTATTCACTATCTGCAACCTTCTTTAGGTTGATTCTACTCCAATTCCTCTACCTTCTATGTGTTCTTATTTTCATCCCAAGATCTCCTAAGATCTAATACCAAATAAAGGAAAATTTAACAACTCACACTTGTTTTGTCTTGACTATCTCATATCTTGATAAAGGCTTATAGGCAACATAACTCCACAAAAATTTTAGGGTTTATTTATACTATTTAGGTTTCTTATGATCATTATCATACTCATTATATTCTTATTTTATCCCTTATCCAACTCATAAAACCTCTCAATACATCTCTTGCAACTTACACTACTTCTTGTCTTTGGTCTAACTTGCTAATAGCCTTTTTTTGGCCTTTTACAGTTGTACGGATAGATACTGATTGGTATTGAGAAAATAAGGTTATATTATGATAAAATATATTTAATTATTCCTTTCTATGAAATTTATTGTCTTAACTCCACTCTTAGATGCCCCTTTCAAACACTGTCTAGGCCTAATTAGGCCTCATTTACCCCTATTTAAGCATAATCACGTCAAATCTGTACTCACAAGTCCGTACTAAAAAATAAACTCAAAAATCCTTTAAATTAGTTGAATACTTAAGTATTCACCAAATTTTAGGATTTTTCACCAATTAGAACTACTCTAATTCAAGATTTGGTTTTGAAACCCTAACTCAGGGTTGTCACAGTGTGTGCAAACCTGAGAGGGAAACATTTGAGGTTTCACATTTTCAAACAAGTTTCAAATCATTTTGAAAGTTGAATAATCCCTATTTATCACTAAACACCTCCTCCAATCATTAATTACCTCCTTGACAACTCTATTATCCACTTTTACAAGTTTCTATGTTTGACTGTGTGATGGTTCATAAACATCTACATGTTTGTATTGAGTTGTTCACCAATATATGTGAAATCAACTTAAAGAGAACTGAAATAACCTTCAAAACATATAAAAATAAACTTTCAAATTTACCAAGATTATCATAAACATATATTTATTAATGTTTTCTTCAAATACTCTATTTTGCACATTTAACTTCAATGCATACACAGAGAACACAAGGTCTGCAATCACCTTTTCGCCAAAAATGAAGAGTTTATTTTATTTTTTTCTTAGATATTTAACCCCTTCATACATTAATGAGTGATTTTACATGAAAAACCAAAATATTTTATACGACCTATAATTGTTCTAACTACTTTTTGATCTTCCAACGGTCACTAGAAGGCTAGTTAGGCATTGAGCACATACATCAAATGTGTTTTATCATACATAGATGATCTAATACCCATGGTATATACCCATGGTGTCTTCAAGAATGCCCCCTTAAAAATGTCAAGAGTGAATCTCCCCTCAAACACACATAAAACTGTTAATTTGGCCTCTCAAATTCAGAAATTCAAATTATTGAAATTGGTGGAAAAATGCTAATTTTAAAATATAACCTTTCTAAGCACACCTATACACTTAGAGAATATTCCCAAGTTTCTATTATGACTCTTAAAACAATTCAAACACCCTAAACATGCTATTTGATGAGTAAACATCTTGATCAAGCCAAAATTGTATAAACAGACAAGACTAATTCACCCTTTAGAAGGATGTTCCTACATCAAATACTCTAGCCAGCTACATTCACACACACTAAAATTATAATCCATTATCTACTTTTAGACATAATTTGTGGCACACTCCTTGCCCTTTTTTTCCCAAAGAATTTCATGCTATGATTACTTCAAGCTTGCATTCTCATCTCATCACAATTCCATATTTTTTGTTGCCCATAATGGTTTTCACCACACACAATTCTCAAGTTTTCATTGAAAAATTTCATTATGGATGGCCTTAGCATCATAACCCTATTTTTTTCAAGTCCTTTTATGTTATTCTCATAGGCAAATCAGAATGCCTATTTTTTAACCCTATCCACCATGACTTGCCAAGGACCCCATCATTGAAATGGTTGGGCCTAGTTTCACATATGTGGGCAACGTGTGCCTTCAAATGGGAGATGTTTATCCCATGTCCCATGTTGGTTAAGTTCTTGCACCACTACATGATCTCTCATTCTGTGACATCTGATAAAATAGTGGGTGGCCCCCTCTCGATAGTTGTTATAATTTCTTTCAACTAATTGGACAAAGTGTTTGGTTTCATGTTATCAAGTAACCATTCTCCTCAACATCTCGCATTGTAGTTTTCATATCATTTTTTGTCCATTTTTCTCTCACTTGTTTCTCTGGCTGGTTGGCAGGTAGTTCATATTGAACAACTTCATCCTCTACCTGCTTGGCAATAGGTTGCTCTTCAATAAATTCCCTCTCTTGCTAGTTGGTAATGGGTTGCTCTTCATTAAAATCTTCATCAACAACATTAAAGAATTTCACTCCTTTATTCTTCATTGTTACACATGGTCATCGTCTAACAAACTATGAATTCTTCTTGGCATTCCTCATGTTGAACTACAACAATCAACAAACTATATAATCAATTGACAATAAAATGAGAAACAAATCAACAAAATCTATGGAAAAGAGTGGTTGCAATGTTGAAAATATGAATGAATAATACAACAACATGAATTCAAAACATGTCAATAACACATAACTATAATTCACAAAAGGATTTGGTTTGATACATTTGAGTCAACATTTATTGTTATGTGAATGAAAATCTTAGTTTTGATGCAAAGACAATAATATTTACTAATATGTGAATGAAAATATTTAGGGCTCCCATCCACATACCAGTAAAATTTAAATCATACAAACACATGCAACTTCTAACAAGACTCTTTGTTGCATATTAATGACCCATATTAACTAGGCAGTGGCCCTCACTGCACAAATTTTTAAGCCATTGCAAAAATAATGTATTTATTTGTATTTTAATATTAGTCAAATTTTAAAAAAATGTTTGACATATTACTCTGAATAATTGGTCATACCCATAAAATGACTTAAAATGACATACCAGGGAATTTAAGTCTGCATTTTCAAGTAAACCCACCATATTGGTTGAAGGAGGGAGTATCAGACCTTGGCCTTAATTGTGAAATCATTATATGATCTAAATGTTGCAAGTAGGAAAATAGAAATGCATTCAAAATGATGCACATGGCGATAGTAACACACCACATTAAAGGAAATAAAGGTGACTACACATCTTCGAAAATGAGTGTTGCATATTAATGACATAAGCGTCTTCTAATATGGATGTTGAATTCAGAAAATGATATAATTAAATAAGTATAAATTAATCAGATGCATAATTAAATAAGCATACTAGCAATTTGTTCAATCTTCCCAAGTTCAAATCCCTTTCCATCCAAATAAGCATTTGTGTGTATATCAATATTTTTTAAGTCTTCCATCCCAAGTCAAATCCCTTTCCATCCAAATAAGTGTTTGTGTGGGAACGTTTAGTGGAAGCTTGCAGAAGCTATGGAAAGTTGGAGGCAAGAAAATATAAATGTGTCGAAGATATAAATAACACATCAGCATGAATGAAAAACATATCAACAACAAAGATGACAAAGAATATTTATAATGTTAAAAATGTGCATGAATAACATAGCATTAATTTACATTAACATATCAATAACACAACAACATGAATTCACAAAATAATTTGGTTTGATACAAAAACAATAACATTTATTGGTGTGTCAATGAAAAATTTAATACTATTTACGTGGGACATGATCATGAAAAATTTAAATCTACTTAAATGAATTTACAATGCTTTTAAATTCATAAAATTTGAATTTTACATTCTCTGTGAAATTCAAATAGTGGTTGGTCTAGAAATTTTGACAAATTGTATCTCAACAACCAATTTTGAATTTTGTGGGAATGATAAGGCTTAAAAATTGTATGAAACTTCAATTTTGTAAGTGCACACAATTATTGGAGAAGGTTGATTTTAAATGTTCTATATTGTGGAGCCAAAGGTTGGAGCCAAATGATAGAAATTTGGACAACAAAATATATAATAAAATTTAAATGCACTTGTTATACTAGTAAATAATTGGATATTTGGAGATTGTTTTGTAAAACTTACAATCACATGTATAATAGTTGTAAATAGTTGTTGAAACATTGATTTTTTTGATATTTATTTAATCAATGAAATTGGTGTTTTAAAATTAGTTGTACATAAAAATATTTAAAAAGGGTATGATGTTTTGATTAATGTATTTAAATTTGAACATGATGTACATTATTATGAATATATGATATGTTTTTTTTAAAAAATTAAGGCGTTCATTTATGTTCAATACATATGCAATATTTAAATATAAGTCCATATTTTTGATATTTTTTATCCGACAAATGATAAGACCAATTATAAAATAAAAGGTTATTTTTACCAAATTTTTTAAATAAGCATGAATTAATCATAACTGGGAAATCCCCTTCACAATTGAGGACCTGCGCAAATGCATTATTTAATTGGGCATAACTCAAATGAAAAAATGATGCCACCAGGGTATTTTCACATGTTTGCGCACATGATTGTGCACATGACTTCTCACATGACTATTTGGTAACCACAGAGAGTGCAATTTTTATATTAAAAAAATTCGTGACAATATTTTTTATGAATAAAAATATTGATGTGATAATTAATATTAAATTGATTTGTAGGAACTATGCATTGAGTCGACACTAGAGGTGACCCTATTTATGAACACACATCCGAAAGACTAAAAATACACTCATAGATCGATTGACAGAGCCATGTGAATACCATATGAAATCACAACTATTGAACCCTATCCGATAATTAGTCCTATGAGCCTTACCATATATTATAGGAAATAAATAAAAGCTATATTTTTAAAATGTTAAACTGCCATTTGGATGTACAAAACATCAAAATCAGAGTGCATCATACACCTAATCAACTAGTGGTGGTGATTTTTTTAATAAAACTGCAAGTCAATCCAGGTGCCTTCTACCCATCAAACACAACGCAGTTCGGCTCAGTTCTACGAAACATATATACATGTCAGTCTATCAATCAATCAGGGAAGAAATACAAGTTACAACGAGGTGAAGACAGTGAATATACTTAACCCTTCTGTATTGTCGGGTCATATCACATGTCAAGCCACCATTAATGGATTAAGCTGCGCAAAGCTGGCCGATTTGATTTCGTATTAATGAGGTCCGCTTGCTTCACGTTTTACTCTGAACAGGCTAACGTGAGGCAAATTATCACGTTCGTTGACTCGGTAACCCATGATCTGAAAACTAGAGCCTACCGGATTACTTTCCCGGCGTTCTGGATTTTCCGCGCAGGCCGACAGCCGCGTAAGATTTTGCCGGCTGCCATGAAACAAATTAAGGTATGATTAAACAGGAAGAGAATGTCTTGTCAAATTCTGTAATCAAATCTTTGGGAATTGTGTGGAGACCTTCAAAGAGTAGGTATCAGTACAGAGTCCGCATAAGTTTGGATTTAAATTATTACGTTGATGACGTTTTCCACCCGTACCAGAAAGGATTATCGAGCCCCACAAACTTCAAAGATAACTTTTTTTCTTCTTAGACTTTTTATAGGAGAAAAATGGAGTCATTTAATCGAGCGCGCTTTCTTAATATAGACGAAAGGATAGTTGGTATAATAAGTTTTTTAACCAAAATTTAAAGTAGAAGAGTTAGCATTTAAAAGGGGTTTGAAAATGTACATGATCATAGGGGTAGCATTTGTATTATGGAGTTGTGTTAACAAAACACGTAGTGGTTAGAACCCTCCGTTTCATAGACTACTTGATCTAGTTAGTAGAATAAAAAATTTAACCAAAATACAGTAAAAAAGTTAGCATCGAAAAGAGATCTGAAATTTTGCATGAACAAAGGGGTAGCACTCGTACCATGGAGTTGTGTTAATACAACATATTATTGTTACAACCCTCGATTCCATAGACTAGTTGGTCTCATGAACGTTATTATAATCTTGCATTCATTCATTCATTTATTCTTTGATATCATATACTTTTTTTATGGTTTACATTGTATTTTGTAATAAGTAAAAATTGAAAAAACAAATAGTTTTTTTAAAATAGTTGAAGTAAATGACGAGATCATCTTCTTTCATTTGTCAAATTCAAAAATACAAAAATAATTTACATTAAAATGTTCATTTTTTTATTTTCAATGTAATAACCAATGATATGCCCTGAGCCATTTAAAATATTGAGACCTACATGGGTATCGAGAACTCATAAGACTTTCTTAATGCATGGAAATCATTATATTGGCTAAGTGATTCACATTTGATGCCATCGCTCTAATCAAAATAAAACACAGACCAAAGTCAAGTTTCCCCAAATGGTTATTTTATGAGTTATTTGAGGAGGTTCAAAAATATATTTGTTAATCAATAAAACAACCAAATCGACCATCTAATGAAGAGAAGGATGAAACCATTTGGGGAAACTTGACTCAAATCTATCAAATGAGGAAGACGAAGAGTGAGGATATGAGGAGAAAGATCGCATCACATTTATTTTAACCTACAAATGAAGATTCCACAATATGATTTCATAAGTAAGACAGAGATCCATACATGATTAAACAAGATTAAATTGGCCTTTAGGTAACGAAAGTTAAAGTCATAAGAAGACAAGTTGAATGTGTCTCTACAACATTTGGATGATGTTGCCCACACTTGGGGAGAGGTGGGTTTCTACAAATCTGGAGGGGGACCTTTTGGACTTCATAAAAGTTTTGAATAAGAGAGTCAACCATAATTGGGATGAATTATATGATACCCAATTGATCACCAATTTTAGAAAGATGTGAGTGTGGAGGCTCATACAAAAAAAATTCATGTTTTGGAGTACAAGGCCAAGCTTTCTTCAAAGTTGGTGCATAAGATCTATATTTCTAACCTACAGGCCGATATTAGAACTAAAGTAAGGATGTTTGAACCCAACTCTTTTGAAATGACCATTATTATAGTTGAAGAGCAGAAAATCAAATTGATGCCCTAAAAAATAAAATGGTAAAACCTGTTATCGATAGATATTTTACTTGGGATAAGAAAACCAAAGACCCTAATTATGATTAAACACATGCATCCATTGTTGTAAACCCATATCATAGGTCTTTTGATCCATGGAGTAGAGGTCGTGTTTGTAGTCTAGAAAGGCTTTTTATGGTAGAGCATGTGTTTTCTTCTTAGCTATGGTCAGAATCAAAAAATGAGGAAGCCCCCAAAAAACCTACTTTAGGGTGTGAGCACAATGATCTATCTCCTACTATAATAGAAATAAGGGAACCATTTGTATCACTTTCTACAATGATAGGATTAGGTTGTTTGGACACATTACCCATGTCCAGAAACCCTAAGTTATGGTCATGGTCAATCTTGTAAGTACACTTAATATTAGAGATAAGAAACAAGTCCAAATATGAGGCCTCCATTTAGACACTTTTGAAATTTTCCCCATTTGGGTTCTAGGACATTGAATGAGTCCATAATGTGCTTCCATCAATGGCAAATTATGTCCTTAAATATAGATTATATGTGATTGATATTAGGGGTGTGGATGTTGTTCTAGGGGTTCAATGGCTATACTCACTTCAAACATACTCAACTAATCATCAGGAGCACTTCTTGACATTCAAGCCAAAAACCACGAGTATATTATCAAGTCCTTGCTCTCGAGGGAAATCAAAACTGTTGATTCTAGTCAAATGAACAAAATTTTGATGAAGGTGCATTTTGTATTTACAATTCACCTTTATAGTATGGATGTGGGATCTTCTACTTCACATGAATATGTTCCAGGGGTTCCAAATTTGTTATGCAAATATAAGGTAGTTTTCAAGGATCTACCAAGGAACTTGTTGCCAAACAAAGAATTGGAGCACATTATTGTGCTTAACCCTATAAAGGGGCCAATGGTGGTACTCCCTTATAGGTGCATGCATTTTTAAAAGTCATAGATAGAGAAATTGATCACATAACTCTTATACGCTAGCATCGTTGACCTTACTAAGAGCCCATATGTTGTTCTAGTGGTTACTTGCTAGGAAGAACAATGGGGCATATAGGATCTATATCGATTAGAGGGCCTTGAACAAAATCCTAATAAATAAAAAATTCAAATGTTGAGAATTGATGATCTACTTGATGAGTTGCATGGGGAAAAGTAGTTTTCAAAAATAGATCTTAGATTTGGATACAATCAAATTCAAGATCAAGATAAGATGACCTTCAAAATGCATCAGGGTCACTACCAATTTAGGGCCATGTCTTTTGGTATAAGTAATGCTTCAACCACATTTGAAACATTGATGAACAAAGGTATTCAACAAATTCTTGAGTAATTTTGTTCTTATAAAATTTTATGACATTTTGGTTTATAGTAATTCATTGGAATCCCATCTTGAGCATTTGGATTATATGTTGGATATATTGCCCAAGAAGAACTTGAATTCCAAGGCATCTAAGTGTGAATTTCCAAAGGCATCCTTAGAATACCTTAGTAACATAATCTATATTAAGGGGGTTTACACTCACCCTACAAAGATTAAATCCATATGTGATTGGTAAGTACCCAAGACTCTTAGGAAACTTTGTGATTTCATAGGTTTGGCAAGATTTTATATAATATTTGTAAGGAACTTCTCAACAATATCACATCTTTTGATTGACCTTGCCAAGAAGGATGCCTTCAAGTGGTCCATAGAAGCACACAAATATATTGAGGATTTCAAAAGAGTTGTGCTTTGTACTCAAGGTTCAACAACCCATGATTTCTCATTATTTTTCATTAAATGTGATGCCTCTAGATCTAGACTAGGTGTAGTTCTATCTCAAGATGAAACTTGATTGCATTTAAGTTTTGAACATGAGTGAAATATGTCCACACATAGTAAGGATATACTTTCCATACTAGATGTAGTCTCCATATAACATCAGTTTTTGTTGGGGAGTAAGTTCTTTGTAAAAATTAATGACCTCAGCCTTAATCACTTGTTAAATCAAGGGACATTTAGGGAGGAACAATAAAAATGAATTCATCACCTTCAATCCTATGACTTTGAGATCCTTTACAATATATGGAAGGAGAATTTGGTGGCAAATGTAATATCCCACTAGGAAGAACTACCAGTATTTTAGGCCATGTCCATCATCCAACATGCTTGGATACACGACCTTCTAATGGATTGCTTAATCTACCCTACCTCAAATACACTCATGCAATAAATAGAATATGGGGGAAAAGGAAGTCTTGGTTAGTTCATAATGGTATCATTTTTTTTAAATGACACATTTACTTGAGGGGTGACTCTTCATTTATTCACAAGATGCTAGAGAATAGTAATGTGTCTCCATGTATAAGCCATATTGAGTTCCAGAAAACATATTAAAACCTCAAAGGAAATTTTTCTTGGAAGGGAATGAAGGCTAACATTCTAAAATTTGTAGCTTGTGACATCTACCAACAAAATAAGGAGGGCATTGTTCCTTCACCGAGGTTTTTGAAACCAAATTTGGTTCCACAACAAAAGTGGAAAATTGTGTTAATGGACTTTATCTCAAGTCTTCCCAACTTCGACTATAAATATAAATTTTTTGTGGTGGTAGATAGATTGACAAAGTATGCCCAATACATTCCCACAATAAATGTAGAGATAAATGGTCCTGAGGTTGAAAATTTATATTTCCAACATGTGTTTGAGCTACATGGGATCCCTAAATAGATCATAGGTGATCAGGATTGTAGACACCCCAATTATACCACCCCAATGTTGTTATTGCTCACTATTATCCAATCTACTAATTTCCACACTAATATCACTAAACCCTAATTATCCCATCATCCTTACCCCCTAATCCCTTCCTCAACATCCTTAGCCAATCTACTCTAACCACATTATCACCCCTCAATAGATTAATCACATTATCCTATTCCTATCATAACCTTAACCAACCCCACCAAAATCAAATCCTAGATTAATCACATTAGTTAGTTGATTCAATCTTAGCCCTCCATCTCAAATCAAATCCAACCATCCATTTACCCTATAAAAAATTTATAAATGGAACCCCTCACCCTCACTTTCAACAAGCCAAGAGAGCATATGAAGATTATACCATTGTGAGAGCTTAGTCATCAACATCATCAAGCAATTATCATCAATCTAATGGGACATGCTACCATAATGCTTGTATGTGTACAATTGAGCAACTATAATCATCTTCAATTTAAGCAAATTGACACAATAAAGGTGGTCTTAGTGGTAAGTGGACATATATCTCTCCTCCTTCTCGCTTAGTTAGAGGTACCTTTCTTGATTAGATTAAAAATTTAATGTCATTTTAAATTTATAATGGATTTTCTATAATTTTACATGTGTACATTCTTAGCATGCTTAGTGGGAGAAACCTCGCTTATCTTTTGCTTATCTTTCTTGTTAGGAGGTGTTTTCTTGGTTGTTCATACTTTGGAGAGCTATTAGGGTCAAATTTGAGTCAAACTCATCATTTTTTGGATCAAAATTTAATTTTTTATGTTTTAATGAATGTTCCATGTGTAACAATATCTCAATCCTCAAGGATGGAATCTTCTTATATTCTTTAACATATGCATGTGTTATATCAGTTCTATCATGTTTCGATACTTCAATGTTTGCATAGCCATCGCAACATCTATGCCCTAATGTTTAGCATCTACACTTTATGTTTCAACATATGCACCCTATAGTTCGGTGTCTACATCTTCTATCTATCAACCTCTATCTTATGTAATTTGATGTCTACACCTTGATCTTCAATGTCTGCATCCTATGTTTTGGCATCTAATCCTTGTAGTTCAGTGTCTACATCCTCTATTTTTTAGTCTCTATTTTCTATTATTCAACGTCTACACCTTGTGTTTCAACATTTGTGCCTTCTAAATTTTTAACTTGCAAGTTTTACACTTGATCAAAACTTAAATATAAGACAAACTACTCGTGATTATATTTCAGGTTTGCTAGTCAAAGACATATAATCAAACAACATGCATCTAATCATTTAATCTTAATCAATCTATCTTTTTTTAATATCTATTTATGGATTTTTCTTGTGTGTTCAACTTATGATTGCTTATTCTCTTCCTTCACATTGCAAGGTGACTTTAGGAATCATAACTAGTCTAGGTCATTTGTGTCTCCTAGGAAAAAAGTGTGTATGCTCTTTCCTTAAATTGCAAGGCGAGCTTGGAAAATAATAATAGTTCACGCCTTATTTCTTTTTCTTTTCTAGGGTAATGTGACTTGGATTTCATCACTAAACATTAAGACAAAGTACATGTTCCATAAGGCTATACAAACTCAAAGAGGAGCTATCATTATTAGCTAAGCAGTTGCTTGTTTATCGACACTATGAAATGAGGTGGTTTCATCCACCAATACCTAGTCCCCAAACAACACCTTTGCACACATATTTGGGCCTCACTGTACCACAAGATATATAGAGGACTCCCATTGTTAACCAATCAAATATAACATAGGAGCATTATAATCATATATGAATAGTGGTGTCAATAACATGACATTCTCCAAAATCACCCACAACATAACCTTTGAGGTATTATTTATGGGCCACTATTTCGTTGCAATCCCACTTGACTAGTGTAAGCTATTTTTTTGTGTGCATGTCATTATTTATCCCCATTTAAAATAAATTAATATTTTGCCTAAAATAATCCTTTTAAATTAAAATAAATTATCAAACCTATACCAATCAACTCAATTGAAACTATGGCACCCACAAAGAAATACCAATCTAGATTAAATTTGAGTACTAGCAGTGAGAAGTCCTTCAACACAAAAAATTTCCACTTTGATGGATGATGTTATTAGGAACATATCCAAGATGATGATATTGGTAGACTTGTTGATCAAAGTGAATTTTTTAATGAACGCATCAATTCACTTAAGACTAATCAAGGTAGAGCCTTATTCAACCAAAATTTGTATAAAAATAAAGATGAAATCCTCCTATGTCTTGTAGAGATAGGTGTTGAACTTCATCTTGATTACAATCATGTGAATTTAAGTAATATTATAAGTGATAAGAATCAAAACTTTCTTAATCCAAATCAGGCTACCTCTAGCCACCAGTAGATCAAAATCAAGCCAGCATTTAATCGACTTGTCAAAACCCAATTTTTGATATGTTCCATGTCACCCTTAGGAAAGAAAATTTGAATCTAGAAGCCCAAATCCATCAAGATCAAAATCACATCATGCTTAATGAAATCCAACAACTCATTTAAAAGTTTGATAATTTGGCCTCCCACATTAGTCCCACACCATCTGACCCTTCACAATAGAATCCACAATCAAACAATCAATAATCAAATCAACAAAAATCAGGGCTTTAGCCACCCTAATCTAATCAACCCCCATTGACATCATTTTAGGGCATGTCATTTTCTCAAGAGTGACAAGCTATGAAGGGTGCCATATAAGGACTTCATGTTAGGGATCATAACAATAAATACACGTTTGAAGAGTTATGCCCTTATCCTTTTGACTGAACATGTTGAAATTCCCCTTTCCTTCCTACTTCAAGCCACCCAAGTTAAAAAAATAAAAGGGGAAGGGTGAACCTAGGGAATGCATCAAAGAATTTTTGATGTTGTGTTAAGAATTGGCCTACATTGATGTATATCTACTCTGATTATTCCCTAGGAGTTTATGATGTCATGCCCTAGAATGGTTCCTGCATCTACCAAAAGGATCCATAACCACATTCATAGACTTATCTGAAAGGTTCGTGTGACACTTCTCCTACAACATTGAGCATGAGCTTACCATGATATATATTTACAACATAAATTAAAGGAACGAGGAGATTTTCTCTTGATTTATATAGAGATGAAGAAGTTTGGAAAATAGATTCCCATATTCAATCCTTGATAAATAATTATTCAACATATTTATGGCTAATCTCAATTAAGATATGGCATTCATCTCCAGGTTAATTATGCCACAACATTCGATGAGATAATTGAGAAGGGCATTCAAAATGAGAAGGCTCTGATTGCTAAATTCTTATTAAAACTATTCTCTAAGGATCAACAAAACCAATCACAATTTGAAAAACATAAGTTCTTCAACAAGAACAAAAACATGGTTGGTGATGGAGTTATAGATGCAAAGCACATCCAAGATATTCAAAATACTTCTAACATTACCATTTCTCAAGGCCAACCCAAATAAGACTTCAAATGAAGATATTACACTCCCCTAAAGGAACTCTTGGAATTCATTGACCTTCATGACCATGATTGTATATCCACAAACTAATCCCTTCAATAAGAATCAACCAAAGCTCATAGGGTATAAGGAAAATGAGTATTGCGATTTATATAAGACCAAGGGACATTTTAATAATCAATGCATGAAACTTAAGAACTATGTCAGATTTACTTGACCATATGGATATTGATTTAGACAATAGTGCACTTACATCAAAGAACCAATAGCTAGGAACATACAAAGATCCATTTCCAAAGCATGATCAAAATCTTCCTCAATAAGATCAAGGTCAAAGCTCCCAAACTTACCACATCAACTTTAGAAAAGCCAATTATTCTTATGATTTAGTCATTAGTCATATCAAAGATCACCATGTCACCACCATCAATATCAAATCCCATGATTGTGTTGTTACCACTAGGCATGCTAAAATCACTATTCAAAGGCCTCCTCTACTTACCCCTAACAAGATGATATAATCTCCTTGAATAGCTTAAGAAGACCCCTACTCAAATATATATTTTAGATCTTCTTAAAACATCCATTATTCTCAAGGACATACTAAACAAAGTACTTTAGGAGTCAAGGGTCCCTAATGACATTGACCCATCATAATTCTAAGCCCTTATTGGACATTTATCCTCGAATCACCATCATCTCATCTTTGACCAACATGAGATCCCTCATGCCAGACCATCACACAATATACCTTTATATATAAAAACCTACATCACTAAGCACAAGGTCAAAATAGTTCTTCTATACAACAACTCAAGTCTGAATATTTTCATGTTGAAATTGGTCAAACATCTTGGTTATTATGAAATATCCATGGACTCAAACACATTACCATCAAGATATGATACTGTTAAGTGGTAATTGACTGGGACCATCAACATACCTATCATGGTGGGGCCTATCACACACTAAACATTTCTCTATGTCATTGATATTGATCTCCCATACTATTAATATCCTCCTTGGCTAACCATGGATTCATGTTGTGTAAGTTGTCCCATCCATTAGTGCATCAATTTTCCACATTAAAGTATGGAAGTAATTGTCATTGTTGATCCAAAACCCTTATAATATTACAAGATGTTGAAGGGGAGATAATGTATAATCAATCATTTCCCCATCACTAAGAATTTCTCTAAATTAGAAAAGTCAGTGGAACCAGAAGCATCGAATCTTCCACCCTATATTCATCTCGATGATCTCCCATCCTCATCCAATAATATGCCTCCTACATCCTGATGTAGGATCCTTAACAAAGGCTATGAGGAATACAAATTTCAAAATGTCTTCCATGTGGCTAACCTCCATATTTCCCCTAAATTCATGGCAATCCCACTTTGAACATGAAATCAAAATATATAGCCTATCAATTTGGCCCAATCTCATTTGTCAAAGAGAGTCTTCTTGTAGATGATAAAATCAAAGGCTTTAATGACTCTTGGTTGTATAATCATGGCTTCACATCCTATTTTCAAAAATAGGAGTACCCTTTATTAAACCACATGTGTGAAATAATGAATTACAAAGGGAAAGGATTGGGTCTCCATGAGTAGGGAATCATAAAACCTATACCTTCTTGTGCAAATAAGGAATATCGTAACTTAGCTAAAAAACCCCTGGTGGTGATCTGTATGAATATGTCAATGGTTATTATATGATTCCTAAGGAAGAATCTTTTGACATTGAAATATATTCTATTTATAGGCTCTATAATGAGCTTATTGACACTAACATTTACAATGATACTACCATCCTTACCATATATCTTGACCTCCAATACCCTAAACTCATAGATTGGGATCAACAAGATCATGTACCATTTGATTTATTTTAAAATGATAACACTATTACAAAATTCATGGGGACTTCATGATAAGATACCATCAGGGGATCATAATAATAGATTTGAAATCAACCTTGACACATCCACTTAATTTTAGGAGTAAGAAGAGTCCCTTAGTAAATAAAAATAAAAAAATAAAAAATCAAAGTCCCCTTGAAAACCTCTTTGAGGCACTATCGCAATCAAAATCAAAATAAAGACATGTCTATTGGTGAAAACCTTTTTGAGGCACCAATTGATGAGGACATCGAATTTTCCTAAGATGAGTCAACTAAGGATCACATGGATGAAAAGCTTAACCTTTCATCTAAAACACATTTACATGAGGGTTTAACATTTCTTATTAAGGAAATTATCGATGTCAACATAGGCACAAAGGACAAACCTACGATCATCAAGCTTGGGGCTACTCTCAGTCCTAAAGAATGAGAAATCATGATCATGTTTTTAAGGGAATTTATCAAGATCTTTGCAAGGTCATATGATAATATGCCTAGATTAGATGCATCCCTTATAGTGCACCATATGCATGTCGATGATAAATTGATCAAACATAAGTTATGTAAGATGAATCTCAAGGTGGATTTTATTATCAAATAAGAACTCCAAAAACTCTAAGATGTTGGATTTATCTGATCGATTGATTTTTCAAAGTGAATTTATAACATTGTGCCTATTAGCAAGAAACTAGCAGGGATCAAAGTTTGTATAGATTTATAGGATATCTAAAAAACATATTCTAATGATGATTTCCCCTTACACAATATTAACATGATCATCAAATCCATAATAGGTCACAAGATGCTATCACTCATGGATGGTTTCTTTATTTATAATCAAATCAGAATCGTACCTAAAGATCAACACAAAATAATGCTCACCACACCTTGGGGAAACTTTTGCTATCAAGTCATGCCTTTTGGCATATAGAGTGCAAGTGAGACTTATCAACAAGCATGACAGTCATCTTCCATGACATGTTGCATGACATATTCAAAGACTATGTGGATGAAATATTAGGTAAGTAAAAAACTAGAACAAGAGACCTAGGGGTTTTGTACAAAATGTTTGAGAGACTCAAATAATACAATGTGTGCATCAATCCTAAGAAATGAGTCTTTGGAATCACATCAGGAAATATCTTGGGTTTCATCATTTCAATAAGAGGTATTAAATTTAAGTTGACAAAGGTCAATGACATCACAAAGATGCCCCTCTAGCTAATCTTAAACAATTATGTAATCTACAGGTAAAATTTAAAGAAATTAAATGGTTTATCTCATAGTTGTCTAATAAGTGCCTAGGACACTAACATCCATTGAAACAATGAATTAAACAAGATTTCAAATAGATTAAGCAATATCTTGCTAATCCACCAGTGCTAGTATTGCCTACTCTAGGAAAACCACTATCGCTTTACATATCTACAACTCAGTTCACCTCCAGGGCCCTCTTGTCCAAACCTGATGATCAATATTTCTTAAGCAGGACTTTGGTGGCATATAAACTAAACTACACCCCCATAGAGAAGGCATGCATAGCTATCAGCTTTGCTTCTCAAAATTTGTGGCATTACATGCTCAACAACAGGATCAAACTTATTTCTAAACTCAATCTTCTTAAATATATTTTATCAAAATCAACTCTTACATGTAGAATGGAAAATTTGGTCATGTTGAACAACAAGTTTGGCATTGAATGCATGAATCAAAAGGCTATCAAAAGATAGGTTCTCCTATGTTATTTAACAAAAGCTCCACTTTCAGATAAGTAATCATTGACCATTAGATTTCTTGATGAATCACTATAATGGAAACTTTAATTTTATGGATCTTTCACCACTCATGGCTAATGGGCAAGCATTTTGTTCCAAACATAACAAAGAGATCTCATCCCTAAGGCTTTCAAAATCAACTTTCTTTACACCAATAATAATGCAAAATATGAAACACTCATCACAAGTCTCAAACTATAAAACTAATGGAACATCCAACATTTGTCTATCTTTGTTGATTCCCAACTGATTATCAAATAGTGTAATAATGGGTATCAAACTAAAGATGACAAGCTCATCCCCTACAAGAACATGGTTGACAACCTGAATCAGTACTTCATGCACATCTTATTTGAATATATTCCTCACATGGGTAATAAATCCATGAATTCCATGGCCACCAACTGCTCTCTCTTTGATATGTCATAGGATAATCCACAATTTTAGTTATTGGTTGAATAAATCATGATTTTGGCATATAATATTCCAAAATATGAAATGGTATGTGAGATTTCTATCCTAATTCTCCTTAGGACCATGGCATCTATGATTACCTTCAAAATCACATCTTTCCTCCCAATATTTCATGCAAACAAAAAAAATCATTCATCCAACATGTCTCCTATTTCACCCTCCTTGGTAGCATGCTTTATCGTAGAGGTTATGATGGAACCTTGTTGAAGTGTTTAAATTCAGAAGAGGCCAATTTAATGATCAAGGAAGTCCATGATGGAATTATGGAGCACACATAGATGGTTTTGTCCTTTCTAAGAAACTAATTAGAATGGGCTACTATTGGAAAACCATGGAAATAAATGTGTGTGAATATGTCATAACGTGTGCCACTTGTCAAAGACATGGAAATCTAATCCAAGCACCATCACAAGACTTATGGCCAATCATGACTATGTGTCCCTTCTCTACTTAGGGGCTTGATATCATTGGTTAAATAAAAACAACTTCATTTGATGTCCATAAACACATCATTACTGCCACCAAATAATTTACAAAATGGGTAGAAGTCATCCCCCTCATCTACATAACTGATAAATAGATATCCAAGTTCATCCTTAACCACCTCATTTACCGTTACAAAATCCATTTATCTATTATCACCAACAACAATACTTATTTCAATAAATGGGAAGTTAAAGCCTTCTGTACTCAAATTCACATCAAACATAGATAGTCCACATCTTATTATCCACAAGCTAATGGCCAAGCTGAAGCATCTCATAAAAACCTCACCAATATCCTTAAAAATATTCTCAAAGACACAATTTAGGATTGGCATATATAACTTTATTTTGACTTGTGGGATTATTGTACTAGCATCCACACATTGACAAGAGCCACACCATATTCCTTGGTCTTTGGATCTAAATCCATATTTCCCATTGAGATTTAGCTACCCTCTATGTGCATCTCCTTGTAGAATCTTATTAGTGATGAGGACTATAGAGTTTCACATCTTCACAAACTAGAAATTCTAGATGAGAAAAGGATTAACACTCTTAACCATCTAAAGGTATATCATAACAAGATTCTTAAGAACAACAATAGGTGCATCAAATATAGGGAATTTTAAATTGGTGATCTTGTTCTAAGGGAAAATCAATGAAACACCAATCAGGACTACGAAAATAAGGGTAAGTTTGAGCCTAATTGGTTAGGTACTTAAGTCATCATTGCCAAGTTTGGTTCAAGATCATATAAGTTGGTCTTGATAAGATTGTCAAGAGCTTGAAAAACTTATGAACATCATACACCTCAAACATTTTCACACCAAGAGGATCATCTATTATTTGTAAGTATTTTTCACTTGGTGGCATATTCACTTCATTTTCCATCCGACATCTTATTCCAATCCCACCCTAGTTATCTTTAACTATTCCAATATCCATCCCTTAATTATTATCTTCCTTCCCATTTTGATCTTGATGAGGACATGGAGGAAATTTATGAGAACATGTTATGGTAGTACCCAAGGATGTCAGCTTCTCAGCAACATGGAGTCAACATAGCATACTCGTAATCAAGGACACATAATGTAATCCTTGGAGAGATCCTCTTGAATTCTTACATATTTACATCCCCTACCGCTTCCATCCTCATTGCTAGAACTGCTTTTCCTTTGCTAGTAGTCTTTGTCAAAAATCCAAAAATAATAGAAGATTAAAAAATTCACAAAGCCATTTTGTATTTCCCTTAGTATTGTTACAAATCCTTGATCAATTTTAATACAAATCATTGCCACTTCATCGGGATATATCATTCCCAATTACATTCCTTCACATATATCATTGCTTGGGGCATAACAAAGCTATTGGTATAATAACTACTCATGCATTGGGTTTCTAACTTGATTTGGGGCAAGAACATCTTATTTGTTTGTTTGCTTTTTTGATACTGTGTTTTGATTTTTTTGTTTGTGTGTTTTTATTGTTTGTTGAATCTGTGTTAATCCTAAGACATATTACAACAAGGTCATCATTGTTTTATATATCATGGTGCATATTATTATGTTTTATATCAAACATCAGGTTACTCAAACAAGTGGAAATTAATTCAAGATTGTTAGCATGTCCTCTTATTCATCACCATCCATATGTATCATCCTATCACATTATCCATATTTAACTATCCATCATTATCCATGCAACATGTTTGATTATGCATTAAGAATATAAAAATAGAATCATTAACCATATCACAACATCATATAATCTAATCATCTACAAATACATAATGTTTAATACATATACATCATATCCATAACATTAATACCACACACATATAATCAAATATCATCACATCATAATAAAAACATGAGATTAGAGAGATAAATCAAAATCAAATCATCATCATATATAATTAATGTCCATTTATACAATATCCATGATCATCATAATTAATACTCATATCCATATACATGTATCTCATATATACACAATATGAGGCCTATCAACTATTAGTATATATTTCTCTAGTTGATGGACTCCATGGTAGTGGACTCCTAAGTGGTGAAGTCCTCCTAGGAGGATATCCCATAAACTATGCAGATGGTGCCACCTATGATGAATATGCCCCCATCCATCAGCTAGAATTCTCCACATATGATGATAATCTCTGATCTACTAGTATGGGCCCTTCATATAATTTTTGATAGTTGGTCTCCTCTCACATTATGCTTATCACATCTGATAAGACCTTCACTAGGCCATGAGAAGTCAAAATTGAGTGTATTATATCTCACTCATTATGTAGTCCCTGTGTATATCCCTATAGTTGTACCAAATCTATTATCATTCATGTCAACTTAGATGTTAATTATGTAATATATGTGTCTCAATATGTTATACCACTCCTCATACCAGCTCTCTTTCCATTTTGTGCTGTTATCTCTTGCTACAAGGTCGCCATAAGCTCCTCATCCTCTACATGTATCATCTGAGAGGGCCATTTTCTAATTCCCCATGTCACTACCACCATTGGTATGAAAATTCTCACATTGACCCCACTATCATATCCTCCATCCCCACTTGCTTGTCCATGTACCTAAGACTATGCTAGTTGTATCTACATTAGACAACTACCTCCATGCCCAATTCCATATCCTCCTACTATTTCCTCTACCAGTGAACCACCTCCCTATCTACCCCCATCCCCATCTCATCTAGACTCCATACTCCTCTCCCTCTTAGCCTTCTATATCCACCTCCTCCATGGTAAATCCCTCATGATCCCTTAGATCTACTCTTATAAGGTCCTTAGTCTTTAGTTTAGCATAGTCATTCTCACTAGCTTAAGCTGATCCCACCAAGCATCATATCCATCTAGTACCCCCACATCACTATATCCTTCCTCTCATACCAAACTATATACCGTAAAGAAATCTAAATACCTACAATTTCTCTTTGATCTACCTAGGCTCCCCATTGGCATATCTCCCTAAATACTCATGTGAACACATGAGAACCTACAAGGATATCCTATTGCAAGTTGAATTGCCTATGCAATCTATCTAGTCTATAACAATAGAAAATATGATCACTCTGACCAATGATATAGAAGATAGTTTGCACATAACTTAGGAAGTATATTCCCTCCATCCATGAAAAATGAATCCCTCTATAAGGTCTTCATGTAGTGTCTTCAAGCCTCAGCTTGTTTATTGCTCACCCATAATACCTCATGTCACCTAGGTGACAATGCTACTCGATGTCAATAATTGCTCAACCTAACCCATCAACTCATCCCTAAATATCTACCTTCATATCCCCACTAGATGATCTAGAACTATGTAGTCCCATGCTTAGACCTATAATGAGGTATAATCTTCGATGCTCTTCCCATTCCTATATAAAACCAGGTGTAGATCCATATATAAATGTGTAAGTATGCATGGTCCTTGTAAAAAAATCATCACCTCCTTAATCAATCTAAAATCACATCCACTAAGCCCATCTAGAAAAATTATCCCGTCTTGTGAGGCATCAATATGCCACTGAACATGGCCATCAGAACTAGGGGAAATCACTTTACTAATCCCTTATAAAACATACATCCAAATCAATACTCACTCCTCATAATGGGATGTCAGTCCTATCTTCCACCCTCTACATCACTACCAATGGAACTACACCCCTTCAGTAAACCATTTGTCCTCTTATAGGGATCTATAGGATCCTCCATACATCCTTTAAGTTCACCATAATCTCACTTATCTACAGGTGAAATGTATTAGTCTCAAAGTTCCACTATTATGATATATCTATCAACATAGCCCTATCCACCTAATCTCATAAATTCTTTCTACATAGTATAGACCCATAGCCTTTAGTATCCCCAACTCATCTACATCTATCTTCCTAACTAACCCCAACACTACATATCAATGCTCTCATGCTATGATCACCAACAAATGTTATTTCAAACATCAAACAGATAGTCAAACTTAGTCATTTTCCTCATTTTTCATCAAAATCCACTACAAATGAATCAAATGTTATGGCATATGTCCAAACACCATGGCATATGTACAAAGGTCATGATGTATGTGCAAATGGTGTGACTTTTATTGTAAATGCCAAATTTAAAAGTGCAGATGTCATTAGCATCAATGCATATGACATGAGGTAAAAATCTTTCTCATAGTGTTTTCATCTTGTACGAGTTTTCCCTCACATTGATGATGCTTAGGCTAAAAATCAAAAATTAAAATCATGACTTATTGATGGCCTGATCCCCTCTAGACATCAATGCTCCCACACTTACTCATTAAGGTGCTCATGTAAAGGAATGTGGTCCATTTTCCCTCAAAATCTCATTTAAATCCAGAGTTCAATTCTCTCAAGAGGCTAGGACACAAACTAATTCTCCCACCCAATTTCCTATCTAATCAATCACACCCTCTATTTTTCCCTCCATTTTCACATTCTAACCCTAATTAAACCTAATTCTTCTAATTTTAGCCATAATTAGCCCTAATTATTAAATTTATACCCCCATTCTGATTTTAACATATTTTTATCCATTTTAACCTAATTTTATTCATGTTCACCCTCTTCCTTCCATTTTGGGCCATTCTTCTCATTTCAAGATCCCATTTATGTCTCTTCATCCCTGTATGCCCTCTTGAGGAGGCATCACATCATCATTTAACCTTCATCACACATCTCTAGGGGCATCCTCTTAAAACCATCTTTCTTCTTCCACATTCTTTGAAAATTTTCTACTTCATTCAACATCTAGTCACACCACATTCTTTGAAAATTTGTTACTTCATCCAACATCTAGTCACACCACATTCTTAAAGAGAGGTAAAATCTGGACATCCCAATTCTGCCACCTCAATATTATTATTGCTCATTATCATCCAATCCATTATTTTTTGTAGTAGTATCACTAAACCCTAATTCTCTCATCATCCTTGTAACCTAATATTAGCATCAAAATCCCTAGCTGGTCTACTCTAACCACATTATCACCCCCTAATTAATTAATCACACTATCAAATTGCTATCATCACCTTGCCCAATCCCACCAAAATCAAATCCTAGATTGATCAGCTAATTAATCATATTAGTTAGATGCTTAGTCTTAATAATCAAATCCATGCATAATCTAAAGTTTAAATTTTAAAAATAAACAAAATCAATCAAATCAAATCACCCCAAATCCCAAGTGAATCATCAAATCAAGAAATCTTACATCAAATCCCCAAAATCCAAGACAAGAAACAAGATCAATCAAGCACACTCTTCATAAAATAAAATCCTTATATTCTCAACCACTCTCATTTAATACTTCAACTCCCCTCATTGAATGGGGATGCTGACTTAATTATATCCCTCCGTCTCAAATCAAATCCAACCATCCATTTCCCCTATCTAAAATATATAAATGTAACCCCTCAACCTCACTTTCAACAAGCCAGAAAAGGCTAATGAGATTCTACCATTGTGAGAGCTTAGTAATCAACATCATGAAACAATCATCATAAATTTAAGGGGACATGCTATCAAAATATTTTCACACATCCAATTGAGCAATTACAATCATCTTTAATTTGAGCAAATTGGCACAATGAATGTGGTATTCACAAGAAGTGGAGGTATATCTATCCCCCTTCTGGCTTAATCAAAGGTATCTTGCTTGATTAGAGTAGTAATTTAATATCATTTTGAATTTTTAATGCATTTTCTCTAATTTTTCATATGTATAGGGATGGGAATTTTCAAAGTCATTTCTAGAAAGAGCTATTTCATAATATAGGTGTTACATTTAACATGAGCACTATATACCACCCCCTAAATAGATGGAAAAATAAAGTTGGTGAAATAATGCTTAGAAGGGTATAATATTGTAAACAGGGGATAAGTAGAGAAAGTGGGTACAATGACTACATTTGGTTGAGAATTGGTACAACATCGAGTATCACATAGCTACAAAAATGTCATCTTTCAAGTTTTTGTATGGTTATGAGGCACCATAAACATTATATATAATAATTCAGAGGGGAAAGGTCCCAATATTAAAGGAAGTTATGGACAATATTTAAAACATTATGAAACTATTGATAGATAACTTGGTAGTGCACCAATAACATGAAGTAACAAACATGCCAACATAGGGCATAGAGGTGTTTTGAGATCATGGACATAGTGTTTGTATAACTACAATTGTATAAATGGAAGACATTGAAGGATGTAAACATGTATAAGTTGTAGCTAAAGTATTATGGTCCATACTATGTGTGTGTAAAAGTAGGGGAATTTCATATAACTAGACATACTTAACAAGGGAAAGTTTCATGTTTCATGCATGAATAACAAGATAGGGGTGTATGTAGTACCTTAGATGTAATTATTAATGACTGATAAAAAATGGAAGCTTATGTTATATTTGGAGAGTATAACTAGGAGGAATTTAGGAAGTCTCAATGTTAGAGTGGGCCATAACTAAGGATATACTGGATAGAGTCAAATGCACGAATAAATTATCTGTGTGTAGTAGCAAAATCAAACATGAGCCATAAAGAAGTAATTTCTCAACAATCAAAAGGTTATAATATTAGCATTAT